>OX637349.1:1732144-2290396 GCA_951799405.1 Agapetus fuscipes
TTATGGATACTAAGATATTTTTTTTTACACAATTAAAAACACCGACGCTTTTTATAAAATCATGGAGTCATAATAAAAGGAGAGCTTGTATGAAAAAAGTTATGACTCTGGATGAAATGAAAGAAGTATGCAAGGACAGGAAGAAGTGGCGGCTAATCTGCAATGCTGATTTTTAATGTTGGTTTATTGGCTTGCTACATTTTTTACTTTTTTTGTATAGATTTATTTTTAAGGTTTTGTTGTTTTCTTATACTTAAATGTTATTTATTACTCGTATTCCTTGACTTATAGGTTGGTATGAGGCTGACCACCTATACTGTAAAAAATGGTTCACTTTGCCAATGTCACCCCTGTTTCAGGGAATGTCGGCAAGAGTTGCAGGGCTTATGTTCATTTGAGGTTTGGATTTTATTTGTAAGTACACAATCAGCATTTGTAAGCGCGAACTACACGTGTTTGTTTGTGGGAATACATCTGAGAGCTTTGAATGAATATATCCTTGCAACTTAGATTATAGATTATAGATTATAGATGGAACAAAAGCTTGAAGCAGAAAATTCCAGGAAGTCAACAAACAGCATGATTAAAGAATCATTGACTGTGTTTAAACAAAAGCGATCTGCAGCATCTAAAGAAAAATATCACATATTTGTTGGTCTTCTTTGAAATTGACATGCATTACGAAGTTCACAGCAGAAACTTTCTTGACTCTAGCGAAGCTTTTATTTTTCTTTGGGAAATCTCGTTTGTGGCAGTTAACAGATTACTGTTGTTGAAATCGTTATCTACTTTTCGACTTCTCGGCATTTGTCTATTTTTATGAAACTCCAATCAAGATTCAGTGTTTGATTTGATTTTGGATCAAGGTTCATTGGCTTATTGACTCAATTTAAAAATAAATGGACATTGAATAGAAGAACGGTCCGTAGCTCAGTGATACGTGAACTCTGCGGACTCTGAATGGGAAGGTTGTGGGTTCGATTCCCGGCGGAGCACAAAAAATATACCATTTATATTTTCAAATTTGCTCTTCGCCGGGTTGAACAATTCATAAAACTTTTACCAATGACCGGTCACCAAAGGTCCATCCAGCCTTACAGCAACTAGGTCTTGCTTGAGAATTGGCGCTTTGTAGCGACGACGATCAAGCTCGTAAAAAGGTCGATAGCTCAATTGGTAGAAATGTAAAATGCTTGCATTCCATGCTGAGAGCAAGGGTTCGATCTCAAAGGTTTACTCAGCCTTCACAAGAAATGAGAACCAGCCCCCCCGGGACCTGGGAAACCCCCAATTCAACTGAAAGTGATAAGTGTGAGGCCGGCCCCTTAGCCTGTAAAATAAATAGGTCCCAAAGCGCCACATGCGACCCCTTCGGGGATAACACAGGCAAGAAGTTACACTATATGTGTAGCTTAGTTGCGTTTTTTTTAGTTGCGTTGCGAATTGAATTAAATAATAAAATAACTGCAATATCGATTGTTTTGTTTTTTTTAAATATATACACGTATATTCTAGCAGGTTCCATTACAGTACAACGTAGATTTATTTCATATAATTTTTCTTTACTTCTTTATGGTCAATCTACAAGAACATACAATCATTATTTATTGATTATACAACTACAATATAGTTGGCTTGCATTCCATGCCGAGAGCTCGGCTTCAAATCCCACCGAGGGTTTCAGAAATGATATCCCATTTTCAGTGCCATTCCTTCATTCCTTGACTTATAGGTTGGTATGAGGCTGACCACCCATACTGTAAAAAATGGTTCACTTTGCCAATGTCACCCCTGTTTCAGGGAAGGTCGGCAAAAGTTGTGGGGCTTATGTTCATTTGAGGTTTGGATTTTATTTGTAAGTACACATTCAGCATTTGTAAGCGCGAACTACACTTGTTGGTTTGTGGGCATACATCTGAGAGCTTTAAATGAATATATCCTTGCAACTTAGATAACAGATTATAGATTATTATAGTGCTTATTTCAAGCCTGAAACAAAATTCTGGCAAGGCTTATGTTACGGTTCGAACACCCTGTCACATAAGGTGTGACCCACAGTGTGACATGACATTTACCATCTGCAGGGTCGAGAATCGTACGCTCCTATTTTTTATATCAGGCTAGCCAAGCCACCCTCACGCAGGATCCAACCAATGAGGATCCTGTATTCAAATCAATATTGGTGTCACCCAAAAGTGGATAAATAGACCCCACGACGGAAGGAAGGCCACAGTTGAACCTTTACCATCTTGCCTTCAGCATCTTCTGTCTGTAGATTATCCAGACTCACGGTCGAAACTCTTTTCAATTAATTAATTTAAATTCAATTGATCATTTTTTTTCTTCAATTAAAACCCCTTCGAAATCTAGTTATATATATATATATACAAGGATAATTTATTTATAAGGTACACATAATTGAAGAGCGCCGTTTTTGTGTGTGTCACACCTCAAGGGCCCTCTCAAATCACGGATAAGATTTTTTGTAAAGATGCGTCTTTAGTGCTCCTTTAAAGACACCAACAGTTTCTGCCTTCCTCACATTAGGTGGTAGTCTGTTCCACTCCATTGGGCCCGCAAACCGGAAAGCACGGTCCCCAAAATTAGTGCGTGTCTGACGTGACGGCTGGACTAAGTCAACCACCCCACACCCTGCAGATCTGAGAGTTTGGCGTCTCAAATCTATCTCAATAGGTGAGAACATGTCAGACAGGTATGAAGGAGCCGTACCATTGACAGCTTTGTAAACCATCAAACAAACACGGTAGACCACCCTCTCCGGAAAACGAATTATAACAGCTTAATCAGCCCCACTTCAACTGAAGTGGTTTTCGCAAGGCCGGCCCCCTTACCTGTAAAATAAATATGTTCACTTCCAACATGCGACCCCTTGAAGACGTCACACTATACGTTTTTTTATACATATAATAATACTTTTCCATTTATTATTCTAGTTTTTTTTATCATTAGAGAAACCTTAATAGGAAGTAAAACTAAAAAACCTCTTCTTCTCTCTCTCTTCAATCTACTGCGTTCTTATTCATCCAGCTAGTTAATAAGAGTTGAAGAAGAAAAAATACGTTTCCGATATTGAAATAGTTTCCGATATGAAAATAAATCCAAAGGAAAAACTACCAGTTCGCTTCCGGATTTTTTTCAAAAGCGCGCTCAAAAGTTTCAGCGAAATTTTGCCAATTTGTTTTCACAAAGGCAGTATGAATCATTATTATTTTAATAAGATTTTTACTCTTGTACTAGTTCCTTGACTAATAGGTCGGTATGAAAGACTGACGAAGAAAGTGTACTAAATATTTTAAATTATGATTACGGTCGTTAGACATTTTATAGAATGAAAAAAACGAATTTTACTGACCGTGCAAAAGAGAAAAAACGATTTTCTCTACGTTTCGTCGAAGTCATATACGACGTCCTCAGGAGGCGTGTGTCTTCTACAAAGAAGAACCACGAACTGAACTGAACTGTTCGTGGTTTTTCTCTTTTGCACAGTCAGTAAAATCCATTTTTTTCATTCTATAAGAAGAAAGTATATGTTGCAAGAATAGATGGATGCCGTGGTAGAGGGTGACCGAGAAAGGTATGGATGGAGCAAATTTCCGAAATTGCGAATGAATGGAATATCCAGAGTCATAATAAAAAAAGAGCCTGTTTGAAGAAGGTATGACTCTGGAGGAAATAAAAGAAGCGTGTAAGGAAAGAAATAAATGGCGGTTGATCTGTGATGTTGGCGGCTAGGTTTTTTTGTTTTCTGTTGAGTTTTTGATGTCCATAAAATATATTATTGTTTATTGATTTTACAAATGTAATCTGTTGTGTATGATTTTAAAAATGTAATCTGTTAGCGCGAACTTATACGTGTCATGTGAATGCATTTAATATGAATCTCAAATGATATATCTTTGCAACTTAGATTATTATTTAGATTTTAGACAACCTTTCACGTCATCTAGTGAAGGGATATCTGAAATGTGCGGACTCTGTTCGGAACAATCATTGAATGTTTTCGGTTCGGAAACTATAGTTCTGTTGATTGGAATAATGGTTGTTATTTTACACTCAGGATTCACATAAATTATAATTCTGACTTCATAATAAATCATTTGATTAAAATGCAAATTGTATCTATGCAAATCATCCTGATTAGAGTGCAAACAACTCATCTATAATATCTACAAATGAATATTTCATCTATACTTATCTATAAATATTTTCAACTACGGCTCGATTTTATTTATAATTCGGCTCATTTAAAAAATATCTATCAATGATAAAGTACATTTGCTTCAGCTACCCCTGCTTCAGGGAAGGTCGGCAAGAGTTGCAGGGCTTATGTTCATTTGAGATGGGGTTTTTAATATTGTAGGTCCACATGCGGCATGTGTAAGCGCGAAATTATGCATGTCTGCTTGTGGGAATGCATTTAATATGAATCTCAAATGATACATATCTTTACAGCTTAGATTTAGATTTAGAGCCTTGGAACTCTTGCTGACCTTCTCTGAAACAGGCGTGATGTTGGCAAATTGAAACATTTTTACCGTATGGGGGATCAGCCTCATACTCAACCTGTATTTATCTATATCCACGAATGTAGCCACTAGCCATCTCATCTACAATTAATTATCAATTCATAAAATAGTCTTCTTATCTGCAACTAATCTATATCTACAAATAAAATCACAAAAAAAACTTAGCTGCAGCTGTAGAGTATATTTTTACCACGTGGTAAATGAAAGAAGTATGTAAGGACAGGAAGAAGTGGCGGCAAATTTGCAATGTTGATTTGTAATGTTGGCTTATTCATTTATGTTACATTTTGTTGTATGGGGAAGTATTGACTTTTTTTGTATAGATTTCTTTTTAAGGTTTTGTTGTTTTTAAAAACTTAAATGTAATTTATTATTTGTGTTCCTTGACTTATAGGTTGATATAAGGCTGACCACCCATGCTGTAAAAAATGGTTCACTTTGCCAATGTCACCCCTGTTTCAGGGAAGGACGGCAAGAGTTGCTGGGTATATGTCCATTTGAGATTTGGGTTTTTATGTTGTAGGTTCACATGCGGCACGTGCAAGCGCGAACTTGTACGTGTCTGCTTGTGAGAATGCATATAATGTGAACCCCCAATGCAACATATCTTTGCAACTTAGATTAAATTAGATTGGATATGGCTGTATATTATTTTGATCCGTCTTTTAAAAAATGGAAAGTTACGACGTTAACAATTTTCGTGGTAGGAATTTATAAGTAAAACTTAATCGAGATTGGCGCGGAAGGCATCTCGGGAACTTGCAGAAATTCCCTCTCGGGCTGGAATATTCCAATCTGGAAATTTATTATGGAAATTTTCCTGCAGCGCCTTAAATAACCCGCCAGGGTCGCCGTGAAGGAGATGCCTTGCGGGAAACAGGTTCAGGGGAATTTAAAAAACCTTAGAATCCAAAAACTGTTAATTTAAATGCCTTCTCTTTATGTTTCGATTCAAAGATTGGCTTTCAGCAATATTCATCAATCTTCTTCGCTATTCTTTCCTATCTCTGAACATAAAGTAGATTTACTTTTTTTTAATTTTTTAAAATGATAATACTTTAAATATAGTATTGTCATATGATTTTGGATGAAATGAAAGAAGTAGGTATGTAAGGATCGAAAAAATGGTTGATCTGTAATGTTGGCGGCTAAAGCTAAGGATATTTTGTACATTTTAATTTTATTATCTTACACATTACCAAATGATAGTATTTTTTACATTGTTAAATGTACTTAATTATTTGTGTTCCTTGACTTATAGGTTGGTACGAAGCTGACCACCTATACTGTAAAAAATGGTTCACTATGCCAATGTCACCTTTGATTCAGGGAAGGTCAGCAAGAGTTGCAGGGTGTATGTTCATTTGAGATTAGGTTTTCATGTTGTAAGTCCACATGCGGCATGTATGAGAGCGAACTTAAACGCGTCTGGTTATGGGAATGCATGTAATATGAGTTTTAAATACAGTATATCATTGCAATATAAAGATTACAGAGGCTGTAACAAATTTCCCTTTTATTGTTCAATTGTTCACTTTTGCTTATGCTACCCCGTTTCAGCGTAAGGCGGAAGTAGGATTTTTTAAGTTAATACCTATTTGTGAACTTACACGTCTCTCCTATTATGGGGCTTTGCTTAAATCATCCATTCATCTATAAACTATTTATAGGCATCTTTTTATCGTAGCAATTTTATTCAGTAATAGTTGGTATGAGGCTCACCCCCGTGCTGTAAAAATCGTTTCACTTTTGCCAATGCCGCCCCTGTGTCAGTTGGAAGTTCGGCAAAAGTTGTAGAGCTTATGTTCATTTGAGGTTTGGATTTTATTTGTAAGTACACAATCAGCATTCGTATGCGCGAACTACACGTGTTTGTTTGTGGGCATGTCTTTGTGAGCTTTAAATGAATATATCCTTGCAACTTAGATATCATAGATAATTATTATTATATTTCTTTGAGTTTCTTTTGCTCTACGAGTTATTTAATATTCTCTGCAATGGCAGTTGACAGTCATTTGTTATGCAGAATGCCTTTGAAGATATCAAAACAGTCTCCTTAGTAAGAGGAGCTCCTCTCTATGTATCACTTTACACAGGAAAATTGCAGCTCAACAAAGTGACACTTAAACGTCGTTGTTTAGTAGAAAACAATACATATTTACTTGTAGTAAGAATATACATCGCCACCTTTTTTTTTTTAAATCCTGTGCGGGAGACTCCCTAGATTCTAAAGACTCTAAGGGTCTATGACACTTGTTGTAGTTCCGCAGAGGTGTACGAGCTTGGTCGTCACTACAAAGCGCCAATACTCAAGCAAGACTCAGTTGCTGTAAGGCTGGATGGACCTTTTAGTGACCGGTCTTTGGTAAAGGCTTTATGATTTTTTTCAACCCAGCGAAGAGCATATTTGGAAATATACATTGTAAATTTTTGTGCTCCGCCGGGATCCGAATCCACAACCTTACATTTACGAGTCAGAAGTGTTGCCACTGGACTATATAACGGACCGGTTCAAGATGCTAACGACACGCGGTGTACCTGAGTGGTAACCTATCCAAGTAGCATCCGCGCCCAATGTTGCTTAACTTCGGTGACCTGATGAGAACCGGTGCTTTCAACATGGTATCGTTCTTGACCTTAAAGGTAAAACTGAATAAGTTCTGAGTCACTGATAGGGGATAAAACTAATATATTTATATATATATATTTTTTTTATTGTAGCAAAATAATGCTAATTTAAACAATTACATATCAAGTCAAAACAACAACAGTTATGTCAGAGGCGCTGTGCAAGTAGGAACCTGACAGCTTTCTCCTTAAATTTAATTACGTCACTAGTTTGCTTGATTTCCGCTGGTACTTTATTATATTCATCAAATCCTCTGTGCACAACTCCTCTGTCATATTTTACTGTTCTTACTTTTAACTTTCCTAAATAATTTTTCCCTCTAGTATCATAACTATATAATATAATCTATCTATAATCTAAGTTGCAAGGATATATTCATTTAAAGCTCTCAAATGTAAGCCCACAAACCAACAAGTGTAGTTCGCGCTTACAAATGCTGAATGTGTACTTACAAATAAAATCCAAACCTCAAATGAACATAAGCCCCACAACTTTTGCCGACCTTCCCTGAAACAGGGGTAACATTGGCAAAGTGAACCATTTTTTACAGTATGGGTGGTCATATTTTTATTCATATTCCTTGACTTATAGGTTGGTATAACTATGTACATCCTTATTTATAATTATGAATTTATCCAAATAAACAGGCAATAACTTATTTTCTAATCTATATATAAACATAAATGCATTCAACTTAAGATACTCCTCCACATTCAACCACTATGCTAACTAAGTTAACCATTGGTGTAACTTATTATTGTAAGTGAACTGATTATAAGGAAATGCTCATGACAAACCCCTAAGCTACAGGATTTTCACACTTTTGTAGTGTTTTATTTTGTACACAATAGGAAAAAAGGTGCATTTATCTCAGAAACCCTTGTTAGCTTAATGTGGCACTTATTCAGTTTTACCCTTTCTTTGTTACAACCCTGTTTTGAGGAAGGCCGGCAATAGTTGCAGGGTTTATGTTCATTTGAGTTTTGGATTTTAATTTGCACTTTCAGCATTTGTAAGCGCAAACTTACACGTTTCTGTGTGAGGGTATGCATTTGATATGAATTTTGAATGGCAATATATCTTTGCAACTTAAATTATAGATTGCATATCATAAATGTGAATCAGTATGAATCTTTAATTTTAACGTATCTTTGCAAATTAAATAAAGATGATGCAAAAAAACGCAACTAAGCTACACATATGGTGCGACTTCTTGCCTTATTCAGTACAGAAGTACACATTCAGTATTTGTAAACGCTTACTTCAACTGAAAGTGGTTGGTGTGACGCCGGCCCCCTTACCTGTAAAAATAAATAGGTCCCGAAGCGCCACATGCGACCCCTTCGGGGATAACGCAGGCAAGAAGTTACACTATTTGTTAAATATTTTTTAGTGTTGATCTGTTAACACAGTGAAAGTCCATTTTTATAAATATTTAAAAATATAAATGGTAGAATATTGTTTTAATTCACTTTATACACTATATGTGTAGCTTAGTTGCGTTTACTTACACGTTTCTGTTTGAGGGTATGCATTTAATGAGGGTATGAATTTTGAATGGAAATATATATTTGCAACTTAGATTATAGCTTATAGATCATGTCAAAGACAGCCATGCAATAAAACGTCCCAACTCCATTCAACTCGTTTTTAATTTTAATTTTTCGTCATTCTATTTATCCACCTTTCAATTTGTTAACAGATTCGTATCCATATAAAACTACAACAATTAGAATTCCAATCGAGCAGACATACAGTATGCAATTGCAATCGAGTAGACATAGTGTAATAATATATGCTAGCATTGCAATTGAGTATACATGATATAATGTATGCTAGAATTGCAATCGATCGAGTGCCGATATCAAATGAACGATATAACGGCCGACCAGAAATACAGTCGGTCGATGAGAGGGGAGGCCAGACAAACGAGACGCGTAGCGATCCGAATGTTCGTTAGTGGACGAAAAGTTCATCTCGTGTTTACCGCTGCGGTAATAGCGAATAAAAAGTCCGCGATTTGCAAATAAAAAGTAGAAAAAAAAAATACTTTCTTTCGATCAAACACACTCTGGATTATCTAAAATTGAAAACAGTGAAAAAGTATTTCAAGTGAAGTTTTTAATTTAACAAAAATAGCAGTGTTTTGATTTTAAGTAGTTGAAAGTAATAATGTAAATAAATAGTTATAAAACGTAACTTTCTATCCAAAATGATGGATTATCGATAATTAAAAACAGTGAAAAAATATTAAAAGTGAAGTCAGTAATAAAAAAATAACAGTTTTTTGATTTTAATTAAACAGTTGAAAATATTTTTAAAAACAAAATAGTGAAATGGAATAACAAATCAAAACAGTTTCGTAATTTTAAAATGTTAAAATAAATAAACAAGTTTGTTTGACTAATACAGAAATAAAACAGTAAAGTAAATTTATTTCAAATTTGTAAACAAATGATTTTATTAAATTAAATAAGAATAAACAGTTATATAAAATGTGGTTGTATTTTTGGTTAAAATAACCTAAAAGTTGAAACAGTGATATTTTGTTTTTACGTCCAAATAAGAGTAAATATAAATTAAAAATGTGATTATTTAAAGAAATTTAGAGGTAAATTTATTTGCATTTTAAATGTGAGCTTTATTTTAATCATACAATGTTGACATATTTATAATAAGTGTTTTAAATTTAATTTAGTGAAATGTTGAAAATAGTTAATTGATGATACACGTGTTTTTAAAGTGTCACTAAACAATAATATTATTTCAAATATGTGATACAATTTTGATTGGTAATTTGGAAATCAATAATTATTTATTCTAATAATTATTTAATATAATTTAAAAATGGAATTGATTATGAATTACTATTTAATTGTTTACGACTTTATGAAATACGTACATTAAGGTAATTTTAAATAGGGATATGAGAAGATTAAAAACCGAATAAAAAGTAGTTTTTTCTAATTTTATACTTCATATTTAAAAATTTTAAACAATGATTTTAGTGAGATATGTAATTGATATATTAAAATCATTTTACATTCTAGCGCTTCAGTCTGTTTTAGTGCTAGTAAAATTGATAAATACGACATCGTTACGCGTCGTGCAAAAATAGCTCTTTTGATTTATTGAGTTATGTGCTGTTTTGGCATGCACTAAACACGTCTCTTAAGTCTATTTTCCTATGCGTCGCTGCGAGACACACAACCAGTCAGAATTTATTTAGGTAGATTGACCTATACTCGCATTCTTTTTCTTCTTCTACTACTAGAACTCTTTCTTCTTTTTCTTTTTGATACCCATAATCTTTGGTCAATTTGGTCTTTCCTTCAATTTGTTCTTCACTTGTATTTTCATTATCTTTTAAATTATTTAATTTATTCCTAGACTAGGACGACGCTGACCACCCATACTATAAAAAAATCATACAACTTTTGTGATGTTACTCCTGTTTCTGAAAAAGGTGGCACAGTTCCAAATGTAATTGATGACAATATACTAATCGACAATAAATTTACCGACATCAACGCATTATTTTCCTATTCTATTCCTTTACTTATAGGTTGGTATGAGGCTGACCACCCATACTGTAAGAAATGGGTCACTTCGCCAATGTCACCCCTGTTTCAGGGAAGGTCGGCAAGAGTTACAGGGCTAATGTTCATTTGAGATTGTTTTTTTTGTATATTGTAGGTCCACATGCGGCATGTGTGAGGAAATTATGCATGTCTGCTTGTAGAAATACATTTAATATGAATCTCAAATGATACATATCTTTGCAGCTTAGATTATAGATTATGGAATCGCTTTCTTGTCGCCTCTTGATGTTTTTAACAGCTTTGAACTGTTGCAGACATAAAAATAATAATAATTGGCTTTTAATGTAATTTTCTTCGGTTGTACCATTCCGAGTGATTTACCTATCAACTTGGCTTTGTGTCAATTATTTATTGAACAAACAATACAAGTGTTACCACCTGTTGCATAAAATCAAAGACACTAAACTCAAATAACAATAGATCATGTATTTCATGGGAATTTTTATTGATTTGACTGATTCATTAGTTTATTTAATGAATCTTCTTTATAATAAAAATGAAATATCGTTTGTTGGTAACGTAGTCAATTCACAGTAGCTGAGTCGTTGTGTATTGCATAGTGGATAAAAGATATGGTCAAATTTAATTATTATTAAAAAAATAAACATATTTTTTTAATGCGATAATAATAATAATATTAAGATTATTATTTGATGAGTGCTGTTTTTGTGTGTATCACACCTCAAGAGCCCTAGATCTTCCGTCTTGCCATTTTCTTACACTAATCTAAATCTAAATCTAAGCTGCAAAGATATATATAATTTAAGATTAATATTAAACGCATTCTCACAAGCAGACATGATTGACATAAGGACATAATTTCGCGCTAACACATGCCGCATGTGGACCTGCAATATAAAAACCCAATCTCAAATGAACATAAGCCCTGCAACTCTTGTTAACCTTCCATGAAACAGGAGGGACATTGAAAAAGTGAAACATTTTTTACAGTATGGGTGGTCAGCCTCACACCAACCTATAAGTCAAGGAAAACTTAAAACTTACTTAAAGGTTGGTATGAGGCTTACTATAAAAAAATGGTTCACTTTGTCAATGTCACTTCCGTTTCAGATTTGAGGTTCCGATTTTTTTTATAAGTCCACATGCGGAATGTGTAAGCGTGAACTTATAAGCGTCTGCTTATTGTAAGTGTGGATAATAAACCACACCAATATTGATTAAAACCAAATTCACATGCACAAGCATGTGAATTTGGTTTTCTGAAGCCAGGGAAGCATCTCTGTTTGTGTTTTTTGTTTTCGTTTGTTTAATTTCTAATTCAAATTCAAATCCCTATGCTCCATTCCACGAAACAAATTCATCTCGTTACAGTAGCTGTCTAATCTAATCTAAGTTGCAAAGATATGTTACATTAGAGATTCACATTACATGCATTCCCACAACCATGACACGTACAAGTTCGCGCTTGCACGTGCCTCATGTGAGCCAACAACATAAAAACCAATCTCAAATGGACATACACCCTGCAACTCTTGCCGTCCTTCCCTGTAACAGGGGTGACATTGGCAAAGTGAACCATTTTTACAGCATGGGTGGTCAGCCGCATATCAAGTCAAGGAACATACACGACAAATTACATTTTTTAAATCAATAAATAATAATATACATGGACATCAAAAACTTAAAAACATAATACAAATTTCATTTTAATAAACCCTAGCCGCCAACATTACAGATCAACCACCATTTCTTTCTGTCCTAACATACTTCTTTCATTTCCTGCAGAGTCATAACCTTCTTCATGCAAGCTCTTCTTTTATTATGACTCTGGATATTCCATTCATTTGCATTTTCGGATAGTTGTTCCATCCATACCTTTCTCGGTCTTCCTCTACCACGACATCCATCCAGCTGTCGTGAAAAATATTTCGCTGAAGAATTACAAGGTGTCAAAAGTATCGTATTAGATGTTAAATGATCGACTGAAAGAAATGCTGCCGCGAGGTCAAACGGTGACAATGATACAAAACAAATATACAAGATGCAAAAATAATCCAGACAGACAGCACGTGGACCTCTAGGCCATTCTGTTCTTTATACAAAAAAACAAGAAAAAAATCTTTTTAAGGTTTTGGTGGTTTACACAGTGAAAGTCCATTGTATATCAATTAAATAAAACGCAGTTTAAATTCACTTTTATATTCTTTAATTATATTATATTGGTTTTAATTTGATTTGCCATTGTCCTGATGATGCCTTTTTAGGCGAAAACGTTTGACAAAGTTAAAATAATGTAAAAGTGAATTTAAACTGCGTTTTATTTAATTAATAAGAAAAAATTATGTTAATAAACACATTGTCAATGACGATACCATGTTGAAAGCACCGGTCACAGCGTGCACTGCACCGTTTACCGCCAGTTTCAGTATCGGGATAGTCTTGCCACCTGAAAGACAAACGGCCCCATTCCCAAGATCAAACATATCAACGACGATACCATGTTGAAAGCACCGGTTCTCATCAGATCACCGAAGTTAAGCAACATTGGGCGCGGATGCTATTGGATGGGTTACCGCTCAGGTACATCGCGTGTCGTTGGCATCTTGGACCGGTCCGTAGTCACTTCGGACCCGTAAATTCTCGAAGGTTGTGGATACGGATCCCGGCGGAGCACAAAAATATACCATTTATATTTCCAAATGTGCTCTTCGCTGGGTTGAAAAAATTCTTGAAACCTTTACCAAATGACCGGTCACTTAAGGTCCATCCAGCCTAACAGCAACTGTGTCTTGCTTGAGTATTGGCGCTTTTTATAGCGACGACCAAGCTCGTACACCTCTGCGGCACTACAACAAGTGTCATAGACCCCTAGAGTCTCTAGAATTTAGGGAGTCTCCCGCACAGGATTACTTAAAAAAAAAAAAAAAAAATCGGTAGGTAAGAATTACCGTGGTGATGAAACTTCCAGCCCAGGCATCATTAGTTTGTCAAAGCGTGGGCTCAACCGACGACTAAAATGTCTAAGAATAGCACCGATTGAATTCACGTGCGGACCGGACCTCATTACCTAAGCTTCGTTCCAAGAAAAAAAAACAAAAATCAAATCGTTTTCAGCGAATTGTGTTTTGATTTGTTCTAAAATCCCTGGATACTTTAAAAATATTTGAATATGGAATATTATTCCGAAATTGAAATTTGTTATTTTAAGGCTTGAATAACAGAGCCGTATTATATCTGAAATAAAATACTATATTTTTTATGTATCCCAAGTATAAAACATATACACAAACTCCCCTCAATCGCGTAAAAAAAGTAAATGGAATTTACTTCGCTGAAGAGAAGGAAGCTGAATGAAAGGTTGTGGATTCGAATCCCGGCGGAGCACAAAAAATATACCATTTATATTTTCAAAATTGCTCTTCGCTGGGTTGAAAAATTGATAAACATTTACCAATGACCGGTCACCAAAGGTCCATCCAGTATTACAGCAACTGGGTCTTGCTTGAGAATCGGCGCTTTGTAGCGACGACGATCAAGCTCGTAAAAAGGTCGATAGCTCAATTGGTGGAATGCTTGCATTCCATGCTGAAAGCAAGGGTTCGATCTCAAGGCTTACTCAGCCTTCACAAGAAATGAGAACCAGCCCCCCCGGGAGCTGGGAAACCCCCACTTCAAATGAAAGTAGTTGGTGTGAGGTTAGCCCCCTTACCCCGTAAAAATAAATAGGTCCTGAATCGCCACATGCGACCCCCTTCGGGGATAACGCAGGCAAGAAGTTACACTATATGTGTAGCTTAGATGCGTACTTCGCCCCTCCCTAGTGAGTGACTTGGTTTTCATACATTTATTATTTATATTTTGTATTGTTTGTGTATTAACACTGTGAAAATTCATTTTGTTTCAATTTATAATTTTTGGATGAAATTTTTCAAGCAAAACACTGTTTATTTTCACTATAGACTTTATTTAAAAGATTAAAATCTTTAAAAATTTATTATTTATTTACGCGATCGAAGGGATCTAACGCAATGTTTTATACTAGATGTAGTGTGCTCATTTTATTACAAAAACAACGGCAGTATTGTTGTTACAACAAATTACCCTAATATTCATTCTGGGAAATACTTATTTTGTGATAATCAATATTCGAACTAAAAATTGTTAAATAAACTTTGTTTTTTTTCTGTATGAATAGTTGCAGAATAAAATATATGTAGGTATCTATCTATAATCTAAGCTGCAAAGATATGTATGTTAACATTTAAGGCTCATAATAAATGCATGCCCACAGACAGGCACATATAGGTTCGCACCTACACGTTCTGCATGTGTACATACTAATAAACAAAACCTCACATGACTATAAGCCTTGCAACTCCTGCCGCCTTTTCCTGAAAAAGGGGTGGTATTGGCAAATGTGAACCGATTTTACAGCACGGGTGGTCAGCCTCATACCAACCTATCAGTCAAGGAGCTTTCATCATTCATTCTTATCTACAAGTCAAGCGCACAGTGTGTCGTCTAGAACATGCTAGCTGGACAAAATTAGTCCATTAGACAAAATTGTGTCCACCTAGCATGTTCTAGACGACACACTGTGCGCTTGACTTGTGATGGGTTGGCAAGCGTGTGGAAGCCCCATTAAATTTATAAAAGAATATTTCGAATTTTGAGGTTAGCGTGTAGATATGTAGGTATTATTGAAATTGGGTATTTCAAATTTCGAATACTCCCAAAACCGCGATTCTGTTTGTGTTTCATTTGAATATTTTTCGCTCGAAATAGCCAAACAAAATGTAAATATAAAACAAAATGTAAATATAAAATAATATGAATTAATAATCACTGGATGAATATTGAAAATAAATAGAGTGATGCAAGACGAAGGGGGAAAAGAAATGTTGCCTAGCGACTCGGCGGGGATTGGAAAGTGATTCGGGTGCGATTTGAGTTGCTCATGGATTACCTCTGGATGTGAAAGAATGTGACGTCACATCACAAGGCAGACAAGATGCTCAGCTGGTTTGTACGTAGACATTTTTATGAACATACAATATACATACATATCGACGGTTAAAATGCAGTAGGGCATGTAGCGACATAAACTAAATTGTTCAGGAGAGCAGTTTAAAGTTTGAGATTGCAGAAAAATGACATAACTTTTTTTTTTCTATCATATCGTTAAAATCAAAACAGCTCTAAAATTAAAAAAATTAAAAGGCATTTATTGGCATTCCTATTAATGTGTTTTAGGATGTTTAACGATTTTTTAAAATCACAAGCGCCTAATCTAATCTAATCTAAGTTGCAAAGATATGTTACATTGGAGATTCACATTACATGCATTCCCACAACCAGACACGTACAAGTTCGCGCTTGCACGTGCCTCATGTGAGCCTACATCATAAAAACCAATCTCAAATGGACATACACCCTGCAACTCTTGCCGTCCTTCCCTGTAACAGGGGTGACATTGGCAAAGTGAACCCTTTTTACAGCATGGGTGGTCAGCCGCATACCAACCTATAAGTCAAGGAACATACACGACAAATTATATTTTTTAAATCAATAAATAAAATTATACATGGACATCAAAGACATAAAACAAATTTCATTTTAATAAACCCTAGCCGCCAACATTACAGATCAACCGCCATTTCGTTCTGTCCTTACATACTTCTTTCATTTCCTCCAGAGTCATAACTTTCTTCATGCAAGCTCTTCTTTTATTATGACTCTGGATATTCCATTCATTCGCAATTTCGGGTATTTGGTCCATCCATACCTTTCTCGGTCTTCCTCTACCACGACATCCATCTATTCTACCAACATATACTTTCTTCGTCAGTCTTTCCTCATTCATTCTCTCCATATGCCCAAACCATCTTAACAAACTTCTTTTAATCTTCACTTTCACACTTTCTCTTGCACCACATTCTTCTCTTACAAAATCATTCCTCACCCTGTCACTCCGTTTTTTCCCAATCATACTTCTTAGAAAGTCCATTTCAACAGTATGGACCTTACTAACTTCACTTTCACTCACCGTCCAGGCTTTACTTCCATACATCAAGGTGGGTAAAAGTATGCCACTATGTACCGCCAATCGAGCATTTTTAGATATGTTTCGATTTTTGGCGATACATGCTGTGGCACCCAGTACACACCTGCCCTTCATTATTCTTCTTTCAAGTTCGCCTGTCATTTTCGCCTTTAGGACAAAAAAGGCCAAAATCTTGTCGGTTACACCAAAACCATACTTTGAAAACGTAGTTGTTTGCTTGGGCATAAACAACACAAAATTTTTTGTAGAGCTATGGGAGTTAGCGCATTAGAAAGAGCGGAAATTTCAAGTAGGATAGCATTCATAATTCATTTTTGACCAACATATCGCTTATGCCCTACTACCTTTTAACCGTCAATATAAACATCCTAAAGGTAAAACTGAATAAGTGCTGATTCACTGATTTCAGAAATCGTGGATGCAACATTTTATTCGGTGTAACTTCTCATAGTAAGTGAACTTATAAGGAAGTGCTCATGTCCAACTTCTAAACTACAGGATTTCCACACTTTTGTAGTGTTTTCTCTCGTAGAAAAACGGAAAAAAAACTTATTTATCTGAGAAACCCATGTTAGCTTAAAATATCACTTATTCAGTTTTACTATCAAGGTATCGATATGATCGAAATATTTGACTAACAAATAAAAAATCTTGTTTTCAAAAAAATATGTTACTAACTAATTGATGTAACCATATGTGTAACTGTAACCGTTTTGACTCAATTTTATGCTTGCGGTGGCCAGTACCTCTCCACAGAAGCATCTCCTTTAGATTCTATCCTAGCACACTTTTTTCATATTCTCAAATTAATCACTCTCTTCATGCACGCTCTTCTCCTCTTGTCACTCTCCAGATTTTACTCGTTTGCAATATAAATCGTCATAAAGCTTTAAACTCTCCAACAGGGTGGGTGTGTCGAAGAGTGCCACTTTTATTATAAACTATATATAAACTAGCTGTACCCTGCCACCCCCTGTGGTGGCTCGTCTTACTCGTCGTACTGTATCATACCGCCATTTGTTAGGGGTGACCAGTATCTCTGCAGATGTGTCGTGTCTTTGCACATTTCAATTAGTCTTAAAAATTCCCTATCATGAGGTGAAAATAATTTAAGCATATTTCTTCTCTCATTTCCTTTATTGCTCCAGTTTTTTTTATACAGAAACCTAAATTGGCATGTACGCAATAACTCATGTAAGTTTCATCACAATCTGTTCAGTAGTTTAGGAGTTCATACAGGACAAACATACATACATCCGTTTGATTTTATATATATAATGTTTATATGAGTCGTATAACTGCAAACGCCGTCATCTCCAAAATTTATGATTTTCGAGATAATGATTTAATTTGATTCTGCGCAGTGTAACAAATCATTTGCTGTGTGCGATATAATGTAAACCTCACTTATCCTTCGTAATTTTTATTGAAAAAGTATGATTTGGTGCAAACGCCGTCATCTCCAACTGGTGTTGTCGTTTTACAAGTTTACATGTTTATTTTTCTCAAAATCATCGAGTGAGGAGTTTAAAGCGTTTGCATTTATACGACTCATATACTGGTGCATTCCTCGCAGTTGATTCATCAAATTGCAAGCTTCTATACAAGTAGTAGAGCATCTTTATACATTAATGGGTTACCCACTTGAAGCAGTAGAGCAGATTTTAGTAGGCATGCGCTCTTACAATGTACCTACTCTATTGGCGGGCTACCAAATCAAACCAGTTCGAAGATAAACACCGCTCATACGAAGCTATACATTTTTTTATGCGCACATTCATGAATTTAAAAAATATATCTTTTTTCCAGTTAATAAACAAAGAAAAAGCTGAAGAGAGAAAGCTTGTTTACCCTAAAGTCAAAACCTGTCGTTTTTCTTTCTTAACCTTTATGGTCTTAAATTTAGAAATAAAAATGAACTTTAAAGATGGCCAAGAGACCGAAACCGGTCAACTCATTATTTTGTTTCTTTTTTTAAACAAATTAAAATAAATAAATTTATAGTAGAATAATACAAAGTTCATTTTCATTTTTAAATTTAAAATAGAGTTCTACAAAGTTTCCGCTGAAACATTTAATAGATTGTTTATGGTCTTAATAAAAGAGTGACAGTTATGAAAAAAATCTGACGTATTTATTTACTATTTATATCAATTATATAGATTAAAAAGAATAAACTTAAAAATTGCACAAAAAAACATTTAAAAAAAACGTTTCTTTACATTAGAAATAAAATATATTTTTTTCAAAACGTAGTTATATTTTCACAGTAATTTTATCTACCTCAAGAAGAACTACGTTTTGAAAAAATATATTTTATTTTAAATTAAAATGAATTTTCACTGTGTGAATATACAAACCCTACAAAATCTGTTTGTTTACATTTTTATCGTTTTTTTTGTACGTGCTATATTACAAAGTTATATATTGTTAAGTCTCGCAAGAATATTTTTTTTATGTCTATAGTTTTTGAGAAAATATGGAAAAACTGTTTTCAAGAAAAATAAATTAATTAAGTTGTTTCAGTTTTTCTTTATTTGTACTCTCTACTTATTGTACTCTCATGCAAGAGTACTATTTCAAAATTGCGAGGAAAAGGGAAAGATGTATTGAAAGTAAGCTAGTGCAAGGGAGATCGATTGAAAGAGCAGAGACGTTCACGACAGATTTATAGTTTGAGCGCTTGCACAGTTTGTAGAGTAGAAGAACAATGGAGTGACTATGACTCTCGACAGTGCAGGCCAAAAATGTAAAAAAAAACTTGCTTTTGAAATAAAAGCTCTCGGTCAAAAGCCTTGACATCTACCGATCAAAAAAGTAGAGAGAAAGCGATAAAACATGGCCGTGCGTGAACAGCTGATCTCAAACATAAAAAATCTCCATACAAATTGTAAAGATAATATTTGACAGCCTATTCAGCTGTTCATGCGCATCTAACTTGTAAATTGAAAACTTCAATAATTGTTGTATTTGTTTCAGAATGACGATATAGCGGAGCAAGGCGAGCGGCGCGGAAGTGGCATGGCCGCAGTCAACTCGGTAAGTGAACAATTCAAGGTCATGTCCTCATCTAGCATATAAAAAGCGCCGTTTCGTGAGCCGCTACTCATCATATTTTCATCAACGCACGGGTTTAGAGCTTAAGCACGTTAGTGTGTGCCGAACAATCTGGCTCTAGTATGATCCTTATAGAAGTATTAGTACGTGAGTACCTAGGCACGTAGCTTGCTGGTGTGCGTAATTTGAATAGTCTCAAACAGCTAGTATGATGATGAAATGAATAATAGTAGACTGCTCTGGAACAATTCACTATATAAGAATCTAGAATACACGAGAAACGTCCATATGAACTTTATAAATATGAATCGCAATTCTGTGGAGAGTCAGAGTCGCTTGAAGCATTGTGACGCGAAATCGATATAAGCTGAGAGAGAAAGTAATCAAAACCGATAAAGCTTACAAAAAAACTGGTTAAATAAATAAATCTCAGTTTATAATCTATAATCTATAATCTAAGTTGCAAGGATATATTCATTCAAAGCTCTCAGATGTATGCCCACAAACAAACACGTGTAGTTCGCGCTTACAAATGCTGATTGTGTACTTACAAATAAAATCCAAACCTCAAATGAACATAAGCCCTGCAACTCTTGCCGACATTCCCTGAAACAGGGGTGACATTGGCAAAGTGAACCATTTTTTACAGTATGGGTGGTCAGCCTCATACCAACCTATAAGTCAAGGAATACAAGTAAAAATAACATTTAAGTATAAGAAAACAACAAAACCTTAAAAATAAATCTATACAAAAAAAGTAAAAAAAAAAAAAAAAAAAAAGAAGTTTAAGTTTCAGTTTAATTAAAAGAATTTGATCCGCAGTTCGAAGGTAAAACTTCGAACTCTGAATGGAAGGTTGTGGGTTCGAATCCCGGCGGAGCACAAAAAATATACCATTTATATTTTAAAATTTGCTCTTTGCTGGGTTGAAAAAAATCATAAACCTTTACCAATGAACGGTCGCCAAAGGCCCATCCAGCCTTACAGCAACTGGGTCTTGATTGAGAATTGGTGCTTTGTAGCGACAACGACCAAGCTCGTAAAATGGTCGATAGCTCAATTGGTAGAATTCTTGCATTCCATGCCGAGAGCAAGGGTTCGATCTCAAGGTTAACTCAGACTTTACTAGAAATGAGAACCAGCGCCCCCCGGGAGCTGGGATACCTCCACTTCAACTGAAAGTGGTTGGTGTGAGGCAGGCCCCCTTAAAAATAAATCCCGTAAAAATAAATATGTCCCGAATCACCACATGCGACTCCTTCGGGGATAACGCAGGCTAGAAGTTACACTATATTATTATGTGTAGCTTAGTTGCGTTTGCGTTGCGTAACCCAAGTAAAATCATTACAATATGTAAGAGCAAGGCCAAAAAAAAGGTTTTGGAGGATCTTGCCATGAGGCTGCGTGGAAATTATCTACAATTCATGCATCATGAGGAGCTACTTTGGGAGACTGGATTCAGAAGCCTGGGAATCTGGCACAACGGGTGCATTATGGTGCTCTCTCGGAATCATCAAAGGCTTAAAAGACAATCCCACCCTGTTGGAGAATTACAGGTTGTATGTCTCTAACCACTGGGACATGCCTTATTTAATGTACAGAAAAGCCGCACTGATGTCGTCGCGCAACATCCTGTGACTCGGAGTATAAAGCTCTTAAATAAGTCTAATATAGATTTATTGATTGTAGAGGCATTCATTTTGTAATAGTCCATCTTTCAAGTCTAATATAGACATTTTGAAGAATAATTTAACAAGATTGCACTTTTTTGTCCACTCCTATGTACAATTTAGAATCCTTATTTGTACTTCCAAAAACATTTGTAATCCAAGCTGCAAATGTATTATACATTTCCAGAATATTTCAGAATAAAGATACGTTTTATTCGCAAAAAAAAACCTCATTTTTAATACAACGCCTTCGGAAATTGCGTGATATTGAGCAGTAGTGGAAATTGTATGAAAAAAAATACAATAAAACGAACTATTGTTAGGTCTGTCTACACCTGAGATGATATCAAATTTCGTTTTTCTTTGAATTCCCTCAAGAGAAAAAATATGCGGTTTGTAAAAAAAAAAAACAATTGGTCGTTTGATGTGGGAATAGTATTTTTTGTAACAATAAATGCTTGTAAATAGTGCGTCCAATTAAAAATATTTTTATTTTTGTTGTATTTAAAGTATATGTAATTCTAGCCACTCACGCTACGGTATATTAATGATGTGATTTTTTAATTTAAAATAATAGTCTGTCGTCCTTTTAACAGCAGGGGAATTAATATTTAATTTTGAAACAATCATTTTTTCCTTAACTTAAAAATAAACTTTGAGAATATCCACTCCATTATGATAATATTTTTTTCATGAAATAAATTGATAAAATAAAATTTAAATCTGTTATTCGCCTCACATTATTTGAAGGTTTTTTTTTGAGATAAGTATTTTTATTCAATTATGATTTAAAAATAATTCAAGCATAAATTTTTCTGAGAAATATTCTTTAGGCTACTTGGATTTTTAAGAATATTATTTTTTAATTTGAGATTTTATATATTTTTAATACTTGTATTTCCAGAAATGAACGATAAAAATATTTAAAAAACTTTACTCCAACGCCCAAATGTTTATATCTTCAGAGATAAACTATAATCTAAGTTGCAAAGATATATTGACATTCTCAACTTGATATTCTCAACTCAAGCAACACCTCTGCGGCACCCTTCCAGGGTGACAAAGACCCCCAAAACTTTCAAGAATTGGGAAGCCTCCCGCACAGGATTCCTGAAAAAAAAAAACAAGACCATCGTAAGCATGGTTTAAGGCCCTTTTTAAAAGGCCCTATTTAAAGCATGTCCACAAGCAGACAGTGATTCACGTTCACTTGCATAATAAAAACCCAAATATAAAATGAACATAGTCCCTGTAACTCTTACCGGAGTTCTTTGCAACAGGGTTGACATTGGAAAAGTTAATCAATTTTAACAATAAAGGATGATTCACGCTCGACCGTGTCGGGTCCGAGTCGAGCCTTGGCCGTAGCATGACCAACTAATATTCCATACATTACGTTTATTTCAAATTTATTTTGTTTTGCTATTAACAACAGTCAAAGCTCGGCTCGGACCCAACACGGTCTAGCATAATCATTAATGGTGTTCAGCTTATATCAACGTAGTTTATATCAATGTCGAGTTTTCAACCAAGCGATATTTCGACCACTTACTTTTAGAGTTATGGGCACGCCTCTGACCTAGATCTTCTTTTTTTGTCGTGCCGTTGCTTTCACTTCACGAGAAGGCCTTCCGTCACTTGAGAAAATATATAGCTTTGCATGAGCGTCCATGTGCTATGGGTCCATCTGACACATACATAAAGGACGGGTATGAGGAGGGCTTGAGAAGAGAAACATAAATGTTATTTTTTTATGTTCTGCTTGGAATCGAACCCACTACCTTTTGGCAGCAATTCAGAAGCGTTAATCACTAGTCTACAAACCGGTCGTGAATCGTAATTACTTTTATCAGAATCGTTACAGTATTCATCATTGTTTATTTTTAGTTCGTAACTCAAGTCAGTAGAAAACAAGCCCACGCAAGCTAAAATGGGTCTGTTGTTTTGCACAGCGAATGCTTTGGTTTACGAACTTTTTATTATCCTTGGTAACCGCAATGTTTACGCATTTTTAAGTAAATCGCTATTTTTTTTGCTTTCAGAATTAATTAAAAAAATATAATCATGTGTTTTTTTTACTAAAAGGTTTAAGGAAATAATTTTCAGGATGATTCCTTGACTTATAGGTTGGTATGAGGCTGACCGCCCATACTGCAAAACACGATTCACTTTCCCTATGTCACCCTTGTGTCAGGGAAGGTCGGCAAAAGTTGTAGGGCTTATGTTCATTTGAGGTTTGGATTTTATTTGTGTGTACACATACAGCATTAGTAAGCGCGAACTCCATGTGTTTGTTTGTGGGCATGCATTTGATATGAGCTTTAAATGTTAATATATCTTTGCAACTTAGATTATAGATTACTGTAGATAATTCATTTGGTGAGCGCTGTTTTTTTTGTAAATCAAACCTCATGAGTCCTCTGCCAGCTACAACGTTGCTATAGAATAGATACTGGTTGCTGTAAGACTGGTACAATATAAAAATAAAAATTATCTTGATGCTGGTGTCGAAGCGTGACATTGGTGGTCCTCCACAAAATGTTTGTAGTTAGGGATATTCTCAGTCAAAGCTAGACGCAAGCAGGCTGTCAGGTAAATGCATTTGTGGTATCAAAAATAGACTACTTCAATAGCTTATATGCAGGCCAACCAAAATGTCAATTGAATAGGCTACAATTGGTTGTAAATGCGTGCGCTCGCATGATTGCTGGTCAGTCGAAATTTACACACATTACTCCTCTTCTCCAGAAGCTTCACTGGCTCCGTATACCGGAGCGCATCGAGTTCAAAGTGTGCACGATGGTCCACAAAGCTTTATTTGGAAAAACACCCAAATATCTCGCTGATTTAATCAAACCAGTCACCCTCGGCAAAAAAAGCCTAACACTGCGCTCAGCTGAGACTGGAGCCAAATCAAGGATTGAAGAACCTATAAGAAGAGTTAACACAATATTTGGAGAGCGTGCATTTGCAGTTGCTGGCCCTCTGGCCTGGAACCACCTGCCACATCATGTAAGAGAGCTAGAGGACCATGGAAAGTTTCGGAATGCACTGAAGACAAGCAAATTTCTGGCATCGTTTGCACCAGCGCCCTTGGAGTGACTACATCACGAAACGGCGTTATAAAGAAATCATCAACTCATCATCATCATCATCAGGTGGTTATTTGTAAGACGAGTAGGTACGATACATTTTTCTTTGACAAAAACTACAGTTTTAAGGTCTATCACTGAAAATTTTAGCTATCCTCGGCGATCGACCTTAAAACCTCCCGCGATCGACCGTATGGGTGCTGCACCTCTGGTGTAGAGTGTAGACAGACGCCTGCATTGCATATATATTTGCACATGCACATGTTGCATGCGCTAACCTACATGTCGGGCTGTCTGGCAGACGCTCAAGATCGCGGCATATTCCTCTCTCTAGCGGGCAAATGAGATGCGCTCTATTTTACAAAGGAGACGACAAAATTGCACACATACGCTAGTAACATAACCAGTATGTATACATGTATAATGTATCGTTTAAATTCCGCTTTAGCGAAATATTAAACAATTTTGTTTTGTGGGTCTTCTTCTTCTTTTCGTGCCACTTCTATCGAAGATCGGCGATCCTCATGGCTATTTTGACTTTGGATGCTGTTGCTTGAAACAGGGACTTCATGCTTCTGCCCAACCATTGTCGTACGTTTTTCAGCCACGATGACATATACTCAAGTGTAATTAATTGTTTGTATTCCTTGAATTATAGGTTGGCATGAGGCTGCCCACCCATACTGTTAAAAAATGGTTCACTTTGCCAATGTCATCCCTGTTTCAGGGAAGATCGGCAAGAGTTGCAGGGCTTATGTCCATTTGAGAATTGGGTTTTTTATATTGTAGGTCTACATTCGGCGTGTGTGAGCGTGAAATTGTGCGTGTCTGCTTGTGGGAATGCATTTAATATGATCTCAAATGATACATATCCTTGCAGCTTAGATTTAGATTTAGAAGACATATACTCAAATGTAATTAATTGTTTGTATTCCTTGACTTATAGGTTGGCATGAGGCTGACCACCCATACTGTAAAAAAATGGTTCACTTTGACAATGTCACCCCTGTTTCAGGGAAGGTTGGCTTACGTTCATTTGAGATTGGGTTTTTATATTGTAGGTTCACATGCGACATGTGTTAGCGCGAAATTATACATGTCTGCTTGTGGGAATGCGTTTAATATGGATCTTAAATGATATGTATCTTTGCAGCTTAGATTTAGATTTAGATGTCCTTCGGCGTCCCTGAGTTCTTCTCCCCTCAAATTAAAAAAAAATAGTGGTGGAACTTTTAAAGTTGTACTTTTTTTTATTTATTCCTATTTATTTTAGAAAAATAATTAATCAATCAACATGCCTGATTTTTTTTCATTACTGTCACTATTTTACTAAAACCATGAAGTTAAAGAAATAAAAACGACAGATTAAGGGTAAAAAACGCTTTTAATATTATAAATAGTATAGAAACACAAAAAAAAAATTTTGAACCATAAAATTGAACCCTTACATATTGTTTTATTTATCTCACGGTAAAGTAGTTAAGTTAAACGACTTAGTATCAGAAGATTCTGCATTATAATCTTTGAGGTTTAAATAACATAAATTGCTAGGGAGCGATACATTCTATGATTACAGGTTTTTTCAATAAAACACAATCAAGCAAAACTTTATAACAAGCTGCTATTTTAGTCTTTAGTTTACAAAACACAATGCAACGCAACTAAGCTAAACATATAGTGTCACTTCATGCCTGCGTTCTCCCCGAAGGGTTCGCATGTGGCGATTCGGGACTTTATTTCACAGGTGAGGGCGGCGGCCTTGCACCAACCACTTCAGTTGAAGCGGGGGTTTCCCAGCTCCCGAGAGGGCTGGTTCTCATCAATTGTGAAGGCTGAGTAAACCTTCAGATCGAACCCTTGCTCTCGGCATGGAATGCAAGCATACACAAGCCTGGAGGCCGGGAAAGCGATCTCCTTTTTTTCTCCTTGTCAATTAACTTTTGTTTTTATATTCCATATTCAAAATTTCCCCATATTCTTCAAATTCCCTACACACGTAATCTGTCCGTAGTCCAGTGGTAACACTTCGGACTCGTAAATAGAAGGTTGTGGGTTCGAATCCCGGTGGAACACAAAATAAAATACCATTAATATTTTCAAAAATGCTCTTCGCTGGGTTGAAAAGTTTATAAACCTTTACCACAGACCCATCTCAGTCCATCCAGCCTTAGGTACAGCAACTGGGTCTTATTTTTTAATTGGCGCTACGTTGCGATGACTAAGCTCGTCAAATGTCCGGTCGATAGCTTAGTTGGTAGAATACTTGCATATCATGCCAAGAACAAGGGTTTGATCCCAACCGAGAGTGTCAGAAATAATTTCCCATTTCGTTGTTTATTTTAAACTCCAAAATAAGATATTGGCAATGTTCACTCAGCCTCCACAAGAAATGAGTACTAGCCCCCTTGAGCGCTCCGACTACAACTGAAGTGGTTGGCACATGCGAAATGGTGGAAAAGATCTAATCTAATCCAATTTAAGTTGCAAAGATATGTAACATTGGGAATTCAAATTAAATGCATTCTCACAAATCGACACGCACAAATTTACTCGTGCACATGCTGCATGTTATTCTACAACATAAAAACCCGAATCTCAAATGGACATACACCCTACAACTCTTGCCGTCCTTCCCTAAACAGGGGTGACATTGTCAAAGTGAATCATTATCTACAGCATGTGTGGTAAGCTGCATACCAACCTATAAGCCAAGGAAAATACACAACAAATAACATTTTTGTAAACATTCAAAACAAGTACAAAATATAAAATTGTAATGAATTAGAAAAACCCTAGCCCTAGCCGCCGACATTACAGATCGACCACCATTTCTTTCTGTCCTTACATACTTCCTTCATTTCAAGATGCGTTGCGAATTAGCATAAAGTTAATGTGCCTAGTCTGTATGACGTCACACACACACACAGCAGTCAGCAGGCCTGTACCGTTGGCAGGCGGGGTTGACGTAAGGCTGCCGGATGATGAATGGTTAATGCCACGTAGGCGCGCTCCCTAATGACTCTCCTTGCATTATTGAGTGGCACTTGAGTAAGTTTGGCATGACATTAAGGGAGCCCGCCATTCCTGCAGGCCTCTTACATTATTACGGCTAATAGCTGTAAGTATCCATTTTAAATTACTCCCATTACTTAAAAGTCACCCCGGGCTTCTGACTTACTGGTTATCGCTTAGGACTTTTGATCACACCCTCCCGAGTTACAATTTAGATGTACGTCCAGGATGTACCTTTAATACTAACTCCCGGCTAGCCATCTTCAACTGATCTAATCTAATCTAAATATGTAACATTAGGGATTCACATTACATATAATGCATTTTTACAAGCAGACACGGATAAGTTCGCGCTAGCACATGCCACATGTGAACCTACAACATAAAAACCCAAATTTTAAATGAACATACACCGTGCCACTCTTGCCGATCTTCCCTGAAAAAGGGGTGACATTGGCAAAGTGAACCATTTATGACAGTATGGATTGTCAGCCTCATACCGACCTATAAGTCAATGAATCATCATCTGTAATATACGTACAATGTGATTTCATCACTGCTTGTGGGAACACATTTAATGTGAATCCTTAATGTAATACGAGTATATCTTTGCAACTTAAACTATACATAGATTATAGATTGTCTTTGTTCCTGAACTTATAAGTTGGTATGCGGCTGACCACAGCTGCGGTAGAAAATGGTTCACTTTGCCAATGACACTCCTTTTTCAGGGAAGGTAAATAATTTATTCATAAATAATAATACTTTATTCACAATGGATTCATAAAGGATGTACATATTATTTTCATTTGAGATTTGGGTTTTAATATTGTAGGTTCACATGCAGCATGTGCAAGTGCGAAATTAAACGTGTCTGCTTGTGAAAATGTATACAATGTCACATATATTTGTTACTTAGATTATAGATAGATCCTTTGTTTGCAACAGTAAGCATTGAATAGAAATTACTTGATTTCAAATGAAAGCCTGAAACTGGCCCGGATTAAGACCATTGGGGGCCCTGGTGCGAGGAACCGTCGGGGGATCCTCCAATATACTTCTTAAATTTTATAAACCAGCTCACATCACATTAAGCTATTATTATTATTATTTATTGCGCCTTTTCATGACCGTTGGTCATCCCAATGGCGCTGCAGATTGTGAAAACAAATGTGTTTTCAGGACTTTTCTGAAAACTGCCTCCTTGTCCGTTGTCCGCAGTCCTGCCGGTCGGTCTAATTAGACCGACATTCTTTCTATTTTTCTATATTCTTTTCCGCCTCTAGGTGGTTGGCCACTTAGTAAAGAGAGCGCTTCCCGAACAGTCTCAGTATTAGCATCTCGAATTCTAGGCCTTAAGTCATATGTTAAGACGTTCAGAATCACTTTGCATTTTTGTTTGTAAATTTAAAATCCTCGAGCCCTAAATCCTCACGGCTATAATCTTGCAGTCATTTCTGAACTTCCTTTGCTTTGCGTAAACACTTGGGAAAGTGTAGCTTCACGGGAGGGCCTTCTGCCACTCGCATCTCACATAACTTTTGCATGCGAGCCCTGTGACACATCCCCGGATGGGATGGATATACAGGGCGTGGGTCAGTGGAGGGGAGACTGACCCTGAGAGAAGGTGTGGAAGTTCTGCTGGCAGAGAGTTCCAGGCCATGGGCGCAGCAACAGGGAAAGCCCGATCGCCAAACAGGGAAGTCGGGCTTCTCCTCGGAAGCTCCAGGGTGCTGCCAATGGTTTGCGCTGACCTCAGTGTCCACCCTCTCTCGTCAACACTTTTTTCTTAATTAGTTCGTGCAGGTATTTGGGAGCTGATCCATGCAGCACCTTATGTGTAATTACACACAGCTTAAATTTGACTCTCTCAGGTATACGGAGCCAGTGAAGCCTCTTCAGCAGTGGAGTGATTTTAGAGAACTTTGGCGAGCCATATATGAGTCGTGCTGCTGCGTTTTGCGCTAACTGAAGTCGATGCAGTTGGGAAGCTGGTTGCCCTCTGTATACTGAGCTGCTATCAAAAGTGACGTTTTATAAAATGGCAACATTAGTTGCAA
Organism: Agapetus fuscipes; assembly: GCA_951799405.1. NCBI lineage: Eukaryota > Metazoa > Arthropoda > Insecta > Trichoptera > Glossosomatidae > Agapetus > Agapetus fuscipes. The sequence continues at coordinate 1,761,839 of OX637349.1, forward strand.
TTTTCACTACGTCTTCAGTTAAAGGCTTGTAGATTTATACGAGAATATATTCGCAATTTATAAGGCTCTAAGTGGATTAGGAAATTAAATGCAAATTTCTGTTCGAGGGCATTGTATACTTAAAAATTGTTAAACGCTACAATCACCCAAAGCTCTGTGAGCTCGTCTGCAGTGCTGGGAGTTAAATAAATTGTCTCAGGAGAAAACCAGTTCAGACAGAGAGGGGGCGGGAAGCTTTAGTTCACAGCGTAGACTTCCTTTAGATGTGTTGAGCTTTAAACTAAGATAAAATGGCAACGTTGCAAGTAGTTTTTTGTATTTTTGCAGCTAGACAACATGCTATAATCCATTGAAATTCATTGCACGCTACGCAACTAAGTGTAATAATCTACTCATACAGTATACCTTCTTGCGGCGCTTTCCCCGAATAGGTTTCATGTAGCGGGTGGAACTTATTTATTTTTACTGGATAGGTGGCCGGTCTCACGCCGATCACTTTTATTGAAGTGGTTGATTCCCAGATCTCGAGTGGGTTGGCAGGTACTCATTTATTGTGAAGACTGAGTAAGCCTTGCTGGTATTTCATTTTGGGTTTATAAATATACACCAAAACGGGAAATCATTTTTGACACTCTTGGTGGGATTCGGACCTGAGTTTCGGTATGAAATGCAAGCACTCTTCCAACTAAGCTATCAACCGAGCTTACATATTCTTAAAAAAAACTTTAAAAAGGAAGATCAATAAAGGTGTTGTATTGAATGATTGAATACTTACATGTTACGAGCGTGTTTTCGAAATACAAAAAAACTAAAAGAAAAACATTGTTTTATCATTCAAAGTTAAAAAAATATACTTGGATTTCAAACACTTATCAATAATATTTCAATAAAATATAATATCGTGTGTGAAATAAAACAATGTTTTAATAAAGAAATAAATCAATTTTGAAAAGATTTTTGTGAAACACTGTGGAAATTCATTTTAAAAAAATGATTATTTTTCAATAAAAAATAAAAAAATAAAAGAAATTAAAAACTTTGTTTTATTCCACTTTTATTATTTTTGAGTATGTTACAAATATTTTCGGAATTACTTCCATCTTTGGATGGATTCGAAAATATTTGTAATCTAATCTAATCTAATCTAATCTAAGCTGCAAAGATATATATCATTTAAGTTTTATATTAAATGCATTCCCACAAGCAGATATGTATAATTTCGCGCTAACACATGCCGCATGTGGACCTACAATATAAAAACCCAATCTCAAATGAACATAAGCCTTGCAACTCTTGCCGTCCTTCCCTGAAACAGAGGTGACATTGGCAAAGTGAACCAATTTTTACATTATGGGTGGTCAGCCGCATAACAACCTATAAGTCAAGGAACATACATGACAAATTACAATTGTTAAAAATGAAAAACCCTGCCACAATTCACTGTGTGAGCTTTATTTTTAAAAACACTACTAGTTTTTAAAAATTGTAACATACTCAAAAACAATAAAAGTGGAATAAAACAAAGTTTTTAATTTCTTTTATTTTTTATTGAAAAATAATATATTTTTTATCTTAGTAATTTAATCACTTATCAATAATCTTAGTAGCAAGGATATTTTGTAGACTTCCAACGTTGCCATTTTTTTCACTGCAAGCTTTCACTTGTAGAAGGCTCTGTCCCGGTTGCATAAGCCTTACTAAAGGTGGCTGTATTACCTGTCGGTAGCTTTCCTCGGGGAAGATAATGAACAGCCGCGGACGCTTGGTTAGGGCAGATAAGGAACGAATTGCTTAGAGCAGGTAAGAGAAAACCAGCTCACACACAATCAAAAGCGGCTATCTAACATTTATTTCGAAATTTAATAAATATATGAAAATAAAGAGAATTATTTTCACATAATTTTCATGTATTTATCTGTAACTGTAACTCTGTCGCCATTCTGCTAGGGGTGGCCAGAGCCTCTGCAGAGCTGCCTTCATTTTTTCCTATCCTTACATACCTCTTTCAATTCATTTATATCCATCACCTTTTTCATGCATTTTCTTCTTTTACGCTCATTTTGTATATCCCATTCTTTCACAATCTCCTCAATCTGAACACTCATACTTTTCTCGGTCGTCCCTTCCCTCTTTTTCCTTTCACACTTTCTTTGTATACATACCATTGCCAAAAAATTCTTGGATAGCTGACTTTGATTCTGAATCAATTTATCGCAGTCCAATTAGTAAACGCAACGCAACTAAGCTACACATATAGTGCAACTTCTTGCCGCGTTATCCCCGAAGGGGTCGCAGTGTGAGTGAACCTATTTATATTTACAGTTTTTAAGGTTTGCCTTACGCAAAACACTTCAGTGAAGTGGGGGGCTCCCAGCTCCCGAGTGGGCTGGTACTCATTTCTTGTGAAAGCTGAGTTGTCGGTTTTTTTCTATTTAAGGTTTGGAATAAACACCGGAATAATAATATTAGGATGATGTATTTGTTGAGCGCTGCTCGTGAATCACCTTAAGAGCCCTCTGCAAGCTTGGTCGTCGCTATAGAAAGCGCCAATTCTCAAACAACACCCAGTTGCTGCAAGGCTGGATGGATCTTTGGTGACCGGTTTTTGGTAAAGATAGATAAACTTTCAAATTTATCTAAATGTCCATCCAGCCTTACAGCAACTAGGTCTTGCTTGAGCATTGACGCTTTGTAGCGACGACCAAGCTCGTAAACCTCTGCGGCACTGCAACAAGTGTCATAGACCCCTAGAGTTCTATAATCTAGGGAGTCCCCCGCACAGGATTTCTTAAAAAAAACCGAGAACACAGCATATATATTTGAAAATATAAATGGTTTATTTTCTTTCACCTTACCTTTTCAAGTCCGAGGTACTAACCACTAGACTACAGAGTGGTCTAAATGGACACTTATATCGTTAATCCAGTTCCACACTGTAATATTTCAAAATACACTGTTTTGAGATATGGCCTGTTAATGTTTCATCTGATTTTCAATACAATGTTAAATTATGTAATATGCATCTTTTATGTTTTTTATGATATTTTTAGACTTATATTTATCATTAGAAGGAAAGTACACATTTATTTATGTGTTTTATACAAAACTATTTCGAGATATTGCAATGTGGAATTAAAAATAAAGTTAGATGTATAAAATTCCATAGTGAAATAATGCATTGTGACGAATATCGACTTGTTTGAGTGTGGAATTGAAAAAACAGAGCTTATTTTATAATATAGCAGGTAAAACTCAACATCGTGAATTTCGGACTTATTACAGTGTGAAACTGGGCAATCGATATATACATCTTTATGTGTACTTAAAGCCACTTGATTTCAAAAATGCCAATACTCATGTTTAAAGTTCACTTGCAAATTTCTAGCGACATGCGGAAATGCAAGCAAAGCGCACAAAAGGAATTCCCCTTTGAGGACTTGCAGACAGGAAGACGTGCTCAAAGGACATCATTTGAGGATGCGCCCTCGGAGAAAATGTGGTGCTTCTTTAGATCAGGACATGGAGAAAAGAAAGGAAATGATGGATCAAAGTCAGTAGAAGAATATTCGAAAAAGATTCAAGGGAAAATGATTCCATTCTTTTTACAATATTATGTCTAAAGCTATCGTAATTTTGTTCTCAACGCAACCTAGCTACACATAAAGTGCAACTTCTTTGTGGGGTTTCACATGTGGCGAGTGGACATGTCGTTGTCGTTAGGAGATGACGCACGCGGGGCTTGAACCGGCATTAGTATCAATAACGCAAATTCAAAAGCGAACCCCTTATTCCCGTGATCGTTCCAGCGATTTTTTTCACAACGACAGCTTTTACAAGAAATGGGAATCATCTACCTCGGAAGCTGGAAAACTCCCACTTTAAGTTAAATGGTTGACGTACTAACCTGTGACCAATAGATTCCACTTCGTACAATTTCTTTGAAAGGTCATCTCTGAATCGAATGGTGGATAAGCCAAACAAGCACTGGCGGTATATAGAGCACCAATATACGAACTCCGCTAAAGATCAAGCGTAAAATTAACGATGTTGGTTTGTTGGCTTCGTGGGGCAGGTGCCAAGAGCTGGGATAGACGAGTCTGGGACCAACCTTTGGCCACCTAGCACTGTTGGGAGCCGAGCCAACGCTCTGTGACTCATCCAGATGGGCGAGCAATGAGATACCATCGGACTTGCGGCTGCTGCAGGAGTCTCTGCCGTCGACAGGAAAGACTCTTAACGGTTTTAGGCTTACACGGCCGGCTGATGATGCTGGAGTGATGTTTTCCGGGATCCAGTACCCTTAGTACAAGTTGCACAACTTGAGAAAAGTACAGTTTACGGAAAATATTAAAGAGTGATTTCCTCCAAAATCTGCCGTTTTTGTTTGTTTGAACTTGATTTTCCTCATCACTGTAACTCTTTTGCTATGACCATAAAGTGCAAGTAAAGGGTGTGAGTAACAGCACCAAGATTAAGCTTGTCAGGAGTCTGGTCCACTCTATTTTTCTCTATGCGGCTGAAACATGGACCATGAAAGCAGCAGAAAGAAGAAAAATTGACACTTTTGAAATGTGGTGCTGGAGGCGCATGCTTCGAATCCCATGGACGGCTAGACGCACCAATGAGTCCATTCGTCGGGAGCTGCGTTTGGATGGCTTGACTCTGGCCAACATGTGTACACGCCGTATTCTTCAGTTCTTCGGACACGTTGTCCGTGGCAATGAGGATAGCCTGGAACGACTGGTTGTGATCGGTAACTTGGAGGGGAAGAGAGGAAGAGGTAGATCCCCCACACGATGGACCTATCAAGTGAAGACAGCAGCAGGCACCTCGGTAGTTGGAGCGTTGCGGGCAGCGCAGTTGAGGGAGAGCTGGAGAAGATTGGTTGCTTCCACAAGGGTCACAACCCTCAGTAATGAGGAATAGGATTAAGAAGAAGAATAAAGTGTAAGAAACAAAAACGGCAGATACTGGGAGAAATCACTCTTTAATATTTTCCGTAAACTTTACTTTTCTCAAGTTTTGCAACTCGTACTAAGGGTACTGTTGCCGTGGTCTTCCGGACCTTTTTCCTATTTCTACGATGAGCTTCTTCCGCGTGAAGTAGGATGATGATGAAGATGATCTTGATGGGAACTGTGATGTAAATGTGTGTACACACATACTTGTAGAAGCAAGATGGTTTGCTGATATACCCCATAGCTTCACATGCAAAATACACAGATGTCGCTGCTATGCATAACAAACTCGTATGCAAAGTGTCTTTAGTTTCCACATATAAACCCCGAGTGTACACACACTTGCATCACAGTTCTCATCAAGATCATCTTCATCATCTTCATCATCTTCATACTTCATACTGAAGAAGCCCATCGTAGAAATGGGCGAAACGTCCAGAAGCTCCAGCTCCCGCAGACCACGGCAACAGATCCCGGAAAACATCACTCCAGCAACTCTAACGGTTTTATTCACGCACAGAAAATCCATGGCACAGCCGCTACCTAACGTGAATTTTCCATAAATAAACGATGATCTATGGTTCATCTACGGAGCAAACGTGTTTTGGAAAGCCCTAAGGGATAGAGTTAAGAATGAATGGGTTAAGGGTGATTGAGAGGTCAGCGCGCCCAACTTTGATGACCAAAATAGCCCATATTTTTAATGATAAGGTAGCATTTTTTTTCCAGATTAAATTAACACATAAAATTAGGTATTTTTTTCCATAAAAAACCAATTCAAAATAATTTTATTTACGGAGATACCTTAAATGGAGATTTCCACTGTTCTTATGAATAAATCCTAACTTTTTTTTATTTCAAAACATTAATTTTGATTAGTTTTATTTTTTCTACTTGTTAGTTGTTTTTTTTTACTTTTCATTGATTTTTTATGACTATTTAAAAAGTACCCAAATTTTGCATACGATATTGTAGCTACATTCGTCTTTTAATGGTTTATTTTCCTTTTAGGATTTGAAGTGATATTTTTTATGTTTGTAATGCCATACTTGTTTTATTTTTTCTCCCCCGATTTCTATTTATCCTGGAAAAATAAAGATTTCCATACAAAAAATGACCCGGTCGCTAGCGTCACCTGCGGCCGGTAGATGAACTGCGGAGAAAAATATTATATCTCCTTAGTTTTATGGAAGCAAGATTTATATAATGCAAAAGAGTACAATCGTTTACGTTACAACTGGACCAACTGGTTTCTCAAAAATGCATGGAAATCAAAACGCCATCTAGAGTTGCTGTTTAAGATTCCATACATTTTTTGGTTGCGCTGTATTTGCTACATTTCATACTTCGGGTACACTCGTGTATCATCGTATATTGCCGAAGATGCTCGAGTCAGCCCTCTCTTATATTGTGTGTGTAAGAGTATATACATAAACGCTATGGTAGTATAATACGTACGTACATAAAAACAGTTTGCAAAGTTTAACGAAATGGCGAAAGACAGCGAAAGATCATTCAATCAGATGAAATGAATTGTACGGAGAGCTGCACACGACTTTATAGTATTCTGATAAGTTTTTTTCCATTACATTTATTTATTTATTTATTTATTTATTTATTTACGGCGTTAGCCTTTTATGAAATAAGTACATATCAAGGGAGTTTATACAAAACAACAATAACAATAAATATTACAAGAATAAAAAGTATAAAACATTACGGTAAAACATAAAAGAAAAGAAAAGAAAAAATAAACCATATAAACACTAAACAGTAGGTTAGAAGCAAAAAAAAAAAAAAAAGCATATCAAAAATAAAAACTTCAGAAACCATTCAAATATCACTAATAAAGAAATTCACCAGGCAGACATCGTTCATATAATAACAATCTAAAACAATATAATTTATTATAGATTATGGATGTCCCAAAAACATTTTTTTCAGACCTTGGTTATAGGTATGATAATTATTATTATGCAGAACCAAGTCAAGTGAGGCATACTCATTACCAACACGCTGTAAACGATGCATACAACTATTGCTTTGTGCGTTAGTGCTAGTAAATACAGGGCGGTAAGAAACTAATTGTCTAGTCCCTGAACGTGGAGTAAAAAAATTCAACTCACTAAGTAGTGCAGGACAATCAATTAGAGCATGTTTTATTTTGAAGAGGGTGATTAAGTCAATAAATTTACGTCTGTCTGACAAAAAGTTTAGATTTAGAATCGAATTTAAATAGAGCGGGTCGAAGTGTGACAGGGGAATATTGAGTTTAAAATTAACTATTTTCAAAAATTTTAAGTGAACCTTTTCTATATTGTCTACGTGCACCATGTAGAGGGGGGACCAAACAGGCGAGCAATATTCCAAGACACTGCGAACCAATGTGGTATAAAGAATTTTGATTGCGGCAGTGTCCTGAAAGTCCTTGGTGATGCGGTTTATGAAACCAAGCATTCTCATGGCCTTGGCACAAATTGAAGCAATGTGTACATTAAAAGATAATCCACAGTCAAACACAACCCCCAAGTCGGTGACCTCCGTTACCACCCGAAGACTGTTTGAAAAAAGTGTATAGTCATATATAATGGGATTTTTTATTCTGAAGAAATTCATTACTAAACACTTCGAGACATTTAGAGGCAATTCATTTTTATTACACCAGGTTGCTAGATTATTCAAAGATAATTGGAGACTATTACAGTCAGCCACATTATCTATGACTTTAAAAATTTTTATATCGTCAGCAAACAGGAGAACATTTGTGTCAGGAAATTGCTTTGTAATATCATCAATAAATAGGAGAAAAAGTAGCGGGCCCAGATGGGAACCCTGGGGGACACCACTTTACATTACATGAATAATATGAAAGTTTGTTTGAATTTCAAAGTGAAATTCATTTAGCTCAATGATTTAGCTGGAAAGAATTCTGCTGGCTGGCCTTTTTTGTTGAATTGAAATCATTTTTTGAACCTAGCGTAGAGCAATTTGAAATTTTCAGGCCTGTAATTTAGTCTAGTGGTTAACGCTGAACTGAACAGATTTCAGTCTGTTTTGAATGCGGCCGCAAGACTGATCTTCGGGATGTCCAAATTCTCTCACATCACTTCGCTGTTGAAAGAACTACATTGGCTTCGTTTCCCTGAGAGGGTTCCGTGTGTGTTTGATGGTATTTAAAGCCCTAAATGGTTTGGCTCCATCATATCTGGCAGACATATTTTCCCCCGTTGAAGTGAGTGTGAGGGGGCGGACACTTAGGTCAGCGGGGTGTCAAGCTGTCAGATTGATGCAGCCTCGCCGTCAAATACGCATTAATTTTGAGGATCGCGCTTTCCGGTTTTCGGGGCCGATGGAGTAGAACAGACTGCCACCCGGAGTGAGGGTTTCGGAATCTGTTGGCATTTTTAAGGGAGCACTGAAACGGCACCTTTTTAAAATATCTAATTCATGATTAGGAGGGCCCTTGAGGTGTGAAACACACAAAAACGGCGCTCTTTGGTCATGTAAAAAATTAAATAAATAATTTATCCTCATATGTATATATATATATATGTTTAATTTTAGGTTTTCACGGATTTTCACGGACTCGTAATCCAAAAGTCAAGATTTCGATTGGTGCAAGACAACTAAGTTCCGTCGAAATCTAACAAAAATGTCATGAGTATGTGTTGCAAAATAAATAATAATTTCTTGCCGCGTTATCCCCGAAGGGCTTTGCATGTGGCGAGGGAACCTATTTATTTTATAGGTAAGAGGGCCGGCCTTACGCCAACCACTTCGTTGATGCGAAGGCATACCAGCTCCCGTGGGGACTGGTACTTATTTCTTGTGAAGGCTGAGTACACCTTCCTGGTATTTTATTTTGGGTTAGAAATAAACACCGAACCGGAAATCATTTCTGACACCCTTATATTATATCAGTGGGTAATTATATAAAAACGCAACTAAGCTACACATGTAGTGTAACTTCTTGCCTGCGTTATCCCCGAAGGAGTCGCATGTGGCGCTTCGGGACCTATTTTTTTTACAGGTAAGGGGGCCGTCCTCACACCAACCACTTTTAGTTGAAGTGGGGGTTTCCCAGCTCACGTGAAGGGCTGGTTCTCATTTCTTATGAAGGCTGAGTCAACCTTTGAGATCGAACCCTTGCTCTCGGCATGGAATGCAAGCATTCTACAAATTGAGCTATCGACCTTTTTACGAGCTTCATCGTCGTCGCTACAAAGCGCCAATTCTCAAGCAAGACCCAGTTGCTGTAAGGCCGGATGGACATTTCGTGACCGGTCATTGGTAAAGGTTTTATGAATTTTTCAACCCAGCGAAGAGCAAATTTGAAAATATAAATGGTATATCTTTTGTGCTGCTTTTATGCTTAGAATATATTCCATCACTTAGTTGAATTATTAGAAAAAAAACTTCATGTTGCTATTTCAATGTACACATCCAATGGTATAAAAAAGTATACTATACAGGCATATATAGCACTTGGATGCGTTGTCTTCCGTCGTACAGGGTGAAGTCCATGAGCACACACACACTGGCATATTTACTGAACACATACGCAGTCACGGCCTCAACAAACATTCCCTGGCTACGCAGTAATATGAAACCTTTTTTTAACTTTAAAAATTAATAACATTTAGGAGACGAAGATGAAAAGAAAAATGAAAGTTGTATTTTTATAGGTAAGGAAGCCGGCCTTACGCCAACCATTTCAGTTGAAGCGGGGGTGTCCCAGCTCCCGAGGGGGCTGGTTCTTATTTATTGTTAAGGTTGAGAAACCTTGCCGGTATTTTATTATTGAGTTGAAATAAACACCGACACGGGAAATCATTTCTGACATCCTCCGTGGGATACGAACCTCAGCTCTCGGCATGGAATGCAAGCACTCTATCAAGTGAGTCATTGTGACATAATCTAATCTAATCTAATCTAATCTAAGCTGCAAAGATATATATCATTTAAGTTTTATATTAAATGCATTCCCACAAGCAGATATGTATAATTTCGCGCTAACACATGCCGCATGTGGACCTACAATATAAAAACCCAATCTCAAATGAACATAAGCCTTGCAACTCTTGCCGTCCTTCCCTGAAACAGAGGTGACATTGGCAAAGTGAACCAATTTTTACATTATGGGTGGTCAGCCGCATAACAACCTATAAGTCAAGGAACTAATAATCACAATGAATAATCTATCATCTAAGTGGCAAAACTATGTTAACATTTAAGGTTCATATTAAGTGCATGCTCACAAAAATACACTTGTAAGTTCGCATTTACAAATCGTGCATGCGCATTTTCATATTAAAATCAAATCCACAAATAAACAAAAGCCCTGCAACTTTTGCTGATCTTCCCTGAAACAGGGGTGACATTGGTAAAGTAAACTATTTTTTAAAGTTTGGGTGGTGAGCCTCATACCAACCTATAAGTCAAGATAAACAATGAAAATGAAATATATATATATTTTTTTCATATTTTATTTTAATACACTTGTATAGGTCTGCAACCACTGGAGTCTACACTTTGATAAAATATGCAATGTAAAAAATACAGGGCACACACGTGTGTGCTTCTGTGTGACTATAGTGTAAACTGAACTGTAGCGTTTTATTCCAATTCTGTGAAATGTAAAACGCTCTCTAGAGACCTTATGCCAGTTTCTTTGCATTTTTGAGTAATCGGTACAGGGTGAATAATTATTTACTTATATACTTGGATATATCTGTTAACACGAACGAAAGTGAATTGTTGTAAATTTGTTTACAAATAAAATGAATGCCTTTTTTTGTATTTGTATGTAAATAAAATAAAATAAATGCTTGTTTGTAATAATTAATGTATAACTTCGCTTCGCTTTCGCTTTCATGTTATTTTATTGCTAAAAAAAACACAAAATGGTTCAGATACAATACGATCTCCTACCGACGAACTCTCAAAGCTAAACGCGGGATTTGATGCATTTTCGCGGCTACTGGATAATAGGTGGTCGTGACGGGCAAATAAATTCATATTAAAATGAAATCATACACCCTTAAAGGCGCAAAATAATGTTTTGAGATAGTTTGGATATTATGTCGAAAGAATGGATGATGAAAAAAATGAAATGGATGAAGACCTACAAAGTGTATATACAGAAGAAATCTGGATGGGAATGAAGGAAAAATAAGACAAAACAGATACACACAGACACGTGTAAGTTTGCGCTTACAAATGCTGCATGAGTACATAAAAATTAAAATCCAAACCTCAAATAACAGTACACCGTTAAACTTTTACCAACCTTTCCTGAAACATTGGTGGCATTGGCAAAAGAGAACCAAGTTGTTAGAGCATGGTGTGCCAGCCACATATCAACCTATCAGTGAAGTAATTTTTTATTTAATTTTATTTAAATAGCAAACCAACAGTTTTAACATGATACATCTTGGTACAAAAAGCATAATTGAAATAATTAAAAAACCAGCAAATTTAATGATCACAAACAATTAATGGGCCAACAGACATCAATCTGAATTTCAGAACTTTCTCGAATATGCAAAAATGACGACATGTGATGATGAAAGGAACCCCTTTTGTTGATAATTTGTTCATTGAAGTATCACAGACGGAAATAGCCTTTGTTTATTCTCTATTTCTTTGACCATTTTCCTTGAAGTCCTCCTCGACACAAACATAACGTTCTTACAATTTGCACGAACGATAAATTTTAGCATCTGACAATACTGCCCCACTTGTGAATCAAAGGGAACCTTGAATTTATTCACGGAAACATTCTATACTTAAAACAATTACTTTAGAATCAAAGACAGTAATCTAGGAGGTATTTTGACAATGTATATTTAATTGAAACCCAAAATAAAATACCGGCAAGGTTTGCTCAGCCTTCACAAGAAATAAAGTCTGATCTATAACTCAGTTAGTGGTCTACTTGCATTCCATGCTCGGGTTCGAATCCCACCGAGGGTGTCAGAAATGATTTCCCGTTTCGGTGTTTATTTCAAACACCAAAATAAAAAACCTCCAAGGTTTATTCAGCCTTCACAAGAAACAAAGTCCGGTCTATAACTCAGTAGGTGGACTGCTTGCATTCCATGCTCGGGTTCGAATCCCACCGAGGGTGTCAGAAATGATTTCCCGTTTCGGTGTTTATTTCAAGTCCAAAATAAATTACCGGCAAGCCTCACTTAGCCTTCACAAGAAATGAGTATCAGTCCCCTCGGACACTGACTGACAAACTCACACTTGAACTGAAGTGGTTGGCGTAAGGCCGGTCCCCTTAACTGTAAAAAAAATAGGTTCAACTTGCCACATGCGATCCCGTTCGGGGGTTAACCCCCGAATTATTGAACAACTAAGTGATTTTCTACAAATTTATGTTCATTTCTTGATAAATTATTTTGTCAAGCCATTGGCCTTCTTATCAAAACATCCAAGCTTATATCAACTCGTCCCCTTAGCGTTTGTTTGGCTTATCTCCAACACAGATAATTTTACATGAGCAATGATTGTGTGTGTACCGTACCAATGTGTCTTATCTAATCTAATCTAAGCTATAAATATAAATTACATTCAAGACTCATATTAAATGCGATCCCACAAGCAGACACGTAAAAGTCCGCGTTAACACATGTCGAATGTGGGCTTACAACATAAAAAAGCAATCTCAAATGAACATAAGCCCTGCAACTCTTACTAACTTTCCTTGAAACAGGGGAGAAATTGGCAAAGTGAACCATTTTTTACAGCATGAGTGGTCAGCCTCATACCAACCTAGAAGTCAAGGCATAGGTACTTATGAAAGCTGGGAATAGATTTTTAAAATATTTAAAACTACCCTCTCATTGACGTTTTTTTCTCAGCTCAGAAAATGTAGAATGGGATTCTTACTAATTCGGTCACTAAAAGATCCATCCAGCCTAACAGCAACAGGGTCTTGCAACTGAGCATTGGCGCTTTCTACAGCGACGATCAAGCTCGCAGAGGGCTCTTGAGGTAAGATACACATAAAAACAGCGCTCACCAAATAAATCATCCTTATATTATTATTATTATAACGACAATGCCATTCAAAGGTTATCTATATCTATCTATAATCTAAATTGCAAGTTTATATTCATTTAGAGCTCTCAAATGCATGCCCACAAACACGTGTAGTTCGCGTTTACAAATGCTGAATGTGTACTTACAAATAAAATCCAAACCTCAAATGAACATAAGCCCTTCAACTTTTACCGACTTTCCCCGACACAGAGGTGACATTGGCAAATACAACCATTTTTTACAGTATGGCTGGTCAGCCTCATACCAACCTATAAGTCAAGGAATAAAAATATTTGAAAAAATATGGTGTATAATCCAAACAAGCACTGGGACAACGATTTGTTTTTTATATGACAATAAAAACAAAGAATGCAGACATACAAAAAAAATAAAAACATCAGAATTGTTTTTTCAAGTCTATCGAGAAAAAAAATGGACATTAAAATAGCCAGTTTTCTTCTAGAGGAAACGTCTGGCTGACTGAAACGGTTTCCATCTCTCTCGTACCACTAAATGATGCCGAACAGGTGTCTTAGTATTCACTAACCATAAATTATCATGTGTAACACATTTAAACGACGATCTTGTGTAGCTATAGCTGTGAGTAGCCGGTGTGATGTTTCACAGATAGTAAGCTTGCCGTTTGATGGAGATTAGAATTTAATTCGGATACAGTTAAATTGGAGCTTTTAAGTGTGTCAACTCTGCAAGAATGTATAAGATTGTACAAGAAGGCATAATATATGACAAAGATTAAATACAAAAGATGAAATAACGTTAGTCTCGTGAAAATCAAGTTGAAGAGATACAATAACATTCGTAAATAAGCTGCACATATCGGGTAACGTCTCGCCGCGTTATCTCTGAAGGGGTTCCTTGACTTATAGGTTGATTTAGGTTGATCACCTATTCTGTAAAAAAAATGGTTCACTTTACCAATGTCACACTTGTTTCAGGGAAGGTTGGCAAGAGTTGCAGGACTTATGTTCGTATGAAATTCAGTTTTTATGTTGTAAGTCCACATGCGACATTTGTAAGTACGTGCTCCTGCAACTCTTGCCGAACTTACCTGAAACAGGGATGGATTAGCTATAAACTAAATAAATAGGGTAGGTGCATATATATTCTAGTTGTAGGATGAATTATTATTAAGTACCTAGATGCAAGAGTAAGGAAATATTATATAAGTAATAATTGTATCGGAAGCTTTTGGAATATCATAGACGTTTCCAGACGAAAATAAGCCTAGAAAGTTTGATTGTAATAGCTATACAAGGCGTGAATCGCCTGCAAGTAGTTCAGTCTCCAAATACGATTAGCCGTTACAGGCCAAGTCAGCGAAAGTCAACCATACATGTAAATTTAAAATAATCCGGCAGTTTTAATCAAGAAGACCAATATTTACAATTTTAAAAACATTAGAACCCTAAAAACACTACAATATCTTTGCAGCTTAGGTTTAGATTTAGAATCGCTATCACGTCGCCTTAAGGTCGTAAGGAATTTAGCAGAATAGCGTTTTTGGGGAGTACATAGTCCTCTCTAGCTTCCTCCAGCTACTTCTGTCATCACCTACATTAAGATCTGTTTATAAAACTCTCCACTATTTACGATCGTAACACTTATTCGAATAAAAAAACTGCTTTGGGATAATCAAAACGTTTTCGGCACTGCCCACGCCATTTACAATCTCAAAATAAAAATCGGCATCGAGTCATGACATGCTTTTGGAAAGTAGATTCTGTAGAGCACTGTCAGTAAATCATAACAGATGTTGGCACCTACTTAATGAAGTACTTTTATTATGATGATGATTCATTAGAGACTGTATTTTAAGCTTAGTTTTATTTTAGTTAACTATTATAAGCACTGTCGATAGCTCAGTTGGTAGAGTGCTTGCATTACATGCCGTGAGCTCGGGTTCGAATCCCACCGAGGGTGTCAGAAATGATTTCCCGTTTCGGTATTTATTTCAAACCCCAAAAAAAAAATACCGGCAAGGTTTACTCAGCCTTCACAAGAAATGAGTACCAGCCCCCTCGGGAGCTGGGAAACCCCCCACTTCACTGAAGTGGTTGGCGTAAGTCCGGTCCCCTTATCTGTAAAAATAAATAGGTTTGACTCGCCACATGCGACCCCTTCGGGGATAACGCGGCAAGAACTTACACTAAATGTGTAGCAAAAAAATTATGTACCTACGCAAAATACTCCAGTTGGAGTTAACTGAAAACCGAAAAGGCCCGAAATGACCAGCCCCGCCCCAGAATCTTGGAAATTATTTCAATACGAAAAGCTTGACAATATACACAACTGGTCCTAAAAATCAAATGCTTAACAAAAAATGTTCCGTTTGCTGCAATTTTGATGTATCGTTACATTAAAAAAAAAAACAGCTGCTGTCAGTGAAGAAGACGCAAATTTGAAAATTGCAAGTCAACTAATTAAATATTTAGAAGTGAAATTCGGTTAGTTGACTGTGTACTAAAGTTGCATTTAAGTTAATTTTACTAAACTTGAAAATACCGGGCGTGTTAATTTGCAATAGCATATTTTGACGGGCAAAAATGCTGAGGTGGGCTGGAGGCGTCACTAGGCTAGACCACATAAGGAACGAATACGTTAGGGGTAGCTTTAAGGTTGCCCCAATAACAGACAGGATTAGAGAATCCCAATTCCGGTGGTTCGGCCATGTGATGCGAAGAGATAATGAACATATTGTCCAAAAAGCCCTCAGCATTCCCACAGGACCAAGAGGCAGAGGCCGCCCAATGGCAACATGGCGGGCCAATATTGAAAAAGAAATGCAAAAGGGAAACCTGACAGAGGAGATGAGCCAGGATAGAAAAGTTTGGCGTCTTCGAACAAGGAGGGCCGACCCCAAATGATGGGATAAGGGAAAGAGAATGAAGAAGAAGAGATATTTTGACGGGTTGTTGTTTCTAGTGTTTAACGCTTTGGACTCGTAATGGAAAGGTAGTGGGCTCTCTTTTAAGTTCTCTTTTTGCTGCTTTGAAGAAAAAAACGATCATCAAAGATCCATCAAGCTTTACAGCAACTGGGTCTTACGTGAGAATTAGCGCTTTCTACAGGGACAGGTTAACACATGCTCAGAGCTCTTGAGGTGTTCTTTACACAAAAACAGCGCACACCAAATTAATCATCTTAATAAAATAAACTGCTGTCCACGGAGATGTTTTTTTTACTAAAATAAGTGTTGTAAAAACCTCTACAGATCCAGTTTCTGAAAGGCTAGGTGGACTTTTTGTGATCGGTCTTTCAAGCATATTAATTATTCAACAACAACAAAAAAACGTATTCGAAAAATAAAATTATTATATTTTGTACTCCGATAAGAATCTAACCAGCAACCTTCCGATTACAAATCTGAAGCATTAACCATTATATTACTGAGAGGCCAACAGCAGATATTTTTATTTGTAAAAACATTTTTTACAGATTTTTTTTCAAGGGACTATTATTTTGACGGAGGTATGTTCAAAATCCCTCGAGCCAAATCAATCACAGAGTTTCATGTAAAATAAACTTTTAATTGAACATTGTTCCGTATCGCAGAATTTTGTGTTTCTATTCATATTTTTTTGGTGAAAAATGCAAACGGGAAGTTTTTTGTTATTAATTTTTCATGCAAAAATATGTAGAAACAGTAGAGAAAATTTCAATGTTTTTTTACACGCACTCCTGAAAAAAATATATTCAGTATTTTTGTTAAAAAACAACAACCAAGATTGTCTTTTTTTGAGATAATGAACTATATTATAAATATTTCCTAGCGTCGATGACTTAATTGGTAAAGTTCTCGCATTCCATGCCGAAAGCTCGGGTTCAAATCCCACCGAGAGTATCAAAAATAATATCCCGTTTCGGTGTTAATTCCAAACTCAAAATAAAGTACCAGTAGATGTTGAGAACCCCTCACTTGTAAAAATAAATAGGTTACACTCGCCCTTAGGAGAGAACGCGTCATGAAAGTACAATGCATGTGTTGCTTAGTTGCGTCATGTAACGCAAACGCAACTATGCTGCATACATAGTGCAACCCCTAGCAGAATTGCCCCTGAAGGGGTAGCATTTCTTCTTCTCTAGTTTCAATCCTGGGATTCGCTTGCAGCAATTTCTTTCACTCTTCTACTCCATTCTTCCCTGTCTTGTGCGGCTCTTTTAAGGTCTGCATATGATGAGCGGTGCACGTCCACCAACAGGTCCTCCAGGTATTCTTGGAGAGGGCGTCCCCTAGAGTTGGTCCCCTTAGTCATCCCCTCCATTATAGCATGCAAGAGACCTTCTTGTCGTATTACATGGCCGATCCATCTTGCACGCCTTTCGGACAAGGTCCTGAGCAGATGCCTTCCTCCTTCGATTCTCTGGAGAACCTCCTCATTTGTAGTGTGGTCTCTCCAGGAAATTCCTAGTAGTCTTCTATATGACCATATCTCGAAAGCCTCTAGTCTCCGTTTATCCCTTTTGGATAGGCACCATGTCTCGCAGCCGTACATCAAGATATTCCATACATATGTGTTGATGAGGAGTAGTCTCAGTTTCAGGTCTATATTATTTGATTCTATTATTTTTGCTTTTTTATTAAATTAGCATTTGGCAAGTGAAATATATTGTTATGTAAATAGGCAATGTAAGTATTAAAATATGTATAAGTATTAGTTATAGGAATTATTTATTGTATTGGTGGGTAGGATTGATAATTGTGTGTAAATAGAGAAGACTCTAGACGAAGTACTTCGAGAAACTTCGAGCAATTATGTATTCCGGAATGTTCGAATCTCTCAGTATAAAAGGGTGCAAGTTGCTTGCACTGGGCAGTCAGTCATCTGCGAGCTCCACCAATACATTGAACAAATTCGACCAGTGAACTAAAACCAGTGTAATGAAATAAATGAGAGTGTCTTTGTAAAAATAAATATAAACGTGTAAAATAAATGAGTAAAAAGATGAGTAGAGTTTTATTTGAAAAGTATCCGAACCAAAAATCGTAACAATATACATTTTTTCTACATTGATGACATTACTACAATGTCTTGTCTGCGCGCAAATCCTGCGCACCCGTTGCAATTATTATATTATGGCCGGTAAATTTGCACATTTTGAAAGAAAATTGCATTAAGTACTTTAAAACATAACAGAATATTAATGTGTAATTATTGAGTGTCAAAACAAAAGATGGAGAAAGCACTCGTTGAAACTACGGAATCTTTGCAGAAAGTTGGCCGCATTGAAATTCGAGCCTGCGCAAACGCTGTGTGCACGCGTTATTAATATTTTGGTCGGTAAAATTGACACTTTTAACATTATGGCATGCGTAATTATTTGGTGTCAAAACACAAAATGGAGAAAGCAAGAAAACATCGGATTTCACATGATTATTATGTATTCTATGGTGTTTCATAGCTCTTTGGTTGACAGGTGTGCCGCATAGTATGCATTAATCCGTAATCTTGTTTCTTAATTCTAGTTCCACCGATATTATATGTTAATTAGTGGTATTCATAACAACAGCTGATCCCTGGATCATAATTTATTTTATGAGATTCCCTTTAGGCAGCGGATAAGCCATAGATTTTCTGCGTGTGAAAAACACTGAATGAGTCTGATGGATAGTTCGCTCCCCCAGTTCTTGTTTGCCGTATAGACCAATTCTGTCAATCGTGACTTTTTAATGCAGTTGTCTTAAGAATCAAATTCTACACAATCTGAGCTAAGAAAAAACGTAAAACTTGATAATGTGAGAGTTGTTGTAAATATTTTTTTAAACAATTTCCTGTTTTCATCAGACACCTTGGTCCAGTACACATGCAAATATTGCTCATGTAAAATTAGCTGAATGGTCTATACGGCAAACAAGAACTAAGGCAGCGAGTTGTGATCGTGTTCGGGCACGTTGCTCGCGAGCACGGATGACAGAGAATGTTCTAGAGCGGGAATGCTCATGTGTCGTAACGTTCTAAATTTAAAATAACAAAACGAGCAACTGTCATGGCGGTGGCGCTTCAAACGCTACGAAGATAACCTACAAATGTACATTAAAAATACATAAGGGTACATAACACCCCCTTGCATCTGTACTTTTATGTAACTGTAACTCTGTTACCATTACACTTTTCTTCCTATCCTTACAAACCTCTTTCAGTTCATTCATATCCATTACCTTTTTCTTCTTTTACGCTCACTTTGTACCTATATACCATTCCTTCACGATCTCCTCAATCTGATCACTCCATAGTTTTCTCGATCGCCCCTTACCTCTTTTTCCTTTCACACTTCCTCTGTATACATACTTTGTCAGTCTATCATCATTCATTCTTTCCACATGCCCAAACCATCTCATCACATTATTTTGTACCTTAACTTTCACATCCTCTTTCAACTTACATTATTTTTTTACCCATTCATTTCTAGCTCTATCCTCCAGAGTTTTTCATGTCATTCTTTTCAAATGCTTCATTTCCATTACTTTACTCATTTCGCTATAATTCACTGGCCATGCTTTACTTCCATATATCAAAGTCGGTAACAATATGCCATTGTGTACCGCCATTCTCAGATCCATCGTCAATCGCTTGTTCTTTGCTATTCTTCCTATTGCACCGACCACGTATGCTTTCCCTTACACACACACCCAATTCTCAAGTTCCCTTGTCATCTTCCAATTATTTTCAAATACCTATTAATGATGATGATGATAGCCTGACAAAGTTTGTATACAAAGAAAGTGTGAAAGGAAAAAGAGGGAAGGGACGACCGAGAAAAGTATGGAGTGATCAGATTGAGGAGATTGTGAAAGAATGGAATATACAAAGTGAGCGTAAAAGAAGAAAATGCATGAAAAAGGTGATGGATATGAATGAATTGAAAGAGTCAGGATAGGAAAAAATAGACGCAACTCTGCAGAGGCTCTGGCCACCCCTAACGGAATGGCGACAGAGTTACAGTTACAGTATTATGCTTTACAGATTTAAGGTTATTCCTTCTATCCCGTTGAAAGGCCATCTTTGAATCAAATGGTAGACAAACAAAACTAGCACTGGGGGGACGATGTACCAACCGATACAATAATTCTCTTCGATCTTTGATGATAGGTGTGTCACTGTGTAGAGTGCAGAGAAACAATGCACATCCAGCAGCCGTGACGCTCAGCGTGCTATTCCTGTGACTCTCAAATACTCGGACCAGAATAGCGAAGTTGCCTGGACTCAGCTAAACCAGAAACTAAACACCTGAATTGCTTCCAATCAAGGTATTCCATGTAGGAATCAACCAGAATCAAGCTTTAAGTTAAAAAGTGTTGACTTTTATTTAAAGATTCCGAGCATTGATCAAAATAAAAGACATAGATCGCTCCCCCAGTTCTTGTTCACCGTATCTGGCAATCTTGTCAAAAATGACTTTTTCATGCAGTTGTCTTATGAATCAAATTCTACCCAATCTGAGCTAAGAAAACCCGTAAAATTCGATAATGTGAGAGTTCTTTTAAATATTTTTTTAATAAATTCCTTGTTTTTATAAGATACATTCGTCCAGTACACATGCAAACATTGCTCATGTAAAATTTTCTCAATGGCGTATACGGTAAACAAGAACTAAGGCAGCGAGATGTCTGCAACGAAAGGATATTTAAATAGGTATGTAGGGAAAATACAGAACATGGGAAAATTTGAATATGGAATAGAAAAAACAAAGGAGGATTGATCTTGAGAGAAAAAGCAGATTGCTTCAGAGCTACAGGCTTGTGTTGTGGCTTTGAAGACAATAAAGTGTTTTTTTTCTCAAGGTCGATCTTCTTTTGCTTTTTATATTCCATATTAAAAAAAACTATTGGTGCTATTCTTAAACATTTTAGTCGTCCATTGAGCCCACGCTTTGACAAACTAATGATGCATTTGTATGAAGACCTGTCAATCCAAGATGGCCGCATGTGAACACCTGATTAGTCTGTATACAAATATTACCAAAATTCGGTAGGTTCAGCCCAGGCATCATTAGTTTGTCAAAGCGTGGGCTCAACCGACGACTAAATGTTTAAGAATAGCCCCGTATGATGCCCGTATGTTTTTTATTTTCCCTGTATACCTACTTGTGTTTAAATCCACACACACATGCAAACGCATTTCGGTCTTCCCATTAGGAATGTAATTGATTATTTCTGGCGCCGTTTATGTTGCAACAGTCTTAGCTTACGCAACAACACAAAAAACAAAAGTTACGCAACACAGCACGAGAAAGAAGCGTAAACCAATCACTTTGATCTCGTGCAAGTGGAGTTGGATGTTTGGGTAAACGTCCTTGATGGGAATTTCTTGGAAACGAAGGATCCGGTTCGTTTTTTGGATGTATGTTCTTAATCTGACGCATGGCTTTGTTCTACACCAGGTCCAACATACGGCCGCGTAATAATAATAATAATATTAGGATGATTATTTGGTGAGCGCTGTTTTTGTGTGTATCACACCTCAAGAGCCCTCTGCGAGCTTGGTCGTCGCTGTAGAAAGCGCCAATTCTCAAGCAAGACCCAGTTGTTGTAAGGTTGGATGGACCTTTCAGTGACCGGTCTTTGGTAAAGGTTTATGAATTTTTCAACTCAGCGCAGAGCACATAAATGGTATATTTTTGTGCTCCGCCGGGATCCGAGTCCACAACCTTCCATTTACGAGTCCGTAGTGGCAACACTTCAGACCGGTCCAAGATGCCAACGACACGCGGTGTACCTGAGCGGTCACCCATCCAAGTACTGTCCGCGCCCAATGTTGCTTAACTTCGGTGATCTATGGGAACCGGTGCTTTCAACATGGCTAACGTCGTTGACCTGTCATCCGGCCCGCGACGACATCTAGTTATTGCGCAATACGTTCTTCATCTATTTAAGGCAGCGGTTTTTTTTTCAAACTGGGGGGGCGTGATTTTTTTCCGCGAAGATTGAAATTGCGTGCCTCCCCTCCATCGATAGGATTTTTAAGCACCAAATGAACTTTCAAAATTGCGTGCCTACCCCCTCCCCCCCGTCAACAGAATTATTAATGGACAAAAGTACAACAACAAAAAATTCTACAAAAGTACTCAATCCGGCCCGCCACGATTTTGAGTTAGACACCCCTGTTCTACACGAATCATTGTGCGCATGTTCAAAATTTGTCGTATCTATTTACTACACAGGGTCCTTCGCAACAAATATAAACTAGCCTTTTTCCTACCAATCTGGCCTTTTAAAAAGTTAGTATGAGACTAAAACCTATACCTACTCTAAAAACTTGTGTAGGCACAAACAAACATTTACTTGCTTATGGGCATGGGAATTAAATATCAATATATCTTTTCAACTTAGATTACAATATGTAATCTATACGCTTTCATCGAAGGGCCACATAGTACCTACCTACACCAAATCTCACATGAACTTTAACATTGCAACTCCTGCCGTTTTTTCCTGTAACCAGGGTGGCATTTAAAAAAATTAACCAAGTTTGTACAGCATGGGGTGTCAGACTCACACCAAATTAATAATAATCAGAATACTTTAGATTGCAAAATACAACATATAACGTACTTATAATATACATGCTTTACAAATTTAATTTAAATTCACAAACAATTTCTGATGAAAATTAATACTGCTGGAATTCCCATCAAAAGTAGAGCCTTTGATGTGGTTTCGGATTCTCTAATAATACTTCTTCTTGGGTATCAGAAATTAATTCATCCCCTACAGCCTTTATGTTTTATAGTTCACTGGCTGTACCCTGCCACCCCTTGCGGTGGCTCGTCTGGTTTCTTTTCTTGCATAATTCCGCCATTCTGTTAGGGATGGCCAGTATCTCCACACATGTGTCTTTTTTTTGTTTTAAGAAAGCCTGTGCGGGAGACTCCCTAGATTTGAGAGACTCTAAGGGTCTATGACACTATGACACTTGTTATAATGCCGCAGTAATGTGGTGTGTGTGGCGTTGCCTGTGGTGTGTCCTTGCACACTTCTTTTAGCTTAAAAAATCCCCTGTCTAATCTTATCTAATCTAAGTTGCAAAAATATGTAACATTGGGGATTCACTTAACATGCATTCTCACAAGCAGACACGTACAAGTTTGCGCTTGCGCATGCCGCATGTGAACCTACAACATAAAAACCAAATCTCAAATGGATGACGATGATGATGGATGATTTCTTTCCTGTGGCGCCATTTAATGGTCCAGGACCATCTCAAGGGCGCCATGGCTTACACCTACGTTACACTTACATGGATATACACCATTCAACCCTTGCCGACCTTCCCTGAAACAGGGGTGTGAACCATTTTCTACAACATGGATGGTCAGCCGCGTACCAACCTTTAAGTTTAGGAACATGCACAAGAAATCACATTTTAGAAATAAACAAATAATAATATGGATAAACATTAAAATCAAACACAAAATACCAAATTCTAATTTAAAATTTACAAAAAATTTAAAAGCTTGAGAGACACTAGCCCTAGCCACCAGAATTACAGATCAACCGCCATGTCCTTCTGTCATTACATACTTTTAAGCTCTCATTTTATTATGACTCTGGATATTCCATTCATTCCAATTTCGGAAATTTGGTCCATCCATACCTTTCTCGGTCTTCCTCTACCACGACATCCATGTGTAATAATATGAAAATAGCTTTAGCTTATTTCTGCTCTCATTTCCTTTATTGTTCTAGTTTTTTTTATACAGAACACTTAGTTGGCATGTAAAGAATTACTCATGTAAGTTTCATCACAATCTATTCAGTAGTTTAGGAGTCCATACAGGAAAAAACTTACATACATACATCCGTTTGATTTTATATAATAGAAGAAAGAAGAAATACACCCCCTTTGTAAAATTTTAGCAATTTGAAATTCGAGCGTAGGAGTTTCTTTGTTTCTGTTATTTATCTACTTGATTTATTTTTCTATCTAAAATCATCTTTTGCACCCCGAGTATACAACATTGCGTAGCCAACGTCTTCAGGAGACACCCTCTACGCTCGACGACTGAGGCCCCTGTAACATTCCTCTAACTAAATTGTATTTTTTTAAGTTAGTTATTCTCTAGATAATGAAGAGGTAAAACAAAGTAAATAATCGGCAATCTTCGATGAAGTGGCACAAAAAGAAATATAGCACAGTTGGTCGACTAATTTTACACATTTTTTACGAGCGAAGCGCTATTTCGCTATTATTTTCGGCGTGGACAGCATGCACAGTAAATTCCTCGACATTTCATCCCCGCAGTGCTTGTTTGGCATATCCACCATTTTATCCAAAGATGACCTTTCAATGAAATTGTCTTAAGAATCACATTCTATACAATCTGAACTAAGAAGAAAACGTAAAATACCATAATGTGAGACTGATTTAATTTTATTTTTTCAAAATCAATTTACAGTTTTCATAAGCCACATTGGTCCAATACACATACAAGCATTGTTCATATGCAATTGCCTCTGTTGGACATAAGCTGCTTTTGCTGTTGAAAGAACTACATTGGCTTCGTTTTCCTGAGAGAGTGGTCTACCGTGTGTGTTTGATGGTATTTAAAGCCCTAAATGGTTTGGCTCCATCATATCTGGCAGACATGTTTTCCCCCGTTGAGGTGAGCGTGAGGGGGCGGACACTTAGGTCTGCGGGGTGTGGTGCTGTCAGGTTGATGCAGCCTCGCCGTCAAATACGCACTAATTTTGGAGATCGCGCTTTCCGGTTTAAGGGACCGATGGAGTGGAACAGACTGCCACCCGATGTGAGGGTTTCGGAATCTGTTGGCATTTTTAAGGGAGCACTGAAACGGCACCTATACAAAATATCTCATTAATGACTTATAGGTTGATATGAGGCTGACCACCCATACTGTAAAAAATGGTCCACTTTGCCAATGTCACCCCTGTTTCAGGGAAGGTAGGCAAGAGTTGCAGGGTTTATGTTCATTTGAGATTGGGTTTTTTATATTGTAGGTCCACATGCGGCATGTGTGAGCGCGAAATAATGCGTGCCTGCTTGTGGGAATGCATTTGATATGAATCTCAAATGATACATATCTTTGCAGCTTAGATTTAGATTAGATTAAGATGATTGGGAGGGCCTTTGAGGTGTGACACACACAAAAACGGCGCTCTTTTGTTATGTAAAAAAAAAAAAATCACCCTCATATATACCTATATTTAAGACAGACAAGCACTAAGGGGGCCACGTGTGTGGGAGGACGCACAGATTGGCGCGGTTTTTACGTAAGTTCTGCAAAAAAAGCGCGCGAAAAAAATGGCTCAAGTTCACAAAGTCAAAAATCACTTCCCAGAATAGCGTTATGACGATTTCCATTCATTCCTAGTCGTTCCATCATCGTGCTGGTCGTTTAAAAAATGTTTAAGATGAAAACGAAAAATATGCCAGATTAAAAGATTAAGGCATTAGTGACGAAATGTTATTTTAAATATTTTTATGAATCAGTGTCTTGTGAATGTTTTTCATGAAAAATCAGTTCGGCCGATAGCTCAGTTGGTAGAGCTTTGAGTTGCTGACAGCCCGGGTTCGAATGCCATGTAGGGTGTCAGATATGATTTCCCGTTTCGGTGTTTATTTAAAAAAAAAACAAAAAAAAATACCGGTAAGGTTTACTCAGCCTTCACAAGAAATGAGTACCAGCCGCTTCGAGTGATTTAAGTGCTGATTTAAATCAAGAATGTAAAAATAGAACACCATTATCAAGAGGATAATGGTGTGATAATAAGTATCGAAAGCGCTCAATGAAATAAGTCAACTCGTGAAGAAAACTTTGCGTTTTATTTTTAAATTGTTAATTTAAAATGAATCTTTACAATGCCAATTCACAAGCCCTTAAACTATTATTTGGTTAAAACCATGTTACAAGGAGAAGTTAAGGAGTCCATAAGCAACATACAAACATAAATTACATAAATACCTAAGTTTCATTTTATAATATAAGACCTGTCCGTAGTTTAGTGGTAACGCTTCGGACTCGTAAATGGTAAATTGTAGGTTCGAATCCCAGCGGAGCACAAAAATATGCCCTTTTATATTTTCAAATTGCTTTTCTCTGGGTTGAAAAATTCATATCTCCTTTACTAATACTTTATAGGTCACCAAAGGTCCATCCAGCCTTACAGCAACTGGATCTTGCTTGAATATTGACATTTTATATAGCAACGACCAAGCTCGCAGAGGGCTCTTGCGGCGTGATTCACACAAAAACAGAGCTCACCAATTAAATCATTCTAATATTATTATTATTATTAGATAATTTATCCAAAATCGAATTTTCAACTATACAATACTGTTATGTAAATAGTAGATTCATATAGGTGTACTTCAAAGGTAGCAATAATTATAGGCTTAAGAAATCTAGAAATAAAATAATCCCTTTGTACTCTCGAAGCCGGTAGAACGTTCGAGAGTTTGCTGGCAAATTGGTCCCTAGAGACTTCTGTCTGTGAAATATATAAGGAGCAATGTTGGATACAGCAGGACAGATCGATAGTCGCCTTTGATTGAAGAGTGTGTGAGGTGCTAAACTGTGAAAATAAATTTGAGTTGCTAAAAAGTGTTAAAAATAAATGTAAATTTGTAAAAAAAATTAAGTGAAAATACATATCCAGAAAGAAGACCAGTATGTTTTAATTTAGAGACTTTCCGAACCCAAAAACACTACAATACATTCAAATAGTATGCATGCCCAAAAGCAATGAAATGGTTGTTTCTCTTGAACAACAACAAAAATAACTCACTACGAGAAAAATGTGAGACGCGTATGAATGTATGAAATACAAATATAAACATTTTTGCTCCTACAGGTCTTACTAAGAGTTCATAAAGATGATGGCGCAGTTTCGTTTATACAATCTCAGCTGTAAAAAGGGATCGTGAAAAGTGCACAAAGACTCTTACGACACGTTGCACAATAAAAACAACAATAGATTCTCCTTATGGCGGGAACTTGATGTGGGTCATTGTAACATCTGGACCGGTCCGTAGTCCAGTGGCAGCACTTCGGACTCGTAAATGGAAGGTTGTGGATTCGGATCCCGGCGGAGCACAAAAATACACCATTTATATTTCGAATGCGCTCTTCGCTGAGTTGAAAAATTCATAAACCTTTACCAAAGACCGGCCACTGAAAGGTCCATCCAACCTTACAACAACTGGGTCTTGCTTGAGAATTGGCGCTTTCTACAGCGACGACCAAGCTCGCAGAGGGCTCTTGAGGTGTGATACACACAAAAACAGCGCTCACCAAAAAAATCATCCTAATAGTATTTATTATCTAAGCGCAACTAAGCTACACATATAGTTTAACTTCTTGCCTGCGTTATCGCCGAAGGGGTCGCATATGGCGCTTCGGGACCTTTTTATTTTTACGGGTAAGGGGGCCGGCATCACACCAACCACTTTCAGTTGAAGTGGGGGTTTCCCAGCTCCCGGGAGGGCTGGTTCTCATTTATTGTGAAGGCTGAGTAAGCCTTTGGGATCGAACCTTTGATCTCGGCATGGAATGCAAGCATTCTACCAATTGAGCTATCGACCTTTTTACGAGCTTGATCGTCGTCGCTACAAAGCGCTAATTCTCAAGCAAGTCCCAGTTGCTGTAAGGCTGGATGGACCTTTGGTGACCGGTCATTGGTAAAGGTTGTATGAATTGTTCAACCCAGCGAAGAGCAAATTTGAAAATAAAAATGGTATATTTTTTGTGCTCCGCCGGGAATCAAACCCACAACCTTCCCATTCAGAGTCCGAAGTGTTACCGCTGAACGACGGACCGGTCATAACCGGTAACATTTAATCTAATCTAATCTAAGTTGCAAAATATATGTAACATAAGAGATTCACATTATATTCATTTTCACAAACAGACACGTATAAGTTAGCGCTCAAACATGCCGCATGTGGTCCTACAATTTAAAAATCCGAATCTCAAATGGGTATACACCCTGTAACTCCTGCCGACCTTCCCTGCAACAGGGGTGACATTGGCAAAGTGAACCATTTTCTACAGCATGGGTGGTCAGCCGCATACCAACCTTTAAGTCAAGGAACATACACAACAAATAATTTTTTTAATATCAACAAATTATAACGTGTATGGATATTAAAAAAAAGTAACATAAAACAAAATCATATTTAAAATACCCTAGCCACCAACATCACAGATCAACCGCCAACCGTCCTTACACACTTGACATAAAGACCTGACAGGACACACAGAAGAAGAGGTATTTTCAAATAAAAGTTATAAGGAACTTATGTAAATGAGGTTGAAAATATTAATACAGTGAAGCAATATTTATAAAAATCTGACCTCATATATTCAAAAATAGCCGTCATTTATCTCTCGTGTATTTCCCGTCATCTTTCTGCGTGTGTCAGACATCAAAACTTATAATTTCACAAAAACACAATGCAAAAGTATGCGACAGAGACGATCATGGACGTGGACGGCTGCCAAGAGTCTAGTTGTCATGGCAGTGTGTCTGTGATGGAGAACAAAATAACACGGGTAATCATAAATAACATGGCACAGAATCTTTTTCATTATTGTCACACACTTTAAAAATTTTAATTGTTAAAATTATTTTGGGATTCTTTGACTTATAGGTTGGTATGAGGCTGACCACCCATACTGTAAAAAATGGTTCACTTTGCCAATGTCATCCCTGTGTCAGGGAAGGTCGGCAAAAGTTGTAGGGCTTGTGTTCATTTGAGGTTTGGATTTTATTTGTAAGTACACATTCAGCATTTGTAAGCGCGAACTACACGTGTTTGTTTGAGAGCATGCATTTGAGAGCCTTTTTTTAATTTTTTTATTTAAAAAAATAGATTTGTGGAAAGGAATGCAGAAAAAAGGACAGAAAAAAGTGGAGACGCATCTGCGGAGGTACCGGCCACCCCTAGTGGAACGGCGGCAGGATACAGTAACAGTACAGTAATGCAATCCACCAACCTATTTTACCTGGCCAGTTGTCTTCCGGCATCTGTTGAACCAGGGTCGAAGTTATCGTCGCGGGATTCGAACCAGCGTTATTCGGTTCCAAATAACCTGTCTCGATCCCCGCGGCTATAACACCGACGTTAACGCCTTAAATGTTAATATATCCCTGCAACTTAGATTATAGATTACAGATTTTGGGATGACTACCACGAGTTTAAAATATTGTGTAAATTCTACTCTATCTATGATTATTATTTGTGAAATATGTTCCTTAACTTATAGGTTGGTATGCGGCTGACCACCCATGCTGTAGAAAATGGTTCACTTTGCCAGTATCATCCCTGTTTCAAGAAAGGTTGGGAAGAGTTGAAGAGTGTATGTTCATTTGAGGTTTGGGTTTTTATGTCGTAGGTTTATGCGGCATGTGCAAGCGCGAGCTGATACGTGTCTGCTTGTGAGATCCCTAATGTTACATATTTCTGCAACTTAGGTTACATTAGATTAGATCTAGATATATTTACATTTACAATTATTTTGGATGGTTTGTGTATTAACACTGTAAAAATTGGTTCACTTTTGCCACCACAGTTTCAGGGAAAGGCGGCAAGATTTGCAAGGTATTTATGTTCATGTGAGGTTTTGTTTACTTGTATGCACACATGCAGATTTGTGTAGGAGCGAACGCACATGTGCCTGTCTGTGGGCATGCATTTGATATGAGCTTTAAATGATAACGTATCTTTTAATAACGCAGATTATTATAGATTAAAGAAATTTATTAAGGATTAAATATTTACAATTTATGCACGCTCACAAACAGTTACGTGTGATTTTGCGCTTACAAATTCTGCACGTTTACTTGTAAATTAAAAACCCAACCTTGAATGAGCACAAGGCCTCATTTGTAGGGTTAGGAAGGAGTGGGTCTATAATCAATAATCTAAGTTGCAAGGATATATTAACATTCAAAGCTCATATCAGATGCATGCCCACAAACAGACGCGTGTGAGTTCGCGCTTACAAATGCTGCATGTGAACTTGCAAATGAAAAGTCATACGTCAAATGAACATAAGCAGAAGTAAATATGTACCTACATATTTCTTTTTAATATGATATTTTACCCTAGCCGTCATGTGTGCGGGTGGGAAGGGGTGGGTCTGCCGGTGACAATTGTTTTTGGCGCGCGTTTTCCAATAAGATCAAGATGGCGGCGATGAACCGCAGAGAGGGGGTGGGGGGGGAGGGGAGGGAGTGCTTACTGAGTCGAAAATCAGGGCCCGCAAAAATCTACTCATAATTTTCATTATTTAACTAATCTAATCGAATTTGAACTGCAAAGACATATTAACATTTCAAATTTATATTTAATACATGCCCACAAACAGACAGGTGTATGTTTGCGCTAACAAATGCTGCATGTATACTTAAAAAAAAAAACCTCCAATGAACATAAGATCTGCAATTTTCACCGACCTTATCTGAAACAGGGGGGAATTTGGCAAATGTAAACATCTTTTTACTGCACGGGGGGTCATTCTCATACCAACCTATAAGTTAAGAGATATATTATGTATCTAGTTATCAGGATATGAATATATATTATGATCTTTAATCTAAGTTAGAAATATATACAGGTATCGACGGTTAAAAGGCAATAGGGCATAAGATTGTATCGTATAGTATCTTAAAGATACATCAACTAAATTGTTCAGGAGAGCAGTTTAAAGTTTGAGATTGCAGAAAAATGGCAAAACTTTTTTTTTTTTTATCGTATCGTTAAAATCAAAACAGCTCTAAATTGAAAAAGATAAAGGCATTTATTGGCATTCCTATTAATGTGGTTGCACAATGTTTGACGATTCTTTTTATTTCACAAGCGCCTTTATGATAAAAAAAAGGCCAAAATCTTGTCGGTTACACAAAAACCATACTTCGGAAACGCAGTTATTTGCTTGGGCATAAACAACAACAAAAATCTTCGTAGAGCTGTGGGAGTTAGCGCATTAGAAAGAGCGGAAAATTTTAAGTAGGATAGCATTCATAACTCATTTTTGACTTTCACTTCCTTTTAACCGTAATCTTTTTCATACGATATTTTTTATCTAAAACCCGTAATTCTAATTTCAAATCAATGATAATCTAATCTAATCTAATATAAGTTGCAAAATACATGTAACATTAGAGATTCACAGTATATGTATTTTCACAAACAGGCACGTATAAGTTCGCGCTTCAACATGCCGCATGTGGTCTTACAATATAAAAACCCGAATCTCAAATGAACATACACCCTGCAACTCCTGCCGACCTTCCTTGAAACAGGGGTGACATTGGCGAAGTGAACCATTTTCTACAGCATGGGTGGTCAGCCGCACACCAACCTATAAGTCAAGGAACATACACAACAGTTGTCAGAGAATCTAAGGGTCTATGATACGTCTTAATAACGTCTATTTATTTTTTCAAATACATACTAATGTCTTGTTTGAACCCTAATTTTTCTATCGTCATATAATGTAGTCACACATACATCGGTCAACACTTCGAACGCTTACCCCAGATGCCAGCGGTTCTATCCCAAATATCAATATCATAAACCAGCATCACATCACACGTGGAACAATATCATACGAGTATAGCACATGGTCGCGCCATCTGACGTCGACACTTTTCCCCTCACCTACAAACTGAGGCCACAAATATAATACCTTTATTGGACAATTCTTATCTTCTACGTGATCAAAATAACAAATATGAAAGTAGAGCTGGGATAAAAGTTCTCTCAGATTGGTGTCACGACATATCGTCCCCCCTGTGCTTGTTTGGCGTATCTACCAGTGGCGAAGGGTGCCATACAACTCGATTCCCATCGGTTTTCCTTTTAAAATGAGGCTAAAATGATAATAAAGTAGACTGCATGGTTTCAATGGGAAAAATGTTTCTTTGGTTTTTAATGTATTTCTTTACTTTGTGCCTATAATTATATTGCCGCATTTTAAAAGGGAAGCCGATGGGAATCGAGTTGTATGACACCCTTCGCCACTGGTATCTACCATTTGATTCAAACTGTAACTGTAACTCGCCATTCCGCGAGGGGTTGCCAGAGCCTCTGCAGAGGTGCCTCCATTTTTTCCTATCCTGACATACCTCTTTCAATTCATTCATATCCATCCCCTTTTTCATGAATTTTCTTCTTTTACGCTCACTTTGTATACCACATTCTTTCACAATCTCCTCAATCTGATCACTTCATACTTTTCTCGGTCGTCCCTTCCCTCAAATTCATTCAAAGATTACCTTTAAATGAAATTGTCTTAAGAATCACATTCTACACAATCTGCGCTAAGAGAAAACGTAAAATACTTACGATACTGTGAGAGTTGTCAACCCTGTTTCAGGAAAGGACGGCAAGAGTAGCAGGGTGTAAGTCCAATTGAGATTTGGGTTTTTATATTGCGGCATGTGCAAGCGCGAACTTGTACGTGTCTGCTTCTGAGAATAATAATAATAATATTAGGATGATTTATTTGGTGAGCGCTGTTTTGTGTGTATCACACCTCAAGAGCCCTCTGCGAGCTTAGTCGTCGCTGTAGACAGCGCCAATTCTCAAGCAAGACCCAGTTGTTGTAAGGTTGGATGGAATGAATTTTTCAACCCAGCGAAGAGCACATTTGGAAATACAAGTATAAATGGTATATTTTTATGCTCCGCCGGGATTCGAATCCACAACCTTCCATTTACGAGTCCGAAGTGTTGCCACTGGACTACAGACCTGTCCAAGAAATTCCAACAACACGCGGTGTACCTGAGCGGTCACCCATCCAGGTAGCATCCGCGCCCAATGTTGCTTAACTTCGGTGATCTTATGAGAACCGGTGCTTGCTACAACTGCTTGGTGAACAACTGGGTCTTGCTTGAGAATTGGCGCATTCTACAGTGACGACCAAGCTCGCAGAGGGCTCTTGAGGTGTGATACACACAAAAACAGCGCTCACCAAATAAATCATCCTAAGGATAAAAAGAAAAACAGCTTTGTTTTCGATTCCGTGAGTATTTATTTTTATACCACAACCGGTTTCGCAAACATCCGTTTGCATCGTCAGGTGGATCAATTAATACTAAATGGCTTAGTACGGAATCATCTTAGAGGGCGTCATTGTGTGAGGGTATGGGGGAACGGATGTTTGCGAAACCGGTTGTGGTATAAAAATAAATACTCTCGTAATCGAAAACAAAGCTGTTTTTCTTTTTATCTTTAATGATGAACGATTACAAAGTTAATGCCTCTACAATCAATAAAATCATCCTAATATTATTATTTTTTACATGTGCCTGTCTTCGGGCATGCATTCAATATGAGCCTTAAATTTTAACATATCTATGCAGCTCAGATTATAGATTATTACATAGATTCTCAGTTCATTATTGTGGACTTCCTCCCACCGGCAACTGCGCTACATTCTCCTACACATCTTTCAAATAAACAAGTTTGATTCAGTGTCCAGAATTACCATTACACCAAGTACAAAACACTCCATCACAGCGCTTAAACCAAAAAAAAGCACCAAAACCGAAACAGCGTCCCTACTGACCGTTTCAGTTTGCATACATTTACTTTGATTGAGTTTTAACGCAGAGTTTTAACTTCTTGGTACACAGAATTACCAGTAGTTGTGGCACAGTTCCAAATACCGGCATTGTAATGAAATAGCAGGAAAAACTTTAAACAGCGTTAATACTCTGCAATTACGTAAACAGAAAAAATGTAAGTAAACCAATACACTCTCCAGACGTGCTTTCATATTTTCAATTCATTTGTCTAATGAGTTTTCTTGAAATGCTTTATGCTCGAAGGTATTTGACTTGGTTTTCTATTT
Source organism: Agapetus fuscipes (assembly GCA_951799405.1). NCBI lineage: Eukaryota > Metazoa > Arthropoda > Insecta > Trichoptera > Glossosomatidae > Agapetus > Agapetus fuscipes. Next base: position 1,795,687 of record OX637349.1, read on the forward strand.
TAGAGACGTCCAACATGTCTTCGCAGCCTTGAACCAAATATTCTTCGACTTTCTGGAAATGTTTGACGGATGCGGCTGGTGATGATCCTTCCGGAGATTGCCGAGAAGTGAAGAAAAAAACGACTAATTTCGGCCGAGTTGCGTCAGCATTTTTTTAAGCAGTTTAAAAAGTCAAGGAGTCATACTCGTATAATGTATTTTTTTTTCTCTCCGTGAATCGTCGCAGGCCTATGTGACTACAATCCTTACTTAGCAACCAATAACTAAATATTATTCCATAAAATTATATTGACCTATAATTGATTGATTTAAAAAAAATGTAATTTGTCATGTATGTTCCTTGACTTATAGGTTGTTATGCGGCTGACCACCCATACTGTAAAAAATTGGTTCACTTTGCCAATGTCACCCCTGTTTCAGGGAAGGACGGCAAGAGTTGCAAGGCTTATGTTCATTTGAGATGGGATTTTTATATTGTAGGTCCACATGCGGCATGTGTTAGCGCGAAATTATACATATCTGCTTGTGGGAATGCATTTAATATAAATCTTAAATGATATATATCTTTGCGGCTTAGATTAGATTAGATTAGACCGGTTGCGTAGTCTACTGGTAATGCTTCTGGCGCGTTAATGGAAGGTTGTAGGTTCGAATTTCGGCGGAGCATAAAAATATGTTTTTTGTTTCAAATTTACTCTTCTGTAACTGTAACTCTGTCACCATTGCGCTAGGCATGGCCAGAGCCTCTGCAGAGTTGCCTCCATTTATTCCTATCTTTACATACCTCTTTCAATTCATTCATATCCATCACCTTTTGCATGCATTTTCTTCTTATACGCTCGCTTTGTATATCCCATTCTTTCAAAATCTCCTCAATCTGATCACTCCATACTTTTTTGATCGTCCCTTACCTCTTTTTTCATTCACACCACCTCTGTGTATATTATATACCTTGTCAGTCTATCATCATTCATTCTTTCCACATGCCCAAACCATCTCATCACATTATTTTGTACCTTAACTTTCCCATCCTCTTTCAAATTACATTTTTTTAACTCTATTTTCAGAGTCGTTGGGTTAAAAAATCAATCTGCCTTTACCAAATACCGGTCATCATAGGTCCATCCAGCCTTACATCAACTGAGTCTTGCTTGAGAATTATTGGCACTTTCTACAGCGATGACTAAGCTCGCAGAGGGCTCTTAATGTTTGGTACACACAAAAACAGCGCTCACCAAATAAATCTTCCAAATATTATGATTATTATTATTATCATGCTATTTGTTATCACACCACGTCGCTATCACTTTCCGTCAGCTGTTTTTCTTTCACCCCCCTCCCCTACTCCTCCCCCTGCACTCCTGTTACGGGAATTGGCGGGAAGAATAGCTGGAAATCAATTTCGCAGCCGCACAAAGGCTGGCGAAAATAAAATTGGCCAGAATGCCGACACATCTTTGTTGAAATCCCCTCTACATCGACGTGTTCCATCCACGGGTATATACACGAGGCCAGACACAAAAATAATCAGACAGGGCGCTATCTTTTCAAGCTTCTTTCCATCTAGAAAGTATTATTAATTAAAAATTTACAATTAAATTACAAGATTGATTAGTCCGGTCGATAGTTCAGTTGGTAGAGTGCTTGCATTCCATACCGAGAGCTCGGGTTCGAATCCCAGCGAGGGCGCCAGAAATGATTTAACATTTCGGTGTTTATTTCAAAACACAAAATAAAATAATGGCAAGCTTTACTCAGCCTTCACAAGCAATGAGTGTCAGCCTCCTCGGGAGGAGTTGGGAAACCCCCACTTTAACTGAAAGTGGTTGGTGTGAGGCCGTCCCCCTCTTACCCGTAAAAATAAATAGATCCCGAATCACCACATGCGACCCCTTCGGAGATAACGCAGGCAAAAAGTTACACTATATGTGTAGCGTAGTTGCATTGCGTTTTAAGTATCGCAAAAAACGCAACTAAGCTTCACGTATAGTATATCTTGCCTGCATTATCTTCGAAGAAGTCGCATGTGGTGATTCGGAACCTATTTATTTTTACGGGTAGGAGGGTACAGCTGACGCCAACCACTTCAGTTGAAATCAGAGTTTCCTAGTGAGCTTCCCCTCATAATGACTCTGAATTGTGAATACGTCTTTTTGAGTTCGAGATTTTTGAAGTGAGAGTAATATAGAAAAGATCGAATATCTCAGTGAGTCGTATCTTTCACGCCAAATATGCATGAACGGTTGTTCTGTTAAACTGTTGAAATAGTTGTACCTCAAGATCGCAGATTGTAGCTACCTACATGAAGTGACCTTTGGCGATGTACCAATGACAGAGTCGATGCGGGATGTGCTTCTATTGAACGAAATATCTAATCTAATCTAAGCTGCAAGCATTCCCACAAGGAGACATGTATAATTTCGCGCTAACACATGCCGCATGTGGGCCTTCATTATAAAAACCCAATCTCAAATGAACATAAGCCCTACAACTCTTGCCGTCCTTCCCTGAAACAGGGGTGACATTGGCAAAGTGAACCATTTTTTACAGTATGGGTGGTCAGCCGCATACCAACCTATAAGTCAAGGAACATACATGACAAAATGATATTTTTAAACAAAATTTCATAGAAAACTTATCGTTTTTTTGGGTACACCTCTTTTACAAATAATATTATTATATGAGACAAGATGGAGGAGGACGAGAGTAGGAGGAATGAATAAAACTTTTCTTGGAAATTCTAACGCAGCGTTTCACCAAAACAAGGTATGGAAACTGAAATAGCGCTTTCAGTGGGCGTTTCAGCTTGCGTTCACTTTTTGTGGAAACGTCGTATTTGAGTGAAAACTTCAGGGATAGTATGCGATGGAAACCTGCCCACCGCGAGGCCTCCCAGGTACACAAAACCCCATTTTATGTGCAAAGAAATATGCCTATTTTCGCGAAAATATTTTTTGGATATGTGCACACATCGACATATTGGATATGCCGCGAAAAATACAAATATTTGCATGAAAATTGCAAAATTCTGGAAATAATAAAATAAGGTACACTCGGCGTTCAAAAAAATTAAGAGGATGTAATAATGTTTATCCATTTGTTTATGTCTAAAATATTATTTGTTGTGTATATATCTTGACTTATATGTTGGTATGCGGCTGACCACCCATGCTGTAAAAAATGATTCACTTTGCCAATGTCACCCCTGTTTCAGGGAAGGTCGGCAAGAGTTGCAAGGCTTATGTTCATTTGAGATTGGGTTTTTATATTGTAGATCCACATGCGGCATGTGTAAGCGCGAACTTTTAAATGTCTGCTTGTGGGAATGCGTTTAATATGAATCTTTAATGATACATATACTTTGCTGCTTAGATTTAGTTAACTTACTATGAGAAGTTACACACAATAAAATGTTTGATCCACGATTTCTCAAGTCAGTGAATCAGCTCTTATTCAGTTTACCTTTTAGGTGGCGATATACAAATAGTTAGGAATTATGTTTAAAAAAAAAGGAATTTATTTTTTTCTCCTAAATAGAAAAATAGGGTAAATAAACAGTGTTACGTATAAAATAAAACTTTTTGAAATAATGTAACTATCACATTGTAAATACACAAATCATTCAAAATTTATTGAAATTCATATTATATGTTCAACAACTGAAGCAACATCACTGTGGCACCCTTCCAGGATGACATAGACCCCCAACACTTTCAAGAATTTCAAGAATTTTTAAGAAATGCTCCCGCATAAGATTCCTTAAAACATAAAAAAAAGTATGCCCACAGACAGTCACATGAAAGTTGGAACATAGTTCAACCTTAATCTGATCTAATCTAAGTTGCAAAGATATGTTACATTGGAGATTCACATTACATGCATTCTCACAACCAGACACGTACAAGTTTGCGCTTGCACATGCCTCATGTGAACCTACAACATAAACACCAAATCTCAAATGGAAATACACCCTGCAACTCTTGCCGTCCTTCCCTGAGATAGGGGTGACATTGGCAAAGTGAACCATTTTTACAGCATGGTTGGTCAGCCGCATACCAGCCTATTTACTTTTCTGCAAAGAGGCAGCCTCTTCAAGATGCTACGACACCAACGAAATCAAATAATCTAAGTTGCAAAGATATATTGACATTTATCGTTCACGTTTTATGCATGCCTACGTCCCAAGTAAAAGGTCCCAGAACCTTTTTTAACCTTTTTGTAACCTTTTTAAAACCTAAAAGGTTACTTGGGACACGAAAATTTTGCGCTTACACATGCTGTTTATGTACAAAATCAACCAAACAAACGATGTTTTACATTGAAAAGAAGTGTTTATATACGATTCAAAAATGACTATCAAAACCTATTTTTTCAGGCTCTGTATAACACATTTTCCAGACATTTCTCATCCCTGTTTCAGACAGTGTAGGGGTGGGACCACACCCTGCCTTTGATAGAAATCCATAAATGATTCGCCGGGTGGGTAGATTTTTTGTCACAGGCCAGCTGCACATCTTTCAGTATTTTTTTGCATCAACCCTCTCTCCTTTGTGTTCGGTATTCACTAATTTGTCGATTGAATTCTCTGCGCAATAAAATAGTTACTTTTCTTCTCAAATTGTATTTTTATTCTTTCATCTTTTGTAACTGTAACGGTAACTCTATCACCATTCCAATAAGGGTGGCCAGATCCTTTGCAGAGCTCCTTCCATTTCTTCCTATCCTTACATACCTCTTTCCATTTATTCATATTCATCGGCCTTTTTATGCATTTTCTTCTTTTACGCTCACTTTGTATGTCCCATTATTTTACTATCTCCTCGATCTGATCACTCCATACCTTTCACACTTTCTCTGTATATCGACGGTTAAAAGGCAATAGGGCATAAGCGACAAAAACTAAATTGTTCAGGAGAACAGTTTAGAGTTTGAGATTGCAGAAAAATGGCATAACTTTTTACTTGTTATCATATCGCTAAAATCAAAACAGCTCTGAAATTTAAAAAAATTAAGACATTTATTGGCATTCCTATTAATGCGGTTTTACGATGTTTTACGATTTTTTTATGTCACAAGCGCCTCGAGGACAAACAAGGCCAAAATCTTGTCGGCTACACCAAAACCATACTTCAAAAACGCAGTTATATGCTTGGGCATAAACAACAACAAAAATCTTCGTAGAGCTATGGGAGTTGGCGCATTAGAAAGAGCGGAAAATTTTAGGAAGGATAGCATGCACACCTCATTTTTGACCAAAACGTCGCTTATGTCCTATTTCCTTTTAACCTTCGATAAATACTTTGTCAATCTATCCTCTACCGTTATGTATTTCGTTAGGCTACTTTACTTATAGGATGGTATGAGGCTGACTACTCATAGTACCGTAAACCATGGCTCACTTTGAAATGTGTCACACATGTTTCAGAGAAGCTCGGAAAGAGTCAAAGGGCTTATGTTCATTTGAGATTTTGGTTTTTATTTAGTAAGTACATACGCGGCATGTGTAAAAATGCATGTCGCTGCACGTGTGCTTACAAATTAAAATCAAAACCTCAAATGAACATAAACCTTACAACTTTTGCCGACCTTCCCTGAAACAGATGTGACATTGGAAAAATGAACGTGTCTGCTTGTGAGAACACATATAATATGAATCCTTAATGTTACATATCGCTGCAACTTATATAAGATTAGATAAGAACCATTTTTTACAGCATGAGTGGTCAGCTTCATACCATCTAGCAAGTCCAGAAACCCAGTGTTTTTTTGTAATAAACCGTTTATTTAGTTAAATAAATAATTATTTTCACACTCAACGATCTAGAAAATTAAATTTAAAAAAAACAAGTGTTTTATTTTAAAGATGTGTAAACTTAGAATAGGCAATTAAAAGTCTTTAGCCAATAACAGAGACACAATTTATTTTCTTTTACACCAGTTCATTAACTTTGGCAAATCTTCAAATATTTCATCAAATAGTTTTTTTTTATACTTAGTGTGTGCGATAAATTCGTCCCGCCAGTGCTTGTTTGACTTATCTACTATTTGAAGACTCATCATCATCTTCTGAAGGCAGAGCCTTGTTGTATCAGCCATCTGTCTCTGTCTGCTGCCACCCTCTTGAGATGCGAATAGGAGGAGACATCCATGAGCCGCTTCAAATCCTTGAAGTATGAAGTTCTTGGGCGACCTCTTGTGCGTTGTTATAAGATTTTGCCTTCAAAGATGTTGCTAAGAAAGGTGCTATGTCTGATTGAGTGCTCTATTAGCTTGACTTTCCTCATTTGAAGACTACAGGGGAAAAATAAGAGATGCCAGTTGAAGAATATTTTTAATAAATTAAAATTATAAATTTGAAAGTCTGTATTTCTCATGGTTGTTGCCCGTCACAAAGAACAGGACCGCCATAAACTATGATAGCGTCTGTTGTTGCATTACAAATTTCGTAGAGCTTTAGATACACACAGATGCCACTAGATGGCATTAGTAGATTATTTTTGCTGATATTTCATGTTTTTCCCGTGCAGGTTCAAAGATGACTTTCAATGAAATTGTCTTAAGAATCACATTCTAATGAGAGTTTTAGGCTTACACGGCCGGCTGATGATGCTGGAGTGAAGTTTTCCGGGATCTGTTGCCGTGGTCTGTGGGAGCTGGACCTTCCGGACGTTTCGCCCATTTCTACGATGGGCTTCTTCAGCGTGAAGTATGATGATGATGAAGATCTTGATGAGAACTGTGATGTCAGTGTGTATGCAATGAGGGCTTATATGTCTACCATCTTGCTTCTACAGTGTGTGTTTGTTGTTTTCAATTGCATACACACTGACATCACAGTTCTCATCAAGATCTTCATCATCATCATACTTCACGCTGAAGAAGCCCATCGTAGAAATGGGCGAAACGTCCGGAAGCTCCAGCTCCCACAGACCACGGCAACAGATCCCGGAAAACTTCACTCCAGCATCAATCACATTCTACATAATCTGACCTATGAAAAAAAAGTAAAACACGATAATGTGAGAGTTGTTTTAAATATTTTAAAATCCATTTCCAGTTTTCATAAGATGATTATTCCTTGACTTATAGGTTGGTATGAGGCTGACCACCCATACTGTAAAAAATGGTTCACTTTGCCAATGTCACCCCTGTTTCAGGGAAGGACGGCAAGAGTTGCAGGGCTTATGTTCATTTGAGATTGGGTTTTTATATTGCAGGTCCACATGCGGCATGTGTTAGCGCGAAATTATACATGTCTGCTTGCGGGAATGCATTTAATATAAATCTTAAATGATATAAATCTTTGCAGCTTAGATAAGATTAGATTAGATAGGTTGGTATGAGGCTGACCACCCATACTGTAAAAAATGATTCACTTTGCCAATGTCACCCCTGTTCCAGGGAAGTTTGGCAAAAGCTGCAAAGTTTATGTTCATTTGAGATTTGGTTTTAATTTTTAAGTGCACATGCACCATTTGTAAGCGCGAACTACAAGGTCTGTTTGTGGGCATGCATTTGATATGACTATTGAATGTTGATATATCTTTGTAACTTAGATTAAAGATTATTATAGATTACCGCTGATGGGCATAAGACGAACAAGCACTAAGGGGACGGTTTGATGGCCAAACTGAAATTCTTGTGGTTGTTTGTTCAGATTGTATTGTGTGTGTTTTTGCCATCAAAATAAACAGTATCCGGCCTCCTTCCATCTATCTTTCTATCTTTCATGCTATTGTTATTATATCTATCTTTCTTTCTATTCTCCTTGTACCTTTCTTTCCTTTTTACCTTTATATCTCTTTTCCTTTTTCTTGTATGAGACTGACAGATTTATCCGTTTGCTACAAAGAACAGGAAGACGAGTGTATATATTGTGCTGGTCTGTAGTCTTGTGGTTAACGCTAAGGGTTTATAAGCGAAAGGTCGTGAGTTAAAAGTAACAACAATAATAATAATCAGACAATATTTATAGTGCCATTTTGTGATAAATCACTGAAAGGGCACTGTTCAACTGTAACATCTCCGAAACAAACATATCTTCAATCCCGAATTAAATGCATTTTCATTCTCTACGGCTCTGAACATGAATAATTCATTTGAACGCTGTTTTCGTATGAATCACATCTCAAGAGCTCTCTGCGAGTTTGGTTGTCGCTACAAAGCGCCAATTCTCTTGTAAAACCCATAAGTTAGGCTAGATGAACCTTTAGGGACCGGTCTGTTTATTAACGGTAAATTAATTTTCCAATCCAGCGAAGAGCATATTTGACCAAACAAATATTTTTTCTTGCGCTCCGCTGGGAATCGAACTCACGACCTTCGAAATACGAGTCCGTAGCATTAACCACTAGACTACAGACCGGCCTGAGCTCTATCTTTAATCGAACTTGCAAATTTAAATTAACATTTTAGATTCATAATTAATGCAAGCCCACAAGTAGACACGTGTAATTAGCGCTTACACAACCTTTAAGTTTTGTCACATAGATTTAAGACGTTAATTGAATCTTGAGTCCTTAACTTATTGGTTGGTATGAGGCTTCTCACCTGTACCGTAAAACCTCTGTTTCAGGAAAACGAGAATAGCAAAGATTATGTTCATTTGAGATTTAGGGTTTTTATTATGGTTTTACTCTTACGCATACAGTATGTGTAATCGCGAACTTAAACGTGATTACTTTTGGGTCTTTCCCTGAAACCGGGTTCTTACAGCGTGAGAGGTCAGCCTCATACCAAGCTATCAGTCAAGGAAACATCATTTAGGCCCGGTATTTCCAAGTTGTGCTTATGTGACGTAAAACTAATAAAAAAAACTACTCAAATGATTAACATTCTTCCTATTCTTCCTTCTTCTTCCTCAGCCTTTCTCAAACCACTCCTGGACGTAAGCCTCCTTCTATCCTCTCCATGTTTGTCTGTCGGCTGCTGTGTTCAGCCATCCTCTGCCTGCAGTTTTCTTGATGTCGTCCAGCCACCTCAGTTGGGGTCTCTCCGCTCCCTGCTTGGACGCCTTGGGTCGCCACTGGACGATCCTTTTCGGCCACCTGTCGTGGTCCTGCCTTCCGAAGTGACCAGCCCAGCGGCACTTTAAGCAGGCCACTCGCTGTATGCCATTAGTGACACCAGTGCGTCTACGGATCTCCTGGTTTGCAACCCTGTCTCTTTGACCGATTCCCAGCATCTTTCTTCCAATGGCTCTTTGGTACGTCCTCAGTCTTTTGGCGCTATACTGAGTGAGCCCTTTTGTTTCCAAGCCATAGGCGGATATTGGAAGCACGCATGACTCGAAGACCTTGCGTTTCAGGCTCAGATTCACGTCCTATCCATTAAGTATAAAGCCACTATGCTAGCGTTGAAAATACCGGTCGTTAGTATTTTATACATTAGCAACTTTGATTATAGACTGCAGGTTGATTAAGCCATGATTTTTTGACTTGTTTGTTTGTCCTTTGATCCGCGTATTTCACATTCAAACCGCCATAATGTAAACACGCAGTTAGTCGTTTTCCATCTGCTTATACATATAATGTTGATTCCCAGATAAGTAAATACAGAGTATTCGCGTCAGTGCTCTCAAAATATTGCGTTTAAACTCAACAGTAGCGGTTTACCTACTGAGTAATAACATAGAGGAGCAGAATCTAACTTGAATAAAAGTTTTAGACTTACACGGCCGGCTGATGATGCTGGAGTGATGTTTTCCGGGATTTGTTGCCGTGGTCTGTGGGAGCTGGAGCTTCCGGACGTTTCGCTCATTTCTGAAGAAGCCCATCGTAGAAATGAGCGAAATGTCCGGAAGCTCCAGCTCCCACAGACCACGGCAACAGATCGCGGAAAACATCACTCCAGCATCAGAAACTAACTTATTGTATTAATACATACTATAGATCGACCGGTCCGTAGTCTAGTGGTTAACACTTCTGACCGGTGAATAGAAGGTTGTGAGTTCGAATCCTGGCAGAGCACAACAAATACATCATTTATATTTTCAAATTTAATTAAGAGTTTAATAAAGAGTTTTATCAAATTTATTGTGTTTTCCTTCGTTCAAATCCTATGTTTCTATGCTTTCTCCATTTCTTGTTTCAACAACTAAATAAAGCACATGCCATAATGTCTTAAATTAGTGCATTTTTTCCTTTAAAATTCGCCAAATTTAGCGATCAAAAGATTTATAACGCGTGCGTACTATGTTTGGACTGGTTCGGGCATCCATTAATTCGTAATTTGGCTTTCTAGAAACATTTTTACATTCGCCCGAGTTTTTTTGTACACATTGAAAGGCAATTGTGAGGTTCGTTGTTCTCTTTCTTACCAAGGACAGTTTTCGTAAGTAAGTTGAAAGAGACATATATTGTAATATTTTTTCGTTAAAATATTTTTTAGTACACAGATATCATAAGTCAATGGTTGTATTGTTTTCTCCCAAAAACTGTATCACAAATAAAACGCTCACTATGAGCGCTGCTCCCAATTCTATACATTTTGGGCTCAGAGCTTTATTTGAGTTTAGAAGGAAAATTTAAATTTGAATTTGGAATCATATTGATGACATGTTCTGTAAACAAATAGTTAGGTATATTATGTCTGCTATGAAATCTGTATACTTTTGTGTGTACTCATATTCCATAATGATATCGTCATCATAACGCAACGAAACTAAGCTACACATATAGTGTAACTTCTTGCCTGCACTATCCCCGAAGGTGGTGGTTTCCCAGCTCCCGGGGGGGCTGGTTCTCATTTCTTGTGAAGGCCGAGTAAACCTTGTGATCGAACCCTTGCTCTCGGCATGGAATGCAAGCATTCTACCAATTGAACTATCGACGTTTTTACGAGCTTGGTCGTCGAGAGCAAGGGTTCGATCTCAAGGTTTACAAAGTCTTCAAAGAAATAAGAACCAGCCCCCCCGGGAGCTAGGATATCCCCACTTTAACTGAAAGTGGATAGTGTGAGGCCGGCCCCCTTACCCGTAAAAATAAATAGGTCTCGAATCGGCACATGCGACCCCTACGGGAATAACGCAGGCAAGAAGTTACACTATATGTGTAGTTTAGTTGCGTTACCCTTGCCGACTTTCCCTGAAACAGGGGTGACATACATGATGCTGATGATACATACATATTTTTTTCCGAGATTTGATGAATCGACATGAAAGATCTCTAATGAATAATTGCAAGTATGAAGACATAAAGAATCTGTCACTTTCGGAGCAAATCAATATGTGTCTAGGGGAGTGAAAGATGCCCCCTTAGGTGGCAAATGAGTGGCAAGGAGGTGGCATGTAGGTGGCAAGGAGGTGGTAGAATTGGGCGCAAGAAGGTGGCAATGGGGTGGCGAAACAATAGTTGCAGAATTACCGATTTACTTAATATTTTATATCTACGTTAGAATAAGAATATAAGAATGATATCTTTGTTGAACGCTGTGTTTGTATGAAACACACCTCAAGAGCTCTCTGTGAGCGAGACCGGTCCGTAGTCTAGTGGTAACGCTTTGGACTTGTTCATGGAAGGTTGTGGGTTTGAATTCCGGTGGAGCACTTATATTTTCCAATATAGTCTTTGCTGAGTTGAAAAATTAGTATACCTTTAACAGAAACCGGTGAACGAAAATCCATCCAGCCTTACAGCAACTGGGTTTTGCTTGAGCGACGACCAAACTTGTAAAAAGTCTGGTCGATAGCTCAGTTGGTAGAATGCTTGCATTCCATGCCTAGAGCAAACGTTAGATCCCCACCGAGGGTGCCAGAAATGATTTTCTATTTCGGTGTCTATTTCAAACCCATAGTAAATACGGGCAAAAAGTACTCAGCTTTCACAAGAAATGAGAACTATCCTCCTCGAGACCTTGAAAACCCCACTTTAACTGAAAGTGGTTAATGTGAGGACGGCCCCTTTACCCGTAAATATAAATAGGTCCCGAATCACCACATACGACCCCTTCGGGGATAACGCAGGCAAAAAGTTACTCTATATGTGTAGATTGGTAGCGATTTTTTATGCTACTCAGATGGAAGACGCCTCTTTGGGTGGCAGTTGGATGGCAAGAGGGTGGCAGGATTGGGCGCAGAAAGGTGGCAACGAGGTGGCGAGAGGGTGGCAGTGGCGGTTTCGCAGCCAACAGTGGCGATTGCCACCCCCAGGGGCGCCCACCTGCAAAAACGAAGATCCAATATATCTAGCAGAACAAGAAATAAATTTCCACGAAGAATGCAGGTGCGGATTAAGGAAGCAGGTGCTCTGGAAACGTTCCAATTATTAATTTAATTGTCTAAATAAATGGTTTAGGATCTTTTTGTATCTTGACGGATACGTTGGATTAAATTTGTATAATTCAGGTTTTTTCTGCATATTTCACATTATATTGTTTTTTTGACTAATTGGTGTTAAGTTGACCACCTTGACTGTAAAAATCACTTCACTTTGCCAATGTCCGGATAGGTTTAGCAATGTCCGGTATTTCAGGATAGTTCGGCAAAAGTTGCAGGGCTTATTGAGGATTGGTTTTTGAATTATAAGTACACATGCAGCATTTGTAAGCGTGAACTTACACGTGTCTGATTGTGAGCAAGCATTTAATATGAATTTTAAATGTTTATACATTTTCGCAACTATTTTTTTTACAGAAAACTTCTCTGGAATAGGGTTGACATTGGCAAAGTGAACTATAATCGAACATGAAGTGAGCAATGATTGCAAAATTAGAATGAAGTCCGCAGGTGAATTGGCGTTGACAATATTGTGTCGTCAACCAGCCAGGTCGCATCGGAAAAGGCATACATATGTTTTGTTATCCGTTGCTAAAGACGGCAACTACATACAAGACTGACGTTGTCTCATCGAGAAAAATTTTATAAATATAAAAGTGCTCCGAAGTCATACTCGTATATAAAACTACAAAATTATTTGATTTAGATTCTCGAAAAATTGGAACTTCTAAAAATTTAGATGGTGTGGAAAGGTCGAAAGAATAAATGATAATAAAAAGATAAAGTAAATACTTTTATACTGAGAAAATGTGAAAAGAAAAAAAGGTAAAGGACGACCGATAAAAGTAAGGAGTGATCAGATCGAGGTGATTGTGAAAGAATGGGATAAATAGAGTGTAAATAAAGAAAATGCATGATAAAGGTGATGGATATCGACGGTTAAAAGGCAAAACTGAATTGTTCAGGAGAGCAGTTTAAAGTTTGAGATTGCAGAAAAATGGCATAACTTTTTTATTTTTGTCACATCGTTAAAATCAAAACAGCTCTAAAATAAAAATAAAATAAAGACATTTATTGGCATTCCTATTAATGTGGTTTTACGATTTTTTTTTATGTCACAAGCACCTTTAGGACAAAAAGGCCAAAATCTTGTCGGTTACACCAAAACCATACTTCGAAAACGCAGTTGTTTGCTTGGGCATAAACAACACAAAAATTATCGTAGAGCTATGGAAGTTAGCACATTAGAAAAAGCGAAAAATTTCAAGTAGGATAGCATTCATAACTCATTTTTGATAAAAAAATGTCTGATATGAATGTAGTAGAAGAGCTATGTCAGGATAGTAAGAAATGTAGGCAGCTCTGCAGAGGCTCTGTCCACTCCTAGTGGAATGGCGACAGAGTTACAGTTACAGGCTCACCAGCAATAAACGATACCTTGCGCCCAGGGCACTCAACAGATCTGATATCCTCCCCCCACCGTGTCTGTGATTCATTTTTCCGTTGCTACGACCGGCGTATGATTCGTAGGAATTTATGCCACTTGGCGGATCGTAGCTCGTAGACCCGGGGCTGCAAATAATACAATTTCCTGCTACAAATGTGCAGCTCGAAATTGGCGAAATATTACTTCTCTTCTTCTTTTGAAATTCCTACAATTTAAGATTGAAATCATCTGATGTCTTTAAAAACCATCCTGAAGTAATTTTTACTATTGTCTGGGCCGTCATTTTTAATTTGAAATAAAGAATGAAAAAAACGGATTTTACTGAGCGCACAAAAGAGAAGAACGATTTTCTCTACGTTTCGTCGGAGTCATATACGACGTCCTCAGGAGACGTGTGTCCTCTACAAAGAGGAGCCACGAACTGTTGAATTATTGTTGTTTGATCGAGGCTGAAGGTTGTAGGTACTTTTATTAACCTTCGGTGAAACATCCATAGGTACATAATAGCCCCAGTTGTACAGAAGGACGATATTACGTTTATATATTACTTTTGCGCGGTCAGTAAAATCCGTTTTTTTTTCATTCTTTAAAATGTCTAACGACCGTAATCATAATTTAAATTTTTTAATTTGAAATAAGTACAATTTTTGATAAATTTCTTTTCTGAATTCTAATTCATGATATATTCACGGTTTCCACGCTATATTTCAACAAAAAGAGACTAAGCTCTTGTGTGAACTTAGATCAAACGTGTACTTTTTAAGTGATTAACTATGAATGAAAACAAAAGTAATAGAACAAACTATCATCTAATCTAATCTAATCTAAGCTGCAAAGATATATATCATTTAAGATTTATACTAAATGCATTCCCACAAGCAGATATGTATAATTTCGCGCTAACACATGCCGCATGTGGACCTACAATATAAAAACCCAATCTCAAATGAACATAAGCCTTGCAACTCTTGCCGTCCTTCCCTGAAACAGGGGTGACATTGGCAAAGTGAACCAATTTTTATATTATGGGTGGTCAGCCGCATAACAACCTATAAGTCAAGGAACATACATGACAAATTACATTTTTTAAAATCAAAGAATAAAAATAACAATATATACATGGACATAAAAAACTAAATCATAAAAACAAATTCACTTTAACAAACCCTAGCCGCCAACATCACAGATCAACCGCCATTTCTTTCTATCCTTGCATACTTCTTTATTCTTTGTTTTCATTTAGGAGGATAACTAAACCAAAACAATAGTATGTAACCTTTATTGTTAGACTAAAAAAATGTACTTTTGAGACGGATAGAATTAAAAGTGGCAATGTCATCTTCTAATGTCTGTATTTTCTTTTTGTTTCAGGTAAGAAACTTGACATTACGGAAGTTATACAATAACCACATTCAGCAGTCATCAACAGATGGTAAATATTATACTTGTATATAAACAAGTTAGAGAAATTGATTGTTGACTTATATGTAGGTTGCTACGAGGTGTCTAATGTGACTAAGCTTTACGTGTGTGGTGTAATTTTTTGCTGCGTTCCCTCTGAAGGGGTCACATGCTTTTTTCTTCACTGGAAGACATTCCGCCATTTGAAAAAACATACAGATTTGTATGATCGTCCATGCGCTGTGAATCTTTCTGCCACATATATAAAGGATGGGTATGAGGAGCATTTGAGCATGCATAAAAATAATAATATAATAATAGGATGGTTTATTTGGTGAGCGCTGTTTTTGTGGGAATCACACGTCCAAAGCCCTCTGCAAACTAGGCCGTCGATGTAGAAAGCGTCAATTCTCAAGTAGGACCCAGTTGCTGTAAGGCTGAATGGATCTTGGTTGACCGGTCTTTGGTAAAGGTATATAATTTTTTCACCCAGCAAAGATCATATTTGAAAATATAAATGGGACATTTGTTGTGCTCTACTGAGATCAGAACCCACAACCTTTTATTAACTATTCACAAATACGCTTCATTGGCTCCCAATATCTTGCAGATTTAATCAAGCCCATCGTCCTTGGCAAAAAAAGCCTCACTCTACGCTCAACAGAAACCGGAACCAAGTTACGTATTGAAGAGCCGACCAGAAGAGTAAACGTAGTGTTTGAAAAGCGTGTATTTACAGTTGCTGGTCTTCTGGCTTTGAACCGCCTGCCTCATCATGTGAAAGAGCTAGAAGATCACGGAAAGTTCCGAAATGCACTGAAGACAAGCAAATTTCTGGCGTCACATGCACAAGCGCCCTTGGAGTGACTGCATCATGAAACGGTGCTATAAAAAAATCACCAATTTATCATTATTATCAAGAGTTAACCATAAGACTACAAACTGGTCATACACCACATGGATAAACCTCTACGATATTTATTTTTCAGCCCCTATTTATTTGGATCACGTCTACGACCCGCGGAATTATCTCTCCACAACTTCATTAGCCTCAGTTTACCCTCAGCCACTATCGATGCCGGCAGACCGAGCCCAACTTCCAAACTCTACGCCGAGAATTTAAACTTCGGCTTACGACTGCTTTCTTGTTGTAGCTCCTACTTTCGGCGCCTGCTCGTAGCAGATAAAACTGCTACGGGCTACGCCGTAGAGGCTACCTTCTAACTAGACTGCACGGTGCATGAGCAATTTAAAAGATGCACTCACTATTTTGTGAATGATGTATCGAAACGAAGAGACAATATTAACTCATATTGTTAAATTTTCGAATGATGATTGTGAAACGCTGTAGAAAGCCATTATTAAAAGATGTTAGTAGTTAGTTAGTTTTTAAAAAATGTAATTTGTCATGTATGTTCCTTGACTTATAGGTTGTTATGCGGCTGACCACCCATTATGTAAAAATTGGTTCACTTTGCCAATGTCACCTCTGTTTCAGGGAAGGACGGCAAGAGTTGCAAGGCTTATGTTCATTTGAGATTGGGTTTTTATATTGTAGGTCCACATGCGGCATGTGTTAGCGCGAAATTATACATATCTGCTTGTGGGAATGCATTTAATATAAAACTTAAATGATATATATCTTTGCAGCTTAGATTAGATTAGATTAGAAAAGTATTATTTTATTTATTTGTCGGGTAACAAATAACAACAAGAGGTTCTCCGAAAATGTGAGAAACGACTCAAGTAACAAGAGAAGTGATAAAAAACAAAGTTGAATTTTTATTTATAAACGATAGAAACATTCCTTATTTTTATTTATTTTGTACAAAATAAACGCCAGTTCTCCAGAAATGAATTTAAGGAATAAAACTAATTGTTTTGAATAAACACGATAAAGATATCTCTTTCCAGTTATTTTAGCTTACTGTAAATCTTTATGATCTAAGTTGCAAAGATAAATTAATTTCAAAGGCTTTTTAATTGTTAGTATTACATGCAGCAGTTGTATACGAGAACTTACACTTATCTGCTTGTAGACATGCATTTAAGGCGTGTTATAAAGCTAAATCTGCCATTTTTGTTTCTTACACTTTATGGTCTTAGCAAAATAGTTACAGTTATAAAAAAATCAAGCATGTTTATTAATTTTTTATCTTAATTACAAAGCTTGAACAAAATATATAACTTAAGAATTGCCACCACAAAAAAAATATTTAAAAAAACGCGTTTTTTTTTACATTTTTAGCTTTTTTTTCGTGTGTGCTGTATTTTGGATTTTTTTTTTTGCTTTTTAATTACAGAACTATACATTGTTTAGGTTCCGTACTCAACATTTTATTTATAATGTCAATATTTTTTGAGTAAATATGGAAAAACTGTGTTCTTTGATTTAATTAAAATTTAATTCATTTAGTAGTTCCCTCCGAAGGGGTCACATGCTCTTTTCTTCACGGAAAGACCTTCCGCCCATTGAAAAAACAAATATAATATAATATTAGGATGGTTTATTTGGTGAGCGGTGTTTTTGTGTGAATAACACCTCAAAAGCCCTGTGCAAATTTGGTCGTCGATGTAGAAAGCGTCAATTCTCAAGTAAGACCCAGTTGCTGTAAGGCTGAGGTCTTGGTTGACCGGTCTTTTGGAAAGGTATAATATGATTTTTTCAACCAAGCAAAGAGCATATTTGAAAATATAAATGGGACATTTGTTGTGCTCTACTGGGATCAGAACCCACAGCATTTCTTTAACTATTCACAAATACGCATAGCTTTATAACACGCCTTAAAAAGAATCATAAATGTTAAAACATCTTTGCGTTTAGATCATAAATCATAGTTATAAAGTAGAGTGATATGTCATGCACGCTCACAAGCAGACACGTGTAAGTTTGCGCTTATACTTGCTGCATGTGTATTTACAAAATAGGCCAAACTTTACATGAATTTCTATTCATACCGCTTTTTTTTTGACACCGGGATGCTATCGGCAAAATTAAACCAGTTTTTACAGGCTTAGACCCATACTAACTTTTTAGTCAAGCAGCTCAACAATAAAATAATGAGTGTTTGTTTACGATTTTTTTTAATTTGTAGTGCACCTAAGAAAAAGGTCGGGGAGTGTGTTTTAGCAATCCAAACGTAGCATCGTAAAATATATCGTCGCCGATATAATGTGTCAGAGGGGCCTTCGCCGTACCTCACTGCCAACATGGAAGTAGGTAAAGACAGAATTTGTGACTTTCAAGCCAAACATATGACCAAACTCAAACCTAAATATGTTAAATAAAAGTATACATGTGTTAAAAACTTCCTTTTTATAAAAGACATACAAAGTTTAAGATTTGAATGAAAACGTTGTGAATAATATTATCTAATCTAAGTTGCAAGGATATGTAACATTGAGGATTCACATTACATGCATTCTCACAAGCAGACACATACAAGTTCACGCTTGGACATGCCGCATGTGAATATACTACATAAAAACCCAAATCTCAAATGGGCATCCCTGAAACAGGGGGAACATTGGCAAAGTGAACCATTTTCCACAGCGTGGGTGGTCATCCGCATACCAATCTATAAGCCAAGGAACCGTTGGAATATTATCAATAACCTTATTTGCAAAAGGTATAAACACATTCAAGGTTCATATTTAATGCATGTTCACAAGTAAATACGTATAAGTCAAATCTGTTTGACATGCTGCATGTGTATTTACAAAACAAGACTCAAATCATAATATTAGAATGATTAATTTGGTTACTTCTGTTTTTCTGTGAATCGCACCTCAAGAGACCTCTGCGAGCTTGGAAGTCACAGTAGAAAGCGCCAATCCTCAAGCAAGACTCAGTTCCAAACCTCTAATGAACATCATAAAATTTCCCTGTCACAAGGCTGATTTAAGCATAAGTGAACCAGTTTTTACAGAATAGATGGTCACTTTTCTTCAGTTTAAGTTTTTGAATTTAAATAAATGGAAATCAAGGTAATCAAAAACAAAGCAGTTTATTTTTCTTATCTTGGAACATTTTATTTTATTTCAGCAGTTGTAAAATACAAGTTTTTTATTGCTTTCTACTTGTTTGTTTACTTCAGACATAGAGTAAAGTTTAAAGCTCTCTTTCTCTCCCTTGTTTAGCTTACCCCAGAAGGCTTGACGTACAATCGGCATCCATCATAAAAGCTCTGCCAGTAAATGGCTTACTTGGCTTTTGCAGAGAGCCACATTTGAACCAATGATTAATGGAATTGAGCATAAAATGTATCTACAATGTTTGTGTAAAAAATTAACTTATTATCCGTGAAATTGTATTTGATAAAGGAGGCTCTTAACTTGGAAAATGTGACTCCGAAAGTTGTTTAAACATACATAAAAAGATTTCCCATCTATCAAAATAGTGACATCAAATAGTAATGTATAGAATGGTTCACTTTGCCAATGTCACACCTGTTTCAGGGAAGGTCGGCAAAAAAGTTGAAGGGTTTATGTTCATTTGAGGTTTGAATTTAATTGTTAAGTACACATGCAGCATTTTTAGGAACGAACTTACGCGTGTCTGTTTTTTGGCATGCATGTAATGCTCATCTTATAATATGTTACAACATACTCGTATTTGCAACATAGATACTTCTTACTTTAAAGAAAAAATCATGAATAAAGTCTGCAGCTGACGAGATATTTGGATTTTTTCCTAGTAAAAAATATCCATTGAATACCAGTAAATCAAGCTACATATTTTTATAAATTCTTCTTTCTTTCTGTCTTTCTTCGGCTCATGAGCCTTGAAGGCTCAGGGCCTCCCACACCACAATCCTCCAGGACTCTGTCTTGTGCTGCTTCCCTCCATGGTCCCCTCACTCCCAGAACTTCGGCGTCGGCTTCAACGTTGTCTGCCCACCGCATCCTGGGACGTCCGAGTGGTCTAACACCTGAGGGGGCAACATTCAAGATTATTCTGATGATCCTGGAGTCCTCTGCACGTGCTACATGTCCGGCCCACTGGAGTCTTCTTGATTTTTATAAATACCTTTCCAAATTTTTATAAATAACTTTCCAAAATATTTCATTGTTAGTTCAGTTATTTTTTCATTGTTAGTTTAGCTTTTTTTATAAACGAAAGCCGAAAGAGGAAACATCGGGAGTTTTCTGTCTTTTTTTTAGCTCGCACAACATAAATATTTAGGACGCGAACAAAATCAGTGAATTGTTTCTCGGACCGACCTTTATATTAATTACAAAACAGGAAAAAGAAAACCTCCCACCGGTCGTAGAGGAAAACAACGTGCGATAGTACAACCTCAATAATCGCCGGCAGATCTAAATGAATTGTTAAACGATATTCGAAAAGCAAGTCATAAATAAAGACGCTTATTCAAAAACATAGTATATTTTCACAGATAAAAAAGCCAGTCATAAAAATACGTGTTTTAGAAGCTTTCCTTTACGTTTACAAATTTAAATGTACGGTAGATTTACTCAGAATCATATCAAAATATTATTACATCTCTAATCTTATCTAATCTAAGTTGCAAAGGTATGTTACATTAGGGATTCACATTACACAAGCAAACACGTACAAGTTCGCGCTTGCGCATGCCGCGTGCGAACCTTCTATATAAAATCTCAAATGGACGTACACCTTGCGACTCTTGCCGACCTTCCCTGAAACAGGGGTGATATTGACCAAGTGAACCATTGTCTACAGCATGGGTGGTCGGCCGCATACCAACATATAAGTGAAGGAATACATATTTTTGATGTTTACAAATGTATGATTTTATGTCTGTGTAGATTTACTTATAATTATGTGTCTGTGTGTTTTGACTTACTTGTGTGTGTGTGTGTGTGTGTGTATAGACATACACAAGTATTTGGACGGTTGTACCTACTCGTGTTTGCTCGAAGCTTCTGCTCGAGACGATTCTGGCATGGTCTGGTGCATGCCAGAGTATCCTTTGTTCACCTATATATACAGATAGCAGTGCTTTGAAGAAGGACTAGTACCTAAGTCGTTCTAAGGCAGAGAGCCGAAGAGAGTAATTTGCTGAGTAACACCAATAAACAGTGATTTTCAAGTTGTGAAATAAATTGTGAAAAATAAATTCTGTAAAAATAAATTATGTAACTTTAAATTAAAAAGAGAATCCAGCAGAAAACGTAACCATGCAGTTACAATACACAGTTATTCATACAAATATACGTAGTCCAAAGCTCACAATCATCAAGACAAAACACCGTTTTATTTTGAGGTCCAACTATACTTTATAGCTTTGACTTAGCTCACGATGTTCCGACAATGGCTTCTAGAATTCCTCTCACGTCCCGCCCGCCAGGGAACCGCGCGCTTTGACTGTTGTTTTTATTTGGGCGCCAATTCCCAAAAGCCCCGATTATTAAATATAGCGCACGAGTGTTTCGGGTCCGACACTGTGATGCCGCCTCAGAGGCTTTAGGGGGGATTTGCTGCCGCCGCCAAAATGTGAGAAAACACTAAAATACATGTCGGCTTTTCAATTATTTGAAAACATGAAAGACAATTGAAATCAAAAATGTTTCATTTTTTTTATAGCGCCGCGACATTGCTGCAAAAATACTGAGAGACGGACTAAGGAACTCAGAAATAAGAAGTACATGCCATTTCCTACCGGTCAATAGCCTAGTGGCAACGCTTCGGACTTGTAAATGGAAGGTAGTGGGTTCGGAATCCGGCGAAGTCCAAAAAAATACCAAATTTGTATTCAAATATGCTCCTCCCTGGGTTGTACAATTCATATACTTGCACCAAAGGTCCATCCAGCCTTACAAGAACTGAGTATTACTTGGAAATTGGTGCTTTTTATAGCGACGACCAAGCTCAGACAGATGAGGTGTTATTCACACAAACACAAGGAAAGAGAGTGATGAATGCTGAGGAGATGAAAGAAGTGTGCAAGGTCTGAACAAAATGGAGACACGTCTGCTGAGGAACTGGCCACCCCTAGCAGCATGGTGGTAGGATACAAATACAAATGCATTTAAAACTGCTTCCCCTTGGTAACTAGAATTGTACGTGCGATGCTCGGCTTTAACCACGTTCTATAGATCGCTGATACGTTCTCTTACCGTCCAGAAACTTCCTTTAGCTTGTCTGTAACTTTAACTCTGTCAGTATTCCGCTAGAGGTGGCCAGAGCCTCTGTAGAGCTGCCTCCATTTCTTCCTATCCTTACATACCTCTTTCAATTCATTTATATTCATCACCTTTTTAATACATTTTCTTCTTTTACACTCATTTTATGAATCCTATTCTGTCACAATCTCCTCAATCTGATCACTCCATACTTTTCGGTCGTCCCTTACCTCTCATCATTCATTCTTCCCACGTGCCCAAACCATCTCATCACATTCTTTTGTACCTTAACATTCACAATCTATTTCAACCTACATTTTTTCTTACCCATTCATTCTCAACTCTATCCTTCAAATACTGATTGTCCACTGTACATACTTCTTTTCATTTCACAGTCACTCACTGTCCATGCTTGACTTCCATTCATAAAAGTCGGAAATAAATCAATCTTCACAGCATGAGAGATCAGCCTCATACCAAAGTATTATTCAAGAAACATATGTAGATGGTTATAGAAAAAGCTCTAATAGATAGAGAAAGTGCAAAAACTTTGAATTTTGAGCAATGGTCTTAGGAGAGAATCCAATGGGTTGAAATTCGACTTTTGTTTATTGTGACACCATTCATGAAGGCTTTTGTCCCCCGTCCAATTTACAGGCCTGAAATATATTTTCAGACCTTCCTAACCTCTTGTGCCCCAGAAGGAGGTTGTCCACTCGCAAATTTGTTTAATAGCTGAGAAAAAATATGGTGGGATCGCTTTTTCTGGGAAAGATTTTTTTTCGTTTTAGAATCTTTATATCCCAAATTTTCTTTCCTTTCAATTGTAAAATTTAAGTAACAACAATATTTGGCCGGTTCGTAGTCCAGTGGTAGCACTTTGGACTCGTTAATGGAAGGTTTTACGCAAAAAAAATATACCATCTATATTTTCAAATATTTCTTTCCGCGGGGTTGAAAATTCATGATGATGATGATGGATGATTTATTTTCGGGTGCGCCATTTAACGATCACGGACCGTCTCAAGGGCGGCGTGGCTCTTCGAAAACAGCATTTTCTTGAGTCCTCTTCTGAAGGTGATGGTGGGCTCGTCAGAGCGAAGGTCGACAGGCAGCTTGTTCGAGGCAACTGGCCCGGCTACCCCAAAGCTCCTGTCCACGAAATTAGATGTATTTGCTCTTTAGGGTTCTTTGATGCTGTTGACAGCAGTAGAAGCAGAGCGCAGTGGCTGCCTTGTACCGATCATATACTTTTACCAAAGACCCAGTTACTGGGTCTTGCTTGAGAATTAGCGTTTTATATAGTGATGGCCAAGTTCGCAGAGATGTGATTCACGCAAAACGGCGCTCACCAAATAAATGTTTTTTTTAATGGTATAAGTGGTCAGCCTCATACTAACCTATAAGTTAAGGAATCAAAGTATTGATTTATAAAGTAACTGTTTCTTATATTTTTTTATGGTTTGTGTATTAACACTGTGAAAATTCATGTTTTTGGATTGTTATTTAAATAAACAACACTTTTTAATTTTTCAAACACTGTTTTTAATTTCACACTTTTTTTCACACTTTTTAATTTCATAATATATTTACAAAATTAAATTTTAAATAATACTAACGTTTTCGACTAATATAGTCATCTTCCTTCATCATTTACAGATTCTTCTTTGGGTATATTTTTTTGATGTACACTTATTGGCAGAGTATACATACAAAAGCAAGACGGATTACAAAATAATTGATTCCGCACAAAAAACTCGCCTGGGGTGGAAGCAGAATTTGGTTTTATTTTTATTTGAATCGGATAAAAGCCTCGGGTACCTGAGTTGGCTGTCTCGGCCTAATTTGATCGTCAATCCCTAATAGAACCCCGAGGGACCGCACCTGAAATAAATCATCATTTCAAAAAGACCAGCAGTGCCTTTCAGGATTCTTTTAAAACGAAATCTTTAAATTCAAATAGGGAGGGAGTATATCACCACCACAAAGCTAAAACTGAATAAGTGATGGTTCACTTATTTGAAAAATCATGGATTAAACATTTTATTGAGTGTAACTCTTCATAATAAGTTAACTAACTGTAAGGAAATCTATCCATAATCTAAGCTGCAAAGATATGTTAAAATTTAAGATTAATATTAAGTGCGTGCCGGCAAACAGACACGTGTAGGTTCGCACTTACAAATGTTGTGTGTACTTAAAGCTCTACCAACTGAGCTATGATTACTTACAATTTGGTCAATGTCCAAATTCCTGCTGCCTCACCTTTGTTATTAACTAATTGTGCTTCTTTATCGTGACTTATTAATTTGATTTCTCTACGGTTTTTGTTTTGTCAATTTTTTAATATTGTAATTATAATATGTGTCATCTCATTATTGTACCTATTTGTCATAAATTATTATTTTTATTTAGATTTCTCTATGGTTTTTTGTTTTGTCAATTTGTTAAATCATTATATAATATTGTAATTATATTATGTGTCATTTCCTTATTGTACCTATTTGTCGTACCTAAATCATTATTTTTATTTTATTTCCCTATGGTTTTTGTCTTGTCAATTTTTGTAATTTAGTATCCTCTTGATAATGACGTGAATAAGTCGAAAGTAGGTACTTGAGGGAAATAAATACTCAATTTGTGAAAATAAAACTCTGTGTTTTTTATAATTTTTTATAATTATTTATAAAAATGAATTTTCACTGTGTGAATACACAAACTTTAAAAAGTCTGAGCTATGATTTTTGACGGACTGATTTTTTTTATGAAAAACATAAAGATACTCTATAATAATATATAGTCTAAGTTGCAAGGATATATTCATTTAAAGTTCTCGAATGCATGCCCACAAACAAACACGACGTGTAGTTCGCGGATGCTAAATGTGTTACAAATAAAATCCAAACCTCTAATGAACATAAACCCTGCTAATTTTGCCGACCTGTTCTGAAATAGGGGTGACATTGTCAAAGTGTAATGATTATGAAAAGCTTCTTATTTACAGGATTTTCACACTTTTTTAGTGTTTTCTTTCGTAAAAAATAGGTTAAAATGTGCATTTATCTGAGAAACCTATATTAGCTTCATATGTCACTTATTTAGTTTTACCTTTAAGACGTCAATATAAATATTTGATTCAAGAAATTGTACCGGGAGCAGCACTCGACTTCCATGCATAAATGAACCCGCAAAATGTGTGTCTGTGAAGCTTAAATCATCTACCAGCTTATATAGTTTCAGAAAAAAGAATGAATTAATTTTATTATGGTAAGTATACGTACTGGTACAATACGAAAACAACCACATAAATATTTAGATAATTAATTTATTTGGTGAGTTTTGTTTTCTATGAATCACACCTCAAGAGACCTCTGCAAGTACGGTTATCACTGTAAAAGCGTCAATACTCAAGTAATGCTGATCCAAGGCTGGTGGACCTTTAGCTCCCGTTCTTTGATTAAGGATTTTTTTAGGCCAATGAAAAGCATTTTTCCTCCTGAACTTTGAACCGACCACGTTTGGATTACAAGTTAATCTCTTAAGCATTAACCACTTAACTATGACTGGACGTTTACGCATGGAATTTTCAATATTGAATTACATCTAGGTACTTGTAGGTTTAAGTGTATTTTTACACAAAATCAAATTTCGTTAATCTTCATTGTAAATTTACTATGGGCTTCCACTAATTTTCCGCAAAAACGATAAAAAATAATCTTAATTGAAGTATTTTTAAAAAGTCCACACTCGAGTTGAAACTAAACCTTGATTCATTCTTTGTTTTGGCGTAGCACCTTCATACATATTTATCGTCTACGATCCGTAGCGGCGTAGAACCAAAAACTACTCGGAAACAGCGAGTCTTGAGTTTTCCCTTCGCGAGCTTTAAGCTGAGTGCTACGCTTCTAATAAAAGTTTTAATTTATTGCAAAACTTCAGGTGTTAGTTATTGTCAGCACGGTTTGATGGAATTGCCAGCTGATGAAATTTTGCGAGGGAGGAGATTGTCCCATTCATCAGAGCTGGGATAATTTCTCTTTGGTCAATGATCACGAATAATGGACCAACAGACATCAATCCTCATTATAAAACTTGCTCTCCGCTCTGAAATATACTTTGACATCCCAAATTGAAGAAGGAATGATGGTCTGGATTGATTTTCAATTTATATCTATATCGTTTGAACGGCTCGTAGTCTAGTGGTTCTTACGTGTTGTCGGAAGGTCGTGAGTTTGATTGCTGGCGGAGACCACAAATATAATATATAATATTAAATTCCCTGAAACAGGAGAGACATTAGTACTCAAGCAGCAACTTATAACTCAAGGAGAATCTATTATCTAAGTTAAAAAAAGATATATTAACATTTAAAATTCATGTTAAATGCAGGCCCACAAACAGACACATGTCAGTTTGCGCTTACGAATGCTGCATGTGTGCATACAAATGAAAACCCAAACCTGAAATGAACACGCACCCTACCAATTTTGGCGACCTTCCCTGAAACATGGGTTACATTGATAAAATGAACCATTACGTTTCTGTGGTCAGCTGCATACCAACCAAACTATTAGTCAAGGAGCAAAATGAATAATGATATTAGTTTGATTTATTTGGTGAGCGTTGTTTTTGTGTGAAACACACCTCAAGAGCCCTCTGCAAGCTTTGTGGTCGCTATAGAAAGCGCCAATTTTCAAGTTAGACCTAGTGGCTGTCAGGCTGAATCGATCTTTGTTGATCAGTCTTTGGTAAAGGTTTATGAATTTTTCAACCCAGCAAAGAACATATTTGAAAAAACAAATAGTATATTTTTGGTGCCTTGCTGGAATTCGAACCCACAAACTTCCATTAACGAGCCTAAAGCGTTAACTACTAAACAACGAACCGATCGAAGTTTGCAAGAGTCACTGTTCCTAAGGATGCCTTTTTGAGGCGAAAATATTCGAGCCAAACAATAAAAACTAAATTGCAAGTGAATTATTTTTAAAATTATTGTTATTTTTAAAATAAATATAAAATTAAAGTGTTCATAAAAAAGAGATGAAGAAATACAATTTTCAAGGTTATTCAATCGATTCATCATGTTCTTGTAACAAACTTGATTGACTTGGTTGAAAATTTACACTAGTTAATCAGAATCGAGGCATTTTGCCAAATTTTTAAGCAAACGTCCACATTTTGCACGCATTCTAGCTTTGCTTACAAGTCGTTTGAACAAGCGATGGTTATTCATCTTTCAACGAGTCGTAAATTATATTTTTTGGACACACGTGTTCATTAATGGTTTTAAGTTGGAGTTGCGGTCTTGGAACATTTTGCATAGCATTAAAAATGGATTGTGGGAAACGAATTTCTCAGTTGTTTAGTTTTTGACCTCTTCTGATGCAAAGAATGAGAGATACCGCTTTCTTTATGTCATCATCGCCAAGCTACTAAAAAAACAATTAAATTAGGCTGATTTATTTGGTGAGCGCTATTTTTGTGTGTTTCACACCTCAAGAGCCCTGTGCTTTGAGGTGTGATACACACAAAAACAGCGCTCACCAAATAAATTATCCTAATTATTTAAAAAATTCAATTGGATAAAATCGGAGTTGTAATTCATTTTTTTTTTTTTATACTCAAACATTTTCGCCTAAAGAGGCATCTTCAGGAGTAGAATTGTTGCCAAAGTGTTAAAAAGAAATAAATAAGCGTATTTAAACTCCGTTTTTATCCAGTTTAATTTTTAAATAATACAAATGGACTGTCACTGTGTAAATAGATTTACGCTTAAATTTATAAATCATCCTAATAATATTATTATTATTATTCTTTTATTTATATTAACTTTGATACTCTGATACTTTAACTTTAAAATTACATGTAACGAATAAAGTGGATCCAAAGTTTATTTATGATTAAAAAATACTTAGTATTTTGTATCAAAATATAAAGCATCCAAGTATCTAAAGTTTTATACTG
This sequence comes from Agapetus fuscipes, assembly GCA_951799405.1. Taxonomy (NCBI): domain Eukaryota; kingdom Metazoa; phylum Arthropoda; class Insecta; order Trichoptera; family Glossosomatidae; genus Agapetus; species Agapetus fuscipes. Next base: position 1,823,823 of record OX637349.1, read on the forward strand.
CTTAAAACCTTTTTCATACAGTTTTTATGTCACTCCACTACGCTGCTCGTTGCAGGACGTAAAATATTACAATTATTATTAACAGGAGTTTGGTTGCAGTTTGCACTGTATCCCTACAAAGTTGTGTAAAATATAATTTCTTGTATCTGATACATTGTAACTATTCAAATCTGAATCTAGTTTTTTATTCCAAAATTAATAATTAATATTCACGATTCATACTTTATGCACATACACGAGCACGAATGCCTAATTAGATTCTTTTTGAACCAAGTTCACATTGCTACACTACGGAGCTACACATATAGCGTAACTTCTTGCGACGTTTTCGGATATGGCGGGTGGAACCAGCCACTGCAGTTGAAGTGAAAGTTCCCCAGCTCCTGAGAGGGCTGATTCTCATTTCTTGTGAAGGCTGAGTAAACCTTGCCGGTATTTTATTGTGTAACTGTAATTGTAACTGTAACTCTGTCGCCATTCCGCTAGGGGGGGCCAGAGCCTCTGCAGAGTTGCCTCCATTTTTTCCTATCCTGACATACCCCTTTCAATTTTTTTTTTTTTTTTTTTTTTAAGGAATCCTGTGCGGGAGGCTCCCCAATTCTTGTGAGTCTTGGGGGTCTATGTCACCCTGGAAGGGTGCCGCAGAGGTGTTGCTTGAGTTGTTGGTTCTGTCGTGAGGCGCTGCAAGGAAGTGGTGATTGATGTTGGTTTTGAATAAAACCGGATTAAATTGGGAAGGGAACACAGATACTGGTAGACCATTCCATAAACGGGCAGTTTGGCAAAGGAATGAGTCATGAAAACGCCAAGTTCTCATAGTTTTGAGATCGACTGCAAAGGGATGAATGAGAGTCGTACTACGAGTTTCCCTTTCTGAAATGCGAGGGGGAGGGATTAATGAATGGAGCTCATTAGAACAAGCTCCGTGGTAATATCGATAAAAAAGACTGAGCATTCCAACTTTTCTTCTGTGCTGGAGCGGCTGCAGATCGGATGTCAGAGAAGAATCATTGATCAACCTCACTGCCCTCCTTTGCACAGAATCAAGTTGGTCACTCAACTTCTTGGACATACCACACCAGAGATGGCTGCCATACTCGATAATGGGGCGGATTTGGGATTTATACAGAGTCAATAACTGGGCTGAAGTAAAAAACCTACGGGCTCTGTATAATATGCCGAGTCGCCGGAAAGCGGAAGTTGTGCGAGACTCAATAGCATCATGGTATTTTAACTCTGATGACAGAGAAACACCAAGAAGATTTAAGTGTTCATGGTTAGAGAGGGAGACATTGTCGAAAGTTGGGAGATAGTTGTTTGGAATCCTCTTTAAGGATATCAGACATGCTTGAGTCTTTTTGACGTTGAACTCTACAAGGTTGTCAGTGCCCCAACGGCTGACAGCCCTGAGATCTGTATTGATCTTTGAAGCTAATGATTCACGAGCAATAGATATCGCTGAACTATTTGGGGGCTTTGTAAAAGAGAAACCGTCATGTATTGTACTGTCATCGGCATAGCAGTGGATAGGAGCACAGGATAGTAAATCATTGATGTGCATAAGAAAAAGTGTCGGAGATAAGACGGATCCTTGGGGGACACCGGAATTGATTGGTAGCAGGGCTGATTTACTACCATCGATGACTGTTTGGATAGATCTGTCTTTTAGAAAGCTGGAAATCCATTCTATGAGGAGAAGGGGAAGTCCAAATGATGACAATTTGTTAAGGAGGCTGGAGTGCCAAACTCTATCAAAAGCTTTGGAAATGTCAAGAGCAACAGCTTGTGTTTCGCCCATAAGATCGAGGCGTCGACCCCAGACGTGTGTGACATAAGTGAGAAGGTCACCACTGGAGCGGTTACGGCGAAAACCGTATTGGTGGTCCTTTTTCCTTCTTATCCATCACCTTATTCATGCATTTTCTTCTTTACGCTCACTTTGTATATCCCATTCTTTCACAATCTCCTCAATCTAATCACTCCATACTTTTCTCGGTCGTCCCTTCTCTCTTTTTCCTTTCACACTTTGTTTGTTTTTTGGGTTTCAAATAAATACCGAAATGGGAAATCATTTCCTATAACCTCGATGAGATTCGAACCCGTGCTCTCGGCATGGAATGCATGCACTCTACCTACTGAGCTACCGACCGGTTGTACAGTGGAGGAAATATTGTCTAGATTTTACCGGGTTCATATAAAATAAAATGTCGGTAATTCAATTCATATTCGGTTCGTACACAGAGTTGCGCTTTTAAACTGTATAGCTCGACGGCGCAGATACTAGTTTCGATATAGAGCATCTCGGTCTCTATTTATAGGTGAGAATAAGAGCTATTCTCGAAACATTGAGAACTGACAAATGATGGGAGTTTCGCCAGAACATTTTACTTAGAATATTGAAGTTAATTAATAATGATGCAAAACACTTCGGATATGGCGCGGCAAGATGTTGCAATGCATGTGTAGCTTAATTGCGTAGCTGATATTTAAAGTCGCACCCTCTCTTACAGTAAGGTTGAAGTCTAAATAGCAACTGTGAGGTCAAACTTTCTACAAAAGCTTATAATTAATATGATTCCACAGCGAGAGGGTAGTGGGGGAATTTTATGGAAATTGCCATTAAATATTACGTCCGAGGAAAATTCATAAAATCCGTTCACAACTTTTTGATAAAATGGCCGAATGTTTTGGGGGCTGTGAAAGTTTCCGCGCGCAGCTGAAATTCTAAATTTTAATTAAATATTGTTGTAATTAAATCTATGATACGGCTACGCCACTGCACGACTTGCCGGTATACAGGATGCTGGGAATTAGTGAAACCGCAATGTTGGGAGAGGGATGCGCTTCTGTGTGTGTTTCAAGAATATTATATCGCATTGTTTGATGTGATACAGTTGAAGTAATGTTTTTTTTGTAAAAGGTTTTAAATGTATTTTCATTCAAGAAGAAATGCATTAAATACATTAACCTAAAAGTAATACGTTGTGTAAAAATATATTTAGATTTTCACATTAAGAAAATTTAAACAATGTTTATTTCTAAAATGTTGTTTGTTGTCTATATTCCTTGACTTATAGGTTGGTATGCGGCTGAGCACCCTTGCTGTAAAAAATGGTTCACTTTGCCAATGTCACCCCTGTTTCAGGGAAGGTCGGCAGGTGTTGCAGGGTGAATGTCCATTTGAGATTTGGTTTGAATGTTGTAGGTTCACATGCGGCATGCTCAAGCGCAAGCTTGTACGTGTCTGCATGTGAGAATCCCCAATGTTACATATCATGGCAACTTAGATTAGATTAGATTTTGTAGGGTTTGTGTATTCACACAGTGAAAATTCATTTTTTTTAAATAAAGCTATTTTTTGTTTAACGTAGTTTATTTTCACAATAATATTTTATATCTCGAGCACTTTCGACCATCAATATATAATTTTGATCTATGGTTTGTTCTTAATAATTTTAATTTGACATACATCACTCTTGATAATGACCTGAATATTGATGGTCGAAAGTGCTCGAGATATAAAATATTATTGTGAAAATGAACTACGTTAAACAAAACATAGCTTTATTTTAGATTAGATTAGATAAGATTAGATATGGCATTGTTTAATGTGAGTATTTTCACATTTGTTAATGTTTTCTCTCGTAGAAATAAGAAAATAGGTGCATATACATCTGAGACACTCATGTTAGTTTATTTATTTATTTATTTCTTTACGGCATAAGCCTTTTACAAAAAAAACAATAAAATATGTGGTGAACATACTTACAACACATTTCTTTCTATGTAGTCTGATTACAGTTGCAGTCCATGCGTCACATACAATGTGACGTCATCATCGTTGGACGGTGAAATTCATTACCATATATGGTCACAGAGAGTGCAATTCATTACCATATATGGTCACGAAGAAAGACCACTCGCTGTCGCCATCTTGGGAATGATCACCGCCCGGCACGCACTGCACTCCGCGATCGACTGTCAACTCGTTAAGACGCATCCCCGTCGTTGTCACATTCTCCACGCTCGAATCCACTCAGTTATAATATTCTTAATAATATTCAACTCTATTATAATATATTCTCAATAATATTCTATAATACAATACTGTGTAACCTCTGCTAAATATTAAAATCAAGTTTGTCCATCAAGTGTTTTTATTTACCTCCACAACAACCAAGGAGTGGTGTTGGATGCTAGCTACCTTCAGTAGAACTCGCTACCGACATCACCCCTTACAGTGGTGACCCCGACGTGATTTGGAAGGTGAATAGAACCCCAAACTTGAACAGTGATCGAGTGTGGAGTGTGACAAAGAGTGAATCGCGAGTCATTCAACCAGTGCCAACGACGGTAAAGGTACAGAAACAGTCAGCGTTATTTGTCTTGTCGCGCATTCCTCAGTGCACCGCGTCATCCGCTTGCATCGGTGTACTTCCCCCCGCGCGACTGCAACCGCCTCTGTTCCTCACCGCGCGCGTGACGTCAGCGAACCGTTATCGCACAGCGACGCGTCATCAGCCGCTTATCGCGTCGTTTGCAATACGACACGCCCGTTGCAAAAATCAGCTGATTTCTTATCGTAAGAACCAGCTGAGGCATACACACGTCGCGCAACACACATCCCGTGACCTACAAACACAATGCAACGCCACGGCACGCCTGACAGTGAGGTGCTCGAAGAAGATGAGTACCTAGACTTTGCACCCTCAGCCGCACCCGCACCTGCACCTGCACATGCGCCTGCACCTACAGTCACACGTCCGCCTGTAAACAACCAGCTGCAGAGGACATCGATCGACAGGGTCGCTGTCCGAGTGCCAATCTTCTGCCCTCAGGACCCCGAGATGTGGTTCTGCATGGCAGAACGGAGCTTTGAAGCAGCTGGAGTGACAGCTGAACAAACAAAATTCGGCTATATACTGAGCGCCCTGGATCCCAAATACGCCACCGAGGTGAGAGACATAATTCTTAATCCGCCGGAGAAAGGAGCCTATCAGTTGCTGAAGAGGGAGCTGACAAAACGACTTAGTTCGACTCAAGAACAGAAGACGCGACGGCTGTTGGAACACGAAGAGGTAGGAGATCGGAAACCTTCGCAATTTCTCAGACACCTGAGGATGCTTGCGGGGACTGCAGTGGGAGACGAAGTCTTGAGGACGCTCTGGATGAGTCGCTTGCCGCAGTCTATGCAGGTTGTTCTTGCTACGCAGAAGGGCGTAGAGCTCGACAGGGTTGCCGACCTAGCAGACGCCATGTCTGACTCCACCGCTAACACGCCGTCCATTCACGAAACATCCGTGGAGACCTCCTTAACTGCTGTCATAAAAAACATGGAGACAGCTCTCCGTGCGGAGATTGCCGAGATCCGCAGGGAGTTTTCAGGCAAGCATGTTTCAAGACCAGCAACAGCTACTGCAAGATTTCCTCGGGGGAGATCCAGGAGCAGGTCATCGGGACGCCCCCAAAACTCTGGCTACAGTCCATCCGGTTCCTGTTGGTATCACGCCAAATTTGGCTCAAGGGCTAACAAATGCAGACAACCCTGTAGCTACCAGGGAAACGACATGGGCACTCGCTAGATGCGGCTAGCGATACCTGCCCAACATCAAGCCGTCTTTTCATCACCGATCACTCAACTAAAACGAAATTTCTCATAGACACGGGAGCGGACCTGTGTGTCTACCCCCGGCTAAAAATCCAAGGACGCCCAGCCAAGTCTTCATATGAACTGTCAGCAGCAAATGGGACAACCATAGCCACGTATGGTACCGTCACACTGACGCTAAATCTGGGATTGAGACGGGATTTCACATGGAAATTCGTGATCGCGGATGTAACCAAACCTATCATCGGAGTGGACTTCCTAGGCCACTTCGGTTTACTGGTAGACGTCAAACACGGAAAACTTCTCGACCGAACTACGCAGCTCACTACTTCTGGACATCGCAGCAACGTGCATGTTGAGACCGTCAAAACTGTTGCTGGTAAGTCACCATTCCATGCACTTCTTCAGCAGTTCCCTGACCTCACACGTCCAGATGGTACATCGAGAGAAGTTTGCCACGGCACACGACATCACATCAAAACAACCCCCGGACCACCAGTTTCTGCAAGACCAAGACGACTTGCACCTGACAAACTTTCGATAGCTAAAAAGGAATTTCAGAAGATGGCACAACTAGGGATCATCCAACCATCGGAGAGTTGCTGGTCATCACCTCTTCATCTCGTCCCGAAATCTGACGAGCAATGGCGACCTTGTGGCGATTATCGAGGTTTAAATGCTAGGACAGTACCTGATCGGTATCCAGTTCGACACATTCAAGATTTCGCTCAAGCTCTGCAAGGACGAACAATTTTCTCAACCATCGATCTTGTTCGAGCCTACAACCAAATTCCAGTCGTTGAAGATGACATCCCGAAGACAGCCATCACAACGCCGTTCGGACTATATGAATTTAAATTCATGTCGTTCGGTCTTCGAAACGCCGCTCAAACTTTTCAACGTTTCATTGACGAAATCCTACTAGGACTTGACTTCTGCTACGCATATATTGATGACATACTCGTCGCATCAACTTCAGAAGAAGAGCACCTACAGCATCTCAAGATTTTGTTCAAGAAACTTCAAGACTACGGAATCGTAGTCAACTCCCGAAAATGTTTCTTTGGTCAAGAGGAAGTAAAATTTCTAGGTTATCTTGTCACCGGTGAAGGCACGCGTCCACTACCTGACAAAGTCGAAGCCATCAAGAAATACACTCGCCCCACAACAATCAAAGATCTACGCAGATTTCTGGGTATAATCAACTTCTACAGAAGATTCATACCTAAAGCCGCGCAGATCCAAGCACCATTAAATGCCCTACTGACGAACAACGCCAAAGGAAAACAACCGATTATCTGGACTTCAGAAGCTATCGTCGCCTTTGACGCCTGCAAGGAGAGCCTGGCCGACGCTACGTTGATATCTCATCCTAGAAGCGATGATACTCAACTAGCCATCATCAGTGACGCCTCCGACACAGCAGTAGGTGCAGCACTCCAACAACTCGTAAATGGAAAATGGGAACCACTGGCGTTCTTTTCAAAAAAGTTGAGCGCCGCTGAACGCAAGTACGGAGCATATGATCGAGAATTGCTAGCTATATACCTAGCGATCAAGTACTTCAAATATATGGTAGAAGCGCGAAATTTTATCATATTCACTGATCATAAGCCGATCACATTCGCTTTCAAACAAAAAGCGGAAAAATGTACACCACGACAATTTAGACATCTCGATTATATAGGTCAGTTTTCAACGGACATACGACATGTATCCGGAAAAGACAACATCGTCGCTGACGCACTATCCAGGATTGAAGCCATCGACACTACTACAGTAGATTTCAACGCACTAGCTAAGGATCAAGAAATCGATCCAGAAATGCAAACATTCTTACAGGAAGAATCTGTATTAAAACTTAAGAAGATTCAGATTCCGAATACTGAGGTAACCGTTTTCTGTGACATCTCAACACCAAACGCAAGACCGTTTGTCACCACAAAGCACAGACGCGCAGTATTCAACTCCATCCACAGGCTATCACATCCAGGAATCAGAGCGACAACCAAGCTTATCACAGAACGATACGTTTGGCCGTCTATCAAGAAAGATTGCAAGAACTGGACCCAAAACTGTATTCAATGCCAGAAAAACAAAGTAACTCGACACGTTTCAGCACCATTAGGAACATTTCTGCCACCATCTGCCAGATTCGAGCATGTCCACATAGACATCATCATTCTACCTATGTCCGAAGGAAATAGGTACTGTCTGACATGCGTGGATCGGTTCACCAGATGGCCAGAAGCATTTCCCATCGAAGACCAAGAAGCTAATACCGTAGCACGAGTATTCTACGATGGCTGGATCACAAGATTTGGAGCCCCTCGTAGAATCACCACAGACCAAGGAAAGCAATTCGAATCAAACCTGTTCAGGCAACTGAATAACCTGACTGGTACAACTCGAATTCACACAACCGCCTACCATCCAGCAGCAAATGGCATGGTAGAGCGTCTTCATCGACAACTCAAGGCAGCAATAAAATGTCATGAAAATGAGCGATGGACACAGACACTCCCAACAGTGCTCATGGGTATTCGAGCAGCATGGAGAGAAGATCTACAAGCAACGCCAGCAGAACTTGTGTATGGCACACCTCTACGCCTACCCGGCGACTTCCTTGGCTCTGACAGCAAACAACAAGAAAATGCTCACGGTTTCGCACACATCCTGCGACAGCACTTTGAAAACGTACGCCCAGTACCCGGAACGCACCACGGGGAAAAGAAGAGTTTCATTTTCAAAAATCTTACTACAACCACACATGTTTTCTTACGTGACGACACTGTAAAAAAGCCCCTACAATCGCCTTATGAAGGACCTTATGAAGTGATTAAGCGCAACAACAGAACTTTCGTCATACGGAAAAACGGCAAAGATATTACAGTCACTGTTGATAGACTCAAACCCGCCTACATCACAACGGGCGAGGAAGCACGAGTAATCACAACATCAACAAGCCCCAGCACGGAAAAACCAGCCAACCTTCCAGAACAAACCTCCAAGAAAATCGTAACCACAAAATCTGGAAGAAGAGTAAAATTTCCTGACAGGCTTGATGTGTAAACAACGCATACATACATATTTCATCATTTTATTACTGTTGACAACCCCTGCAAAAGGCACAAAATACAAAGACAACATCAGGTCACTCACCAAGAGTCCAAAGTCGATATTTTCGCAACATGCAACATCAGCTTAAATGAAACACTCATCAGCCAACTCAATTGCACAATCCAAAATATCGCAAACTGATCATAGTGACGCATCACATAATGACTCAAATAATTGTCAATGTGTCAGTTCACTAGCAGTCTTCAACAAATCAACATGGGATCAACATCCAGCAAAGAAGAACTAGTCATCGCACAGACCGCAGCCGGAGCCGCTGAAACCAGCGCTCACAGGACAACGCATCGTTTAACCCTTTCAATATTAATCATAATATGTATTTTGTGCTTCAGCATTGGTGTTTACCTAGTGTGGAGGAAATGCCGGAGACAAGTGAAAAACGATGTCCTGACACAGCTCCGGATCCTGGAGAAAACCCAGCAGCCTCTACCGAAGATCCGTCAATGAGGATCGGGACAAGCAGGCCAGCTAAGATGAAGGACAACGACTCGGAGACAATCACGATAACCATTTTCATCATCGTGGTTATCCTCCTCACCATCTTCACGACCCATGGACTACGAGAATTTGGCAGAAGTCTGATCATCCAACCAGACGCATACTGCTGACGAGACAAATTCCCATCTATGTATCTCTACCTTTATCGCGATCTGAATCGCTGGGAAGGGGGTACCTGTGGTGAACATACTTACAACACATTTCTTTCTATGTAGTCTGATTACAGTTGCAGTCCATGCGTCACATACAATGTGACGTCATCATCGTTGGACGGTGAAATTCATTACCATATATGGTCACAGAGAGTGCAATTCATTACCATATATGGTCACGAAGAAAGACCACTCGCTGTCGCCATCTTGGGAATGATCACCGCCCGGCACGCACTGCACTCCGCGATCGACTGTCAACTCGTTAAGACGCATCCCCGTCGTTGTCACATTCTCCACGCTCGAATCCACTCAGTTATAATATTCTTAATAATATTCAACTCTATTATAATATATTCTCAATAATATTCTATAATACAATACTGTGTAACCTCTGCTAAATATTAAAATCAAGTTTGTCCATCAAGTGTTTTTATTTACCTCCACAACAACCAAGGAGTGGTGTTGGATGCTAGCTACCTTCAGTAGAACTCGCTACCGACATCACCCCTTACAAATACAATAAAAAAAAATGAAAATCAATAAAAAACAATAAAATACAAAAAAATATATATGAAACATTACAGTAAAACACAAAAGAAAAACCAAGAAAAGAAAACGTACGTCACTTATTCAGTTTTACCTTTAAGGTGTTGATGTATCTTAAATTACAGAGCCAGATTTCCTGCATAATTATTTAATGATGCTTATCCGTAAAAAAATTATACACTTTGTCAACATCACCTCCGTTTCAACGACCTTCCCCGAAACAGGTACAGGAAAAAAACAGATGATTTTGTGAAGCTCTTAATCTGTTAATTAACGTTTCTGGCACAAAACAGCGCTTGATAAATCCGAACGTCATATCCGATCCCGCATGTCGCAAATAAGCAATTTATAAGGCTCAACCAAAATATATTCAAAATAAGCCACACATTAATTTCAAGAAAACAAAACCTCTCCTTAAAATTAATATTAGCGTAGAGCACGCGTCTCCGAGCTACGGCTCGGGAACCAAATTCGAGTCGTCAGTTTTACCAATGCGGTATATGACAGCTTATCGATTTTAATTGTTTTGGTTTACTTGAGTTCTTTTAATTAAACAGCTATTTATTTAGTAAAAACAACGTCGGTGTTATGGCCGCGGGGATCAAGTTGGGTTATTTGGAACCGGATAACGTTGGTTCGAATCCCGCGACGATAACTTCGACCCTGGTTCAACAGATGCCGTTGCATGCACACAAGCTTCTGCTTTCGCATGAAGACAATTTGCCAGGCTGGTTGATTGCATTCCTTGCCACAAATCTATTTAAAAAAAAAAAAAAAAACTTTGTTTACGATTACTTTGAGTATATTTAAATTCCACAACCGGTTTCGCAAACATCCGTTTGCATCATCAGGTGGTTAAATTAATACTAAATGGCTATTTATTTATTTAAAAAGATTTATTCATATCTATCCCTTGACTTATAGGTTGCTATGAGTCTGACCACACATGCTGTAAAAAATGGTTCACTTTGCCAATGTCACCCCTGTTTCAGGGAAGGTCGGCAAAAGTTGCAGGGCTTATGTTGATTTGAGATTGGGTTTTTATATTCTAGGTCCACATGCGGCATGTGTTAGCGCGAACTTATACATGGCTGCTTGTGGGAATGCGTTTAATATGAATCCAAAATAATGGATATCTTTGCAGCTTAGATTTAGATTTAATTATTTTGCTCAATATCGGTATACAATTGACTGATTACTCATCTTGCTCTGCTTATATTGACTTCGCGTCACAATGTTTCAAGGGGCTCTGGCCCTCCGCACCAGTGCAGTTCATATTTATACAGTTCATATGGACGTTTCTCGTGTATTACAGATTATTCTATAGTAGGTTGTTCCACATGCACACCAACCAGCGTGCTTACACTCACGTACTAATACTCCTATCATGGATCATACTAGAGCCAGATTGTTCGACACACACTAGTGTGCTTAGGCTCACGTACGAACCATACCTTCGTATCATTCTCATTGTAGTGAAAATACTAATTAACCTTTTATAAAGCCTTAAATCATTCAATAACATAACCTGGCATTTCTTGAACTGTACTGTATTGTACTGTTTCCTGCCGTTGTTTCACTAAGGGTGGCCGGTACCTCCGCAATCATTTTAGGCAGACCCTTGGTGGGATTCGTACCCCAGTTCTTGGCATGAATGCAAGCACTCTACCAACGAACTGATTGCGGGCATATATTATATATATTTTTTTTTTTTTTTTTAAGGAATCCTGTGCGGGAGGCTCCCCAATTCTTGTGAGTCTTGGGGGTCTATGTCACCCTGGAAGGGTGCCGCAGAGGTGTTGCTTGAGTTCTTGGTTCTGTCGTGAGGCGCTGCAAGGAAGTGGTGATTGATGTTGGTTTTGAATAAAACCGGATTAAATTGGGAAGGGAACACAGATACTGGTAGACCATTCCATAAACGGGCAGTTTGGCAAAGGAATGAGTCATGAAAACGCCAAGTTCTCATAGTTTTGAGATCGACTGCAAAGGGATGAATGAGAGTCGTACTACGAGTTTCCCTTTCTGAAAAGCGAGGGGGAGGGATTAATGAATGGAGCTCATTAGAACAAGCTCCGTGGTAATATCGATAAAAAAGACTGAGCATTCCAACTTTTCTTCTGTGCTGGAGCGGCTGCAGATCGGATGTCAGAGAAGGATCATTGATCAACCTCACTGCCCTCCTTTGCACTGAATCAAGTTGGTCACTCAACTTCTTGGACATACCACACCAGAGATGGCTGCCATACTCGATAATGGGGCGGATTTGGGATTTATACAGAGTCAATAACTGGGCTGAAGTAAAAAACCTACGGGCTCTGTATAATATGCCGAGTCGCCGGAAAGCGGAAGTTGTGCGAGACTCAATAGCATCATGGTATTTTAACTCTGATGACAGAGAAACACCAAGAAGATTTAAGTGTTCATGGTTAGAGAGGGAGACATTGTCGAAAGTTGGGAGATAGTTGTTTGGAATCCTCTTTAAGGATATCAGACATGCTTGAGTCTTTTTGACGTTGAACTCTACAAGGTTGTCAGTGCCCCAACGGCTGACAGCCCTGAGATCTGTATTGATCTTTGAAGCTAATGATTCACGAGCAATAGATATCGCTGAACTATTTGGGGGCTTTGTAAAAGAGAAACCGTCATGTATTGTACTGTCATCGGCATAGCAGTGGATAGGAGCACAGGATAGTAAATCATTGATGTGCATAAGAAAAAGTGTCGGAGACAAGACGGATCCTTGGGGGACACCGGAATTGATTGGTAGCAGGGCTGATTTACTACCATCGATGACTGTTTGGATAGATCTGTCTTTTAGAAAGCTGGAAATCCATTCTATAAGGAGAGGGGGAAGTCCAAATGATGACAATTTGTTAAGGAGGCTGGAGTGCCAAACTCTATCAAAAGCTTTGGAAATATCAAGAGCAACAGCTTGTGTTTCGCCCATAAGATCGAGGCGTCGACCCCAGACGTGTGTGACATAAGTGAGAAGGTCACCACTGGAGCGGTTACGGCGAAAACCGTATTGGTGGTCGCTAAGCAGTTTATGGGTTTCCAGATATTCCACATGATAATATTACTTTTCTAAAAGCCGTGAATCTCTTTTTGAGTTTGTCACAATCCTCCTGCGTAGAGCCACTGACGTAGAACTTCAGATATGGTTGAAAAGGAGATATATCTAAATGCGGCAAGTGCATCCATACAATGTGAAAACAAAAGCGAGGCCTATAGGGCGGCGGCATTATAGTAAAACGCGTAGCAAGCGTAGGTCGTAGAGGGCTATCTCAAAACTAATAACGTCTACGATTGTAATTTCTAGCCCCTTATTTTTCGGCGTAGACGGCGTAGAACAATTGACAAGTCTCTGCGTAGTTGTCTGCATTTCAACTGATTACAAGAGAGTGGACTTTCTCTCATTTCTGTTTTAAAAAATACGATTTTTCTATAATTTATTTAAGTAATCATTATCTACCTTTAAAAGATTTCTTATTAAATATTTAAAAATATAAATGGTAAAACATTGTTTTAATTCACTTTATTCTTATAACAATGTTTTACCATTTATATTTTTAAATACTTATAAAAATGGACTTTCACTGTGTTAACAGATCAACACTAAAAAATAGTATTTCTTATTAAATTTGAAAAGGTATATATATTTTTTTTATTTTTGTAAGAAATCCTGTGCGGGAGACTCCCTAGATTCTAGAGACTCTAGGGGTCTATGACACTTGTTGTAGTGACGCAGAGGTGTACGAACTTGGTCGTCGCTACAAAGCGCCAATACTCAAGCAAGACCCAGTTGCTGTAAGGCTGGATGGACTTTTGGCGACCGGTCATTAGTAAAGGTTTATGAATTTTTCAACCCAGCGAAGAGCAAATTTGAAAATATAAATGGTATATTTTTTGTCCTCCGCCGGGATTTGAACCCACAACCTTTCCATTCAGAGTCCGTAGTGTTACCACTGAGCTACGGACCGGTCTAAGCTAAGGACCGGTCTGCATGCCAGCAAGCAAAACTTGTAAGAAAAAAAGACCAATTCAATATGTTCATACCTGTTTCTGGACTGGCAAAGTTTGTTGGTGAATTGCAATTACTCTTCACAAATCAAAAACGGTAATAAGTTAAACAGCTCAAATTGCATATCAACCGCCATTTGTTTCATTCTTTGCATACTTCTTGTATTTTATCCTGAGTCATTTACTAATTTATATTACAAAGTATTTATTATTTTCTTGGTCTTCTCTTACACCTTCTTAATTTTAATTTTCTATTTCAAACATACCTCTTTAAAGTAAAATTTAAATTGTACAACCATTTTCTTATTTTTCTCACTATACGACCGGACGTTAAAAAAAAGAAACCTCCCCATTTTCTACGTGCTTTAAGTTTCACATCCTTTCGCTTACTTTGCTTTCTTCGCGTACCCTCAGCATTCCACCCTTTCCCTCACTCCACTCTCGTGTACTCTTAGTTTCACATTTTCCCACTCACTTTACTCAGAGTGCGTTTATCTGCATCACGAAGGAGTCAGCTTAATCTCGGGGTGGATTTAAACAGGGCGTGAAGTGTCAGGGGGTGAAGGAGTGAAAAAAAAAATGAACAAGTCCTTTTTCTAGAGATCTTTGTGTAGAGAATTTAAGAGTCAAAGCAATGAACATAATTGTTTATTTAACCATAAACATGTTGCAAATAAATTAAGCAGAAAAAATGATAATATTAAACTGATCTAGACGTAGACAAAAATATAACGTTGATAGTGACCGATCCGTAGTTCAGTGGCAACATTTCGGACTCTGAATGGAAGTTTGTGGGTTCGAACCCCGGCGGAGCACAAAAAATATACCATTTATGTTTTGAAATTTGCTCTTTGCTGGGTGGAAAAATTCATAAAACCTTTACCAATGACCGGTCACCAAAGGTTCATCCAGCCTTACAGCAACAGGGTCTTGCTTGAGAATTCGCGCTTTGTAGCGACGATGACCAAGCTCGTAAAAAGGTCGATAACTCAATTGGTAGAATGCTTGCATTCCATGCCGAGAGCAAGGGTTCGATCTCAACGATCTCAGCCTTCACAAGAAATGGGTACTACCCTACTTCAACTGAAAGTGGTTGGTGTGAGGCCGGCCCCTTTATCCGTAAAAATAAATATGTCTCGAATCGCCATATGCGATCCCTTAGGGGATAACGCAGGTAAGAAGTCGCACTATATGTGTAGCTTAGTTGCGTTTTTTTTTTAATTTAGTGAGAGCTATTTTCACGTAAATCACAATCAAAAGACCTCCATTAAGCTGGTTATCGCTATAGAAAGCGCTAATTTTCAATCGATGGGTACCCAGTTGTTGTAAGACTAGAAGGACTTTTGGAGACCATTCTTTGGTTAATTCAAATAAATTTTCATATCTAATTAAAGGATTTTTTTGTACTCCTCCAGAAATCGAACCCACAACCTTCCGATCACGAGTCCGTAGCGTATTGAAAAGAGCTTCCCTTATAGAGATATCTGAGACTTAATGCATCTTATGGAAATTACTCTGTGATGAATTTATTATCGTTGTTTTGTATTCGAAGGACGTATTTTTATTTCATGTCACAGTGAAAACTTTGAAAAATTAATTTTAAGTTAAAAATAATTTAAAAAAATAACACAAAACACTGTTTTATTCTACTGATATTTATTTATTTGTTGAACTTCTTGTTCATCTACCAATTTATTTTATTTATGTAAAAGGTTGGTTAGCCGTCAATATTGTATAATTAAACGTTAAGTCTTCTCTTATATGCTTTCCCTTATATGCTTTCTCTTATATGCTACCCCCACTTCAACTGAAAGTGGTTGGTGTGAGGCAGGCCCCCTTACCTGTAAAAATAAATAGATCCCGAAGCGCCGCATGCGACCCCTTCAGGGAAACGCAGGCAAGAAGTTACGCTACTTGAACCTGCTTGACAATTAGTATTGTTATGTAAATAGCAAATAAATATTAATATTTAAGTAGGTAGGAATAACATTTATAACTGATAAGAGTGTATATATGAAGGATTAATTACTATAGGTAGGTACCTACCTAGGGTAAAGAGATATTCGAATTTATGTACTGGAAGCTTGTAGAAGACCGTCATTCTGCAAGGTTCCAGGCTTCTAGTAACTACTATCTTTGTAGTATAAAGGGCTGCAAGCGGCTTGCAGGAGTCAGTCTACATACGACGCTCTGTTTTTGAACAACAACAAAAACAGTGTTAGTGAACCATCTGTGAAATAAATATGAATTGCTAAAGAATTGTAAAAGTGTAAAAAATAAATATAACTGTTAAATAAATCTAAGTATTAAATAAATATCCTATTAAGAAGACCAGTTTTTTAAATTTGAACCCTTAAAACACAGCAATATACTTGGAGGGGCAAGGTGTAACTTTTGCCCCTCAGGGAGTATATAAGTACAAAAAACAACAAATGGAGAAACTGCCATGTATTCTCCAAATGAGAGATATGAAATACATAGATCTAGTGCCTAGATATTTCTTCTCAAATTAAAACCAACCTTCAATAGGTGGCTTTCAATGTTGGACGACTTTCCCGTACCAAAAGAAGCGAAAATCAAAGGACCGCCACTCACCTCAAATTGTGCTGCTGGTCCAAGATGATGCTCGTTTTCTCAGGATCCTGTGGTGCTGAGCTCTGTTCACAAACTGCCACACTTGGAAGTTATATGGAAAACAATCACACTCACTCACAGATTTTTACGGTTAAATTTCAAATCGGTTGAGAGACATAAAAACGTGTTTGCATGCAACAACGACGGAAACGGAAGTCCCCAATTCATTGCTAGTTTCACGTCGCTCAGTCAAAAAAAGTTGATACTGCCATCTTGCGATTTATTTGCACTTTTATTTCAGTTTGTGACAGACCAACATGACAATTCGCTTCTTAGACTAATTAATTAAAATAAAAATAGATGACGCTATTCATGCGTCACCAATACTTTTCGATCTATAACGTTACCTTCTTGTATTTTACACATTCTGTAAGAACTGTCAATTCGTAGGCAATATGAGAAGAGCTTTTTTAGTTACAATTTTATCTTAATGAAATTCGTTTTCCACTTAAAAGAGCTTTGAAAAAGCACATGTGTAAAAAGCTCCGGCGATAATCTTGAGCACAAGCTTAGCCCACACTCAGAAGCTTCACGTCCACTCACAGCACACGACTAACCAACATTCAACATTTTTGCGTGATAGCTTTCATGTATATATATCTGTAATGTAAATTACAAAAGTAACCTGAAGTTATTATTCCTTGATTTATAGATAAGTATGAGGTTGACCACCCATACTGTAAAAAATGGTTCACTTTGCCAATGTCATCCCTATTCCAGGGAAGGTCGGCAAAAGTAACAGGGTTTATATTCATTTGAGGTTTGGATTTTAATTTGTAAGTACACGTTCCGCATTTGTAAGCGCGAGCTTCGCGTGTTTGTTTGTGGGCATGCATTTGATATGAGCTTTGAACGTTAATATCTGTGCAACTTAGATTATAGATTATCTATCTATCTATCTATCTATCTATTATTATTATGATATTTGGGTTTCTTGTGTACGTGAGCCTAGGCACGCTGGTTAGTGTCTGTGACGTTTCTGGTATAGTGTGAAACAATCCATTACGGAAGTATTTACCATGTTCTCGAACATGCAAGAACCGTCTCTGCCGCACATGTAAATACGAGCAAAGATTATGTGGGACAAAAATTGTTGCTTTGACCATGGCTTAAGTATTGACTATTATAGATGGCTCACATTAAATGCATGTACATCTACGCTCGTTCGTACAAATAAAGCATGTGTTTAAACAAAATAAGCCAAACCTCACATGAACATAAGCCTTGAAAATCTTGCCGTCTTTCTCTCTAACAATTGGCAAAAGTGAACCAAGTTTGTAAAACATGGGTGGTCAGCCGCATACTAACCTAATAAGTCAAGGAACATACACAACAAATACAGTTTTTACAATCAACAAATAATATATGTATAAACGTCAAAACAAATACAGAATACAAGACTCTTATTGAAAAATAAATTTAAAAAGTTTTATTGATAACAACAACAAAAAATACAACTTTTTAAACATTTCCCCGAGAAAACATGCATGTACGTTGAATGCGGAGTGATCATTTAAATAAGGCACTATCCTATACCTGGGCGTTCCATCCGTTTCCTTTTTTTTTGTTTTCACTCCCCCCCACCCCTTCCTACTCCCTCCCACTCCGCGCGTGTTTACGATCAGACACTTTGTCTCCTTCTACCGCACAGCCTCACCCTCGTCTGCCCTCTCTGTCTCGCAAGGAAAATACGCCTACGATAATGTAAGACTGGTATATCCGAGCAGCTGAATTGGCGATAGAGCCTTAATGTACAGGGTGGTCTGAAAATACTGCTGAAGTGTGTTAATAAATTTTATGTGTTAAGTTTTTATGATTTGTATTTCATTTCTTAAAATGAATCTTGGTTTCGGAATCTGTTGGCGTTTTTAAGGGAGCACTCAAACAGCACCTTTATAAAATATCTCATTCATGATTAGGAGGGCCCTTGAGGTGTGACATACACAAAAACGGCGCTCTTTTGTCATGTATTAAATTTTAATTAAATAAATTATCCTCATATATATAAATATAAAGGATATTTAAAACTCTTTCAGGGCTATTCACAAATTACATAATCTATAGCTGATCCATCTATAATCTTTAGTCTAAGTTGCAAGGATATATTAACATTTAAAGCTTAATATATCAAATGCATGCCCACATACAAATACGCGTAGTTCACGCTTACAAATGCTAAACATTTTTTACAGTATGGGTGGTCAGCCTCATACCAACCTATGAGTCAAGGAAATCCATGAGTTATAGATTTCGTTCAATGAAAAATTCACTTTAGGCTGCGGATGAACCATGGTTGTGCTGTTTACGAATAACACCTTTTATGATTAATTATTTACTTAAAAGTTTTTCCATAAGTCACATTTATAATTTTAGAACTTCAGTCGTCTTCTTGATAATGATGTAATAACATAGAAATTGCTCGAAGGAAAAAACTCAACTCGTGAAGAAAAACACTGCTTTTTCGTACAATTTTCAACAAGAAATCACAATCTATATAAATCTATAAAAATCATATAATATCTATAAGATATAATACAATCATTTTCTTTGATTATTTTGCTTTAATGATTGTTGATTTACCAAGATTAGTCAATTTGCTTTAATTTCACACTTTTGTATTTTGTATAATGAAAAATTCATGACTTATCTAAATTTACTGTACTTTCACATACGTACTAGTGACTGTCATAATATTTTTTTCAAATACTTAAATTATCATTATAAAATATGTCAACTAATCTGAGCACACATTTTCTCATCACCCTGTGTAAAGCTCAAGGTACGTACAAACTCATCCCAAGTCTCTACGCCGTAGCTATATCGTAGAGGCGTAGAGGCTGGGTATCGACGCGCCAACGTCTACGACGGGAATCTGATTAAAAGGCTTCGGTCTCAATGTTCCAGAACAAATTACCCTCCATCTAAAAATGGAACATAATTTTATCGCCCCAGATAAAAACTGTATACTCTTCTAGATATCATTTTTGTTTTTTTTTTGTCTTATCAGCGTGTTTTAAATACGTAAATATATATTCATAGGAACGTTCGATTTTGCATATCATTTTTTTATGTCAAATTAGAGATTGCATAGGAGATTAAGCTTTACAGTTTACACGGTTGGCAGGCGCGTGTATAGGGTATAGGCAAATATATTTCAAAGTAAATATTTTCTCCCTTCCTTTAAAATATCTCATTTGAAATTGACTGAAGTGCTAACGATGGCTCCAATCGAACTTAAATTTTGAATTTTAAATCTGGATATCAAATTTGAATGATTTTTACCACATATTGCCTACCTTTCAGGTGCATGTGCCTGAATGGGATGCACGCCCCTGACGGTTGGAAATTGACAATGGAGAGTTGCTTTCCTGGATCAGAGTTACAGTTACAGCCAAGTACTGTAACTGTAACTCTGTTGCCATTCCGCTAAGGGGGGGCATAGCCTCTGCAGCGCTGCCACCATTTTTTTCCTATCCTTACATACCTGTTTCAATTCATTCATATCCATCCCCTTTTTCATTAATTTCTTTTTTTAACACTCACTTCTTATATCTCATTCTTTCACAATCTCCTAAATCTGATCACTCCATATTTTTCTCGGTCACCCCTTACCTCTTTTTCCATTCACACTTCCTCCTCTGCCGAGGTAGATTGAATTTAAAGTTTTTGTAATAAAACATACATTATATTTTACCACACAGAATATCTATTGAGGAAAATTATTTGTAGTCTAGTTGTTAACATCTTAGGCTTTCATCCAAAAAGTAAACTGTTGGATTTGTACTTAATATTTGTATTTCAAAAGAGTAAAATATTTGTCAGCCTCTATCTTGACCTGTCTTGAAGGTTCTGAACCTGGAATTTATCATCTTATCTTCTTAAAGCTTCTGAATAGAAGATGAAGCTTCTGATGATGCTTTTTGAGGCAAAAACGTTTAAGCATATAAAATAAAAAATAAAAAGTGAATTGAAACTGTGTGTTTTTTAACAAAAATAAATATTTATAAGATTTATATTACATGCATTCCCATAAGCACACATGTATAAGTTCACGTTTACACATGCCGCGTGTGGAATTGCAACATAAAATCCCAATTTCAAATGTACATAAGCCATATACCTCTTGCTGACCTTTTCTGCTGAAGCAGAGGTGATATTGGCAAAGGATAACGAAAATAAAAATGTGTTTTTTTTTTAAATGAAGATTTATTAAAATTTAAAATTACAAAACAAAATAAAAATATAATTTTTGTTTTCTGTTAACTTTAAAAACTCACATTTTTATCAAAATTAAACCTGATTTCTTCAAACAATAATTATCCTTCACATGTAAACAGAATAAAAAAAAACATTTTATAAACTTGAACGTTTTAGTGCCACCAAAGAAGCTGCCATCATGAATTCCTTAATTTTCCGTTCCAAAGCCTTTATAGTTCAAACTACCCCCAGAGTATCTTAAACAGTTGAAAAAGCGACGACAGGGGTGGGCCACGACCCCCACAAAACGGACAACTTCTGTATCCCCTGTACGAGATAAACTTTTCATCGATTTTCCGATTGTCTGAAGGTTTCTCAGAGTCGTGAAAAAAGCGGGAAAGCGTCCCCGTCTTCACAGTAAAAGCTCTGTGTCTTTGTCTTAAGCTCTGGACGCTTTGCGACTCTGGAAAAGTTTAGCTTTTTCAGGTGGATGCATCCTGAAATAAATTTAAAAAAACTTGCACAGCGTTGTAGTCAAAATAGAGCTTTACAATGAGTGTTTTGTGAAAGACAAAGTTGAAAAGGGTTAAACAAATTTGTGTTAGCTTACTATTTTGTGATGCATTCTATGTTTACTTTATTAGAAAAGTCTGATGTATTTATCTCTAATCTTGATTGAAAGGATAAAATATTAATATTTAAAATTCGTATTAAATGCATCTCCACAAACGGACACTCACACGTGTAAGTTCGTATTGCTAGTTGCTGCATATGTACTTACAAATAAAAATCCAAGCCTTTTATTGCAACCTTTTAAATAAATTATCTTCTTACATACATACAGGTCTATAAGGCTTTAAATCAAATTAGTTGACATTTTTTTCCGGTCCGTAGTTTAGTGGTAAACACTTTTGACTCTGGAAGGTTGTGGGTTCGAATCCCGGCGGAGCACATTTTCAAATATGCTCTTTGCTGGATGAAAAAATCATATTCCTTTACCAAAGACCGGTCACCAAAGGTCCATCCAGCCTTATAGTAACTAGGTCTTGCTTGAGAATTGGCGCTTTCTACAGCAACGGCCAAGATCGCAAAGGTCTCTTGAGGTGTGGTGTACACAAAAACAGCGCTCACCAAATAAATCATCCTAATATTGTTATATTATCCTAATGAGGATAAATGGCGGTTGATCTGTAATGCTGGCGGCTAGGATTTATTAAATTGGAATTTGTTTTCTCTTTTATTTTTGATATCAATACATATTATTAGATATTTATTGATTTAAAAAATGTAATTTGTCGTGTATGTTCCTTGACTTATAGGTTGGTATGCGGCTGACCACCCATGCTATAAAAATGGTTCAATTTGCCAATGTCACCCCTGTTCAGGGAAGGACGGCAAGAGTTGCAGGGTGTATGTCCATTTGATATTTGGTTTTTATGTTGTAGGTTCACGTGCGGCATGTGCGAGCGCGAACTTGTACGTGTCTGGTTGTGAAAATGCATGTAATGTGAATCTCCAATGTAACATATCTTTGCAATTTAGATTAGATTAGATTATATTAGATTTGTCGATAGCTCCTTGGGAAGAGCGTCTATTTACCTACGAAGATAGAAGCCTGATTTTAAAGTGTACTCTTAATTTATATGCTTTAATCTAAGTTGCAATGATAATTTGCCATCTTGAAGGTGAAACTGTATAAATGCTAATTCACTGATTTGAAAAATCGTGGATAAAACATTTTGTAGGGTGTTCCTTGACTGATAGGTTGGTATGCGGCTGACCACTCATACTGTAAAAAATGGTTCACTTTGCCAATGTCACCCCTGTTTCAGGGAAGGTCGGCAAGAGTTGCTGGGCTTATGTTTATTTGAGATTGGGTTTTTATATTGTAGGTCCACATGCGGCATGTTAGCGCGAAATTATACATGTCTGCTTGTGGGAATGCATTAAATATAAATCTTAAATGATATATATCTTTGCAGCTTAGATTAGATTAGATTAGATAAGTTCTCATAGTAGGTAAGTGAACTAATTATTTTAAGGAAGTGGTCATGACAAACTTCTACACTACAGGATTTACACACTTCTGTAACTGTGGCTCTGTCGCCATTCCGCTAGGGGTGGCCGGAGCCTCTAGTCAAAAAATTCTAATACAAAAAAATGTAGCAAACTAATAAACTAACATTACAAATCAGCATTGCAGATTAGCCGCCACTTCTTCCTGTCTTTGCATACTTCTTTCATTTCATCCAGTGTCATAACCTTTTTCATACAAGCTTTTCATAATAACTCGAGGAAATAAATCAACTCGTGAAAAATACCTTGTTTTTTTATAAATATTTAAAAATATAAATGGTACAACATTGTTTTAATTCACTTTATTTTTTTATTTTTGCTCGAATATAACCTTGTTTTTTGTTTAATTTCAAACTACAGGTGTAAGCAATACATCTTTCGTCACGTTGCCTATCAGAAGTGACGTTTTAGAAGATCACGGTTTTAGTTCCCATTTTTGTCACGTTTGTTTTAAGCTGTGAAGGTTTGTAAAAATGAAGGAATAACAATGAAAAAGTGCTTTCTTGTTAACTTTCTTTCTATTTTATAACTCAGAGATTCCATCCATGCCGGAACATTGTCTAAGGAGCTTTTAATTTTGTTTTCCATTCGCTGCAGCGTCTATGTTAAAGGGGTGCAGTTAATAT
This sequence comes from Agapetus fuscipes, assembly GCA_951799405.1. Lineage (NCBI taxonomy): Eukaryota > Metazoa > Arthropoda > Insecta > Trichoptera > Glossosomatidae > Agapetus > Agapetus fuscipes. The sequence continues at coordinate 1,847,318 of OX637349.1, forward strand.
ATATATATAATATATATATTGTGAAAGCATTTCAGTGAGGGGGGGGTGGATGCAAAAGCGCACTCAGACGTGAAACGAAACGTTAACTGGATGGAGCCTTAATTGTCCCGAGTTTCTAAGTAGACAACAAATATAAATTGATGAATTTTCTTTAAGGGTGCTTTAGAGTTTCTCTCCGATGGTGATTAAATTATTTGGTTCAAGTTTTGTAGTTGAACTTTTAATTACATCAGATTAGAATAAATGGAATATTACAATCTAGTGCATTATTGTTATATCTTAAAAAACAAGGTATTTTCCATTTATTGGTTAAAAACCAGGAATTGTGAATTTTCATTTTAAAGATATATATAAAACTAGCAGACCGACCGTGCTGCGCACGGTTGTCTGCTAGGCCCTTCGAGCAGTTTAAGTCTGCTTCGTAATAATTTTTCCTCATACCTCCTTCATTGTAATTAAATGCTTTAAGAAGTAATTTGAAAAAAAATGACGGAAAAAGGGTTATTTAGTTCTTTCGTGTTCTGAGTATCTTGTGTGCATATGCATGAGGTATGAGGCTGACCTCTCATACCGTAAAAAAATGTTCACTGAACGAATGTTTCTCTGTTTCTGAAAAGGTCGGCAAAAATTGCAGGACTTATGGTCATGAGAGGCTAAAATATTTATTTGTAATTACATATGCAGCATTTGTAAGTGTGAACTCACTCGTATTTCCATGGGGGCATGCATTGAATATGAATAATAAATGTTAATGGATCTATGCAACTTAGATTTATATTCTAATATTTAAAACATCAAGTGCCACAATTATATGTTAGCGTGAAATGACATTTGCCAGCTTGTGGGTGTGCATTATATTTGAATCATAAAAACTCTTTTGTGCAACTTTAGATTATAAATTAAGATAACCGTTGTTTAAGGATTTTTCAAACTCAAACTCCTTGACGTAAGGGTTAGTATGAGGCTTACCACCCATATCGCATAAATGGGTTCACTTAACAAATGTTCCCCCTGTTTCTGTAAAGGTCGGCAAAAGTTGCAGGGCTTATGGTTATGAGAGGCTGAAATTTTTATTTGTTATTACACATGCAGCATTGATAAGCGCGAACTCACTCGTGTCTCCATGAGGGCGTGCATTGAATATGAATTATAAATGTTAATGCATCTATGCAACTTAGATTATATTTTGTAATATTAAAAAGATTAAATGCCGCAAAAAGTATGGTTCCATATAAAAAGTTGACCGAATCGATCGTAATTATTTCAAAAAAATATATACATGCAATAACTGGTTAAAGTATAATTTTGAAATATATAAAGAATATAGGTAGGTACTCAACGGAGTTCAACCAAAAAAGAATCGACTTGGTTGGCAACTTTGAAGCCTATGTTGAAGTGCTGGCAATTTATTTGAAATTCGAATGTCAAAATGAGTTTTGTTTCTCGCATAGGTTTTACATAAAAAGGTGTTGTGATGAGGGTGAGGTTGCAAGCTCACATGCTGTACTGTACTGTATCCTGCCGTCGTTCTACTAGGGGTGGCCGGTACCTCCGCAGATGCGCCTCCACTTTTTTCTATCCTTACAAACCACTCTCATTTCCTCAATATTCATCACCTTTTTCATACATACTCTTCTCTTATTCTCACTCTGCAGGTTCCATTCTTTCGCAATCTCACCTATTTGGTCTAACCATTCTTTCCTCGGCCTTCCACTTCCGCGCTTTCCTCTGACATTTCCTTTGTACACTTTCTTCGTAAGTCGTTCATCATCCATTCTTTCGAGATGTCCGAACCATCTCATCGTACTTTTTTGTACTTTCATTCTCATATTCTCTTTTATACCACACTCGTTCATCACCCAATCATTACGTACTCTATCATTCAGTGTCTTTCCAGCCGTTGCTCTCAGGTAAGCCATTTTAACCGTACATACTTTACTCAGCTCACATTCATTAACTGTCCACGCCTCACTTCCATACATCAATGTCGGAATCAATATGCCATTGTGGACCGCCAATCTCATATTCTTCGTAAGTTTCCTATTTCTTGCAATTCTTCCAATCGTTCCCATTACACTTCTTCCTCTACTAGCGCGCTTTTCCAATTCTTTCGTCAATTTCCCATTCGACTCAAACTTGCTTCCCAGATAATCAAATTCTTTCACGACCTCCACTCTTGTTTCATTCTGTCTTATCTCAATTTCCTCGCATTCCTCAGTCCTGTCAAACACTTATACTTTCGTCTTACTGGCATTCACTTTTAAACCGTTCTTACTAAAAGCATCATTCATTTTGGTGAGTATCATCTGGAGCTCCTCCGCTGTATCAGCCAACACTACGGCATCGTCAGCATAGAGAAGAACTCCAACATTCGTCTCACCCACTTTTACACCATAATGAGAAATTTCTGCTTCTTTCATACAATTGTCCATGATTATGTTATATAACCACGGACATGACGCACGGTATGTGTAAGTGCGAACTTGTACATGTCTGCATGTAAGCATACACGTTGTATGATCCTTAAATGTTGATATATCTTTGCAACTTAGATTATAGACAAAAACCTTTATAAAATCAAAACGTGTTTAATATTAAAGAACTTTCAAGGTATTTTTATCCTTTATAAAAACGTGAAAGTAATAAGAAGGAAAAAAAAATGGAACATTTTGAGTGTTTTGTTTACTCCAAATGAAAATTATATTCCGAATACACAGTCTAGAGCAGTGGTTCCCAACTTGGCGGTAAAAATTACCAAGGAGGTGATTAGGAGGCTTTGGAGCTATACTAGGAGGGCACTAGTCCTGAAATCTGTACCTACTAACCTATTTTTCATGGCCCGAAACAGGTATTGAGGATCTAATCTAATATAAATCTAATCTAAGCTGCAAGGATATATACCATTTAAGATTTACTTCAAATGCATTCCCACAAGCAGACATGTATAATTTCGCGCTAACACATGCCGCATGTGGACCTACATTATAAGAACCCATCTCAAATGAACATAAGCCCTGCAACTCTTGCCGTCCTTCCCTGAGACAGGGGTGACATTGGCAAAGTGAACAAAGTGAAAAAGAGGATCATCGATTAATATATATTTTTTCATGTTTGAATGAATTATATGAATTATTAATTACACAATGACATCAGTTGTAACAGAGTCAAAGTTGTTATCGATAGGATACGAGACAGGCGAGGCTTGAACTTGCGACTGTTTCAATAACGCAATTCGACATCGACATAAGGGGTTGATGGGCGAAAAAAAGTGAGGAAACACTGGCCTAGAGTCTAGACTTAGGTAAGTAGGTACTTACTTTTTATTTTTATTAAAACAAAAAATATTCCAAAAATAGTGCTAAGTACATCGTTCGTATGATAAAAACATTAAACGGAAGTCATAATGTTGAACACTTGTTTTTCATCATATTTAGAAACAATATATGAAAGCTGAATTACTCACTAGGAGTGATGTTGTCTCTTCCTTACATTTTTCTATTAACGTTGATGGCAGCCACCCAAGGTCCATCCAGCCTGATAGCTCAACTGGTAAAATGCTTGCATTCCATGCCGACAGTAAGGGCTCGATCCCCACCGAGGGTGTCTGAAATGACTTTTCGTTTCGGTGTTTATTTCTAACTTAAAATAAATATCGGCAAGGTTTACTCAGCCTTTACAAGAAATGAGAAGCAGCCCCCTCGGGCATATTTTATGCATGCCCGCAAGCAGGCACAACTTCACGCTTAAACAACTAAATAAACCAAGCCTAACATGAACATAAGCTTTGCAGCCATATCCCGAAACTAGGGCGGTATTGGCAAAGTGAACTGTAAAAACTTGGTTCACTTTTGCCAATGCAAAACCGGTTATAAGGAATGGCAAAGGAGTTGAGTTGCATAGTTTATGTTCATGTGAGGTTTTGTATATTTCGCATGTGTTATCGCGAAATTAAATGTGCCTGCTTGCGAGCATGCATTAAATATGATCCTTAAATGTCAATATATTGTTATGTAAATAGGCAATGTAAATATTAAAATATGTATAAGTATTAGTTATAGGATTTCTTTATTGTATAGGTGGGTAGGATTGATAATTGTGTGTAAATAGAGAAGTCTCCAGACTAAGTACTTCGAGAAGCTTCGAGCAATTATGTATTACGGAGTCTTCGACTCTCTCAGTATAAAAGGGTGCAAGCTGTCTGCACTGGGCAGTCTTATCTGTGAACTCCACCAATACAATAAAAAAATTCGACCAGTGAACTAAAACCAGTGTAATTAAATAAATCCAAGTGTTAAAAATAATTACAAATTGTAATAATAAATTAGGTGCAAATAAATATTCAGAAAGAAGACAAGTATGTTTTAATTTAGAGACTATTTCAAACAAAAAACATTACAATATCTTTGCAACAGATTATAGATCACAGCTTGGCATTGTATCAGCGTAGAATGCTGAGGGTCGTTTGTGAATACGACCTGTGTGGTAGAATTGCCATCAAACTAATAGCAACGCCTCTGGGCAGAGGCTTTCACAGCAGGCGTGCAAATTGGGCGCTTAGTAACCATGGTGAATAAGCCTTTAGGTATCCAAAACTTGTAGTACCATAAAAGCCACGACTTTTATATTTTTTGAATAATACGTAAAAGTACAAAAAAACATTGAAACTTCATTTTTTTTTTTTTTTTAAGAAATCCTGTCCGGGAGACTCCCTAGATTCTAGAGACTCTAGGGGTCTATGACAGTTGTTGTAGTAACGCGGGGGTGTACAAGCTTGGTCGTCGCTACAAAGCGCCAATACTCAAGAAAGAACCATTTGTTGTAAGGTTTGATGGACCTTTCAGTGACCGGTCTTTGGTAAAGGTGTATGAATTTTTCAACCCAGCTAAGAGCACATTTGGAAATATAAATGGGATATTTTTGTGCTCCGCCGGGATTCGATTCCACAACCTTCCATTAACGAGTCTGAAGTGTTGCCACTGGACTACGGACCGGTCCGAGAAGAAAGATTGCTTAAACGTCTGTATTCAGAGTGGAAAGTTCGACTCAAGTTCAACAAAAAAAATCTGTCATTGGAGTGAAAGCACTTACGCATGACCACACATGCTTTAGAAAATGGTTTACTTTGCCGATGTCACTCCTGTTCCAGGGAATGTTGGCAAGAGTTGCAGGGTGTATGTCATTTGAGATTTAAGTCCACATGTGGCATGTTTAAGCGCAAACTGATACGAGTATGCTTGTGAAAATGCATATGATGTGAATCCGCAATGTTACATACCTTTGCAACTAGATTCGATTAGATTAGTAGTTTGAAATAAAAAAACGTCTTCTTCCTTCTTTCTCAGCTCTTCTCAGTCCACTACTGTGATATCTCAAATGATACATATCTTTGCAACTTAGATTTAGATTGAGATTTAGACAAATGTGCCATTTCGTTCGTACATTATCTGTCATCTTGTAGGTAGAGACATGATCCCGTTGCTGTAGAAATTATGGGGCTTCTGATCAAAAAAACGCAACAGTTATTAATGTTATTAAACATTTTGTTGAGTTTTGTCGTAACGTAGCCTTTAATTGTTTTTTCTATATTTAGTCCTAAAAGCCTTCTGTTGTGGGCTCGCCTAACCCGCACAAAGGGACCGCAAGGTGGGGTCTTATACCCTGACATTCCAAATAATCATCAAATTAATTGCCAGAAATAAACATTAGTTATTTTAAAAATATATATATTTAGACAGTCCGGGCCCTGTCGATAGCCCGGTTCGTAGAGTGCTTGCATTCCACGCCGAGAGCTCGGGTTTGAATCCCACTGAGGGTTTCAGAAATAATTTCGCTTTCCGGTATTTATTTGAAACTCAAAATAAAATACCGGCAAGGCTTACTCAGTCCTCTCAAGAAATTAGTACCAGCCTCCACAGGAGCTGGAAAACAAGAAGTGGTTGACATAAGGCCGGCCCCTTTACCTGTAAAAATAAATATGTTACACTCGTCACATGTAAAACCATTGTAGGATAACGCGGCAATAAATTACACCATACGCGTAGCTTAGTTGCGTTTCCGAAGATCTATTTAACTGTAAAAAAACAGGCATATGGAATGAGAAAGCCTTTTAAGCGATACACTTAAATATCCACAGGTGGTAGGGACGAAATGATTAGGTATTTGGTTTGGTGAATTTTGGGCAATCCATTGCGCTCTGGCAATATACCTACCAGCATTCGGCGCGTAGGTATTCATAGCGGACACGCACGCGAGCACGCAAAAGCAGTACGAATTACGACGCGAAACCCGCAACACCGCTCTACATCCAAAAATCAATCGGTTACCTGCCGCAAGCGCCAGCAGAGAAATCAAAAGTGCATCTCCATCAACATCATCCCCATCCATCAGGACCACGGCCGGGAACAATCTAAATCAGCATATTGGTGAGTCAACTTTTACTATTCCATGTGCTGAAAGTTTCGTCTCGGCCCGATGCTCTCGCGTCATTGGGAATCTACAGATCTTGAGGTTGAACTCCCTAAGGAAGAAATCGATAAATACAGTCCATTCCGCATACGCCCAACCATTTGATGGTCCATTCGTCCCGGATTTCTTTATTCCCTTTTTCTCATTTTTGGATGCAACGAACTCTGCCACAGAGTATTAATTATTGCAAGTAATTATTACCAATGTTCAAACACCGTCATTCCTATAGGTAGGTACTTTATAAGTCCTGCATACGTAGTATTGCATAATTATTCGTATTGATAAATAACTTGTTTTAAATAATTATTATTGTCGCCGCAGAATACGTACGAGCTTTGAGTAGGTACTTACTGTACTCGGGTACCTACTGTAGTAAAAACGCATCGCATTTTTAAATTTAAATTTATTTAAATTTAATACTTCATCGCATCGTTTGAAGATTTAATTCTTCATATTGTTTATAAATCTTGAAACACAAAAGTTCTTGATTTATCGCATCGCATATATGTTTTTACATACCGCGTCCTTACTTACATACATTTTGTTTATTACATCTCGTTTATAAATCTTGGAACACATAGCAAGTTGTTCTTGATTTATCGCATCGCATACATATTTACATACATCTCGTTTATAAATCTTGAAACACATAGCAAGTTTTTCTTGATTTATCGCATCGCATACATATTTACATACATCTCGTTTATAAATCTTGAAACACATAGCAAGTTGTTCTTGGTTTATCGCATCGCATACATATTTACATATATCTCGTTTATAAATCTTGAAACACATAGCAAGTTGTTCTTGATTTATCGCATCGCATACATATTTACATATATCTCGTTTATAAATCTTGAAACACATAGCAAGTTGTTCTTGATTTATCGCATCGCATACATATTTACATATATCTCGTTTATAAATCTTGAAACACATAGCAAGTTGTTCTTGATTTATCGCATCGCATACATATTTACATATATCTCGTTTATAAATCTTGAAACACATAGCAAGTTGTTCTTGATTTATCGCATCGCATACATATTTACATATATCTCGTTTATAAATCTTGAAACACATAGCAAGTTGTTCTTGATTTATCGCATCGCATACATATTTACATACATCTCGTTTATAAATCTTGAAACACATAACAAGTTGTTCTTGATTTATCGCATCGCATACATATTTACATACATTTTGTTTATTACATCTCGTTTATAAATCTTGAAACACATAGCAAGTTGTTCTTGATTTATCGCATCGCATACATATTTACATACATTTTGTTTATTACATCTCGTTTATAAATCTTGAAACACATAACAAGTTGTTCTTGATTTATCGCATCGCATACATATTTACATATATCTCGTTTATAAATCTTGAAACACATAGCAAGTTGTTCTTGGTTTATCGCATCGCATACATATTTACATACATCTCGTTTATAAATCTTGAAACACATATCAAGTTGTTCTTGGTTTATCGCATCGCATACATATTTACATACATCTCGTTTATAAATCTTGAAACACATAGCAAGTTGTTCTTGATTCACTGCATCGCATTAAGTTTAAACACACCGCATCTTTGTTGTATTATATTCTGTTCATTACGAAGCATCATAAAATATAATTATTTAAATACCTTAACGTACGCACTACTTATAATCATATTTCATAATGTCTTCTTCGCAGTTAATGGAAGTTGCCATTAATGAAGCCAAAATTAAAGCATATTTTGAGAGCTTACAAGAAACATACGATTTATCGTCTGAACTTAAGACGAAGGAAGCGGTCAAATTATTCTTGACGCAAACGATAGGCATAGAAGCCATGAGGAAGGAGTTTGAAAAGGCTCTGGACGAACTGAATTGGTTGAAATTAGAAATGAACCCGGAATATACTCCGGACTACAAAAAGCTGATTGCATTCGATCAAATGCACTGCCACATCCAACGGCAGGTGACAGCGAATAAACCAAGTCTCACATCGAGCGTGGGGTTGCAGGGCGTCGAAAAAGGTTTACCGGCGCGTCACCCCAAGTTGCCTCCCATCAAGCTGAAGGGCTTTGATGGTAACCCCCGTAATTGGCCGCTCTTTTATGCAAGTTTTGTGAACACGATACACAACAACTCCACTCTGTCCGATGCAGATAAATTGTACTACTTGATCGGCAAGCTAACTGGAAAGGCCTCGGCCGTGTGTTCCGAAGCTACGCCGTCTCCAGAAAATTATAGCATAATTTTTGGGGCGCTTGTCGCTAAGTATGAACATAAATTAGCTCTGGCTGATCCGGAATACAATGTTCCCGGACAAATTGATTTGCAGTTGAGGTCAGACGTTTTTGTCGAAATTTTGCGTCCTGGTAACGTGATTGCACTACCTGGGAGTCCTGATGCGTTAGAAACTGCGTTTAGTTTCAATGTCATGGGCTCGGTAGAGAATATCGCAATTGAGAATAAGTTTTCACAACAGCCAAGTTCAGTCTGTAGTTTTTTCACTTCAGCAAAAAACTCTCTTGACAGTTTAGTGCGTCAACCTTGGGCACTGCAGGAAGTGCCAGTAGAAAAAATCGTATCGTCTGCCGAACGTCAGTGCGAAGATTTATTTATAAATAACACATCACGTGATGATACTGGATGTTTGGTTACAGCATCACCTTTCAACCGCGACCCTTCCTGTTTAGGGGATTCTTTGGGTTTGACACGTCGTCGCTATCAACATTTGGAGCGAAAATTCGATTTGAACCCTGTTCTACGAAATGAAAACGTTAAAGTTTTCCGCGAAAACCTTGATAATGGTATAATCGAGGCTGCGCATCCACTTAAGGTTTACGTCATTCTTCATAATGGTATTTGTCGCTCTGACAAACTTACCACCAAGCTCCGCATTGTGTTGGATGCCAGTCACAAGACTACGTCTAACATCTCATTAAACGATATTCTACACACTGGTCCAAATTTACAAATTGATCTTACGTCAATTAATTTGAATTTTAGACTATATAAGGCAGCATTCACCGCAGATTTGAGACAAATATTTTCAAATTTAATAGTCCGCGAATCAGATCGTCATTATTTAAATGTTTTTCACAGATTTGAACACGAATCTGATATGCAACTGTTTCATTTTCATCGTGTTTTCTTTGGACAGCGTTGTATCCCTCATCTTGTCATGCGAGCCGTGAGACAGCTTGCAGTGGATGAACGGCATCGTTGTCCTCAGACTGCTGAAATCGCATTAAACCATATTTACATGGATGATCTGTGTGTATCCACAGGCACGTCCACAGGTGGTGCTGGTTTGGCTCAGGAATTGATAAATCTGCTCAAAATGGGTGGATTTAATTTAGTCAAATTTATCAGCAATTCAGCAGAAGTTTTGAATGCAATTCCACCACCTAACACCAGTTGCACCGCATTAGAAAGTTTTAGAAATAAGTTACCGCTTTTACATAATTTTGAAATACCTCGTTTTTTCAGTATCGATGCTGGTACGTACCGCGTACTTCTTTTAGGCTTGTTTGATGCAAGTGTATGGGAGTATGGAGAGGTTTCTTACTTCTGTGTTGAGGTTCTCCGTGAATCTAATCGAGTCACGCTTGCAAAAACGCATTTCAACGAATCGCAAAACTTTATTAAGTCTAAGTCCTTCTGCGAGGCTTTGAACGATGAAGTGGTGACAAGTGTAGTGGATTGGAAGATGAATCCACCCAGCGCCCCACATTTTGGTGGAGTCTGGGAGACTAATATACGAAGTGTTAAACTTCACCTTCAACGCGTCATAGGAGAGACATTGCTCACCTATGAAGAAATGTACACGTTGCTTACACAAATCGAGTGTTTGCTTAATTCACGTCCTCTTACAGCCTTGAGTACTGATCCTTCTGAGCCCGTCACCTTAACACCAGCTCATTTTCTCACTTTAGGACCTTTGCGCTCGTTTCACTCGGCCCCTGGAGTTATTAGTGAGAGCAATAATAACATATTGCAGCGTAAAAATTTACTGGATTGCTTACTTCGTGGGTACTGGAAACGGTGGCGAAATGAGTTCCTCACCGAACTACAGGCGCGCAAGAAGTGGAACACTCCATCGAACCCATTGCAGAGGGGCGTTGTTGTTATTGTGCGTGATGACAAGTCCCCTCCACTCAGATGGCCGTTGGGCGTGGTGGAGGATCTCCACGCTGGATCGGACGGAGTCGTGAGGGTGGTGAGTGTGCGCACGAAAACAGGCACATACGTGCGACCAGTGGCAAAACTTTGCCCTCTCCCTACTCAATAGCATTATACGTTTCGTTCGCCACGTCAACTTGACGAAGGCGCATCATTGTAGTTTTACGTTAACTTACTTTCCACGTTATTTAGTTGTAAAACCTGTATGTTTACTCATTTATAGTTATTTACGTCAGCATTGCGAAATTGTGCGATAATTCTTGTGTATAGGATTTTTTTTCTCTCTTTTCCATCTTACATTTATTTACTCGATCGTTCGTTGCATCCACACTTTACGCCAATTTGATCCAACCTCTGATCCTTTCCCCTCTCTCTCCCTCTCGTTTTTCTTCTTTAGGGTGAACACTCTAAGGCCGGGGGGATGGTAGGGACGAAATGATTAGGTATTTGGTTTGGTGAATTTTGGGCAATCCATTGCGCTCTGGCAATATACCTACCAGCATTCGGCGCGTAGGTATTCATAGCGGACACGCACGCGAGCACGCAAAAACAGTACGAATTACGACGCGAAACCCGCAACACCGCTCTACATCCAAAAATCAATCGGTTACCTGCCGCAAGCGCCAGCAGAGAAATCAAAAGTGCATCTCCATCAACATCATCCCCATCCATCAGGACCACGGCCGGGAACAATCTAAATCAGCATATTGGTGAGTCAACTTTTACTATTCCATGTGCTGAAAGTTTCGTCTCGGCCCGATGCTCTCGCGTCATTGGGAATCTACAGATCTTGAGGTTGAACTCCCTAAGGAAGAAATCGATAAATACAGTCCATTCCGCATACGCCCAACCAACAGGCAAATTGTTTTTTTCGTTGATATGTTTAAAGTTCTTTTGGGGTAAATTTGTTGAAAGAAACTAAGTATATCATTAAAAAGCCCATTATGCTTTCGGCAAAACACGGGCCCTGAAATTCAGCGTCCCGTGGGGCCAAAAAAAACCCAGAATGCTTATCGCAACGGCAGAGATGTCACGTTTAATATAGGATAGCAACAGAATGGCCAAAAGGAGGAGGCAGGGGGCATCCCCAAGGGTACCTAATCCTACTATTTTACCATCCTGCCACTTTACCATCCTACAACTTTACCATCGTACCGATATAGCATTCTACCACTTTTTTATCCTACCACTTTACCATCGTACCAATTTATCATTCTACCACTTTTTTATACTACCACTTTTTCATCCTACCACTTTACCATCCTTACCGTTTTACCATCCTGCCACTATAACATTCTATCACTTAACCATTCTACCACCTACCATTCTATCATTGTACAATTCTACCACTTTACCATTCTACCACTTTACCATCTTACCACTATACCATCCTACCACTATACCATTTGTAAAGTTTGTATAAAAGCAATTAGTTTTTTTCGTCCAAGGATATTTCTAACATTGGCGAAGTGAATAATTTTGTGTAGTATGGGTGATACACCATTTTACCACTATTTAATCCTACCACTTTACCATTCTTGAACTTTACCATCCTGACAAAGTGAACCGATTATTCTAGTATGGGTGATATACCATTTTACAACTATTTAATCTTTCCACAATTCCAAAATCCTGCCACTTTCATTTTACATCCTACTATTCTATCATCCTGTTATTCTACCATCCTGTATGTCCACTGTCCTGCCATTTTACTATTTTATTACTCTACCATCTTGCCATTTTACCATCCTACCATTTTACTATCCTATCATTTTACCATCATTCCATTTTACCATCCTATCATTATACCACCCTACCATTCTACCATCCATCCATTCTATCACCCTGCCATTCTTCCATATTGCCATTCTACCATATTGCCATTCTCCCATTCTGCCACCATACCACCCTCTTAACGGTCCATCGCCCCCCCAGGGGTGGAATCGGACAAGGGCAAACAGAAGAGTTACTAGGGCGCAATAAAGATAAGATACGAATATAAATTGCTATTATTGCCAGACATATGCTGTTTTTAAATTAAGAAATTATGTTTTGCCTTTTTGTATTTTTTTATCGTCGGTATATTTTTCAGGTAAAATGATCCCTCGTAAATATGACGTCATATGAACGTTAGCCTACTTCTAAACATTATTTCTTTGTGATATAATATATGAGATTGAAATAATCTATTAGTGTTAGAACTTTGGCTTATAGGTTGGTGTAGTGCTGACCACCCATGCTGTAAAAAATGGTTTACTTTGTCGAACGTAAGCACATTATGCTATTGAAGTTGAAATAAAATTTATACTGATTTAATTATGAGATTATTGTTAAAATGTCCACTGCATGATTATCAGACCTAAGCATAAGCTGTTTCCTTTAGCTTACGAGTACATCTCTTTCTATCACAGGTTTAAGGAAAACCGATGCATCTAAGATAAAAAATAGAAAACATAGACTATAGCTTAAAATACCAGCTACTGTTAAAACGTCCATTTTCTCAACAATAGACCTTTTGTAATTAAAATATACCTTTAGCTATTTAGAACAATGTACAAAAGTACTTAAAACCACACGGGTACTTTTTTATACTAAGGGATGAATAAATACACAAGACAAAAAAAGTTAAAGGGTAATTTTAAAAGTATCTCTGTTGGTGTTTCATTTTTTCAAGAAGGCCGATAAGGAATGTGTAAAATCTACATAAAATATCTTTATAACTAAAATAATTACAAGAATAAAACATCAAGATAATAACATTTTCTATTTTTTTTTAAATATAGTGCAGGTTTGTAAAGTAAATAATTTTTATTTCATTTGGAGAATCGATGATTTTTTTTATTAAAAAAAGGCTATTTTCTCAAATATAACGTCTATGAGCCTCGCTTTCCCGTTATTTTACGAAGCTGAAACTTCATGACTATTTTTTTTTAATAAATTATTGGCACATTTTAGGAGGGGGGCACTCATCATCTCTAATCTAAGTTGCAAGGATATATTCATTCAAAGCTCTCAGATGTATGCCCACAAACAAACACGTGTAGTTCGCGCTTACAAATACTGATTGTGTACTTACAAATAAAATCCAAACCTCAAATGAACATAAGCCCTGCAACTCTTGCCGACATTCCCTGAAACAGGGGTGACATTGGCAAAGTGAACCATTTTTTACAGTATGGGTGGTCAGCCTCATAACAACCTATAAGTCAAGGAATACGAGTAATTAATAACATTAAAGTATAAAAAAACAACAAAATCTTAAAAATAAATGTATACAAAAAAAGTCAAAAATTTCTTATGCAAAAAATGTAGCAAACTAATAAACTATTATAAATCTATAATCTATAACCTAAGCTGCAAGGATATGTAAGCATTTAAGGCTCATATGAAATGCATGCCTACAGACAGGCACATGTAGGTTCGCGCCTACACATTCTGCATGTGTGCATACAAATAAAGAAAACCTCACATGGACATAAACCTTGCAACTCCTGCCGCCGTTCCCTGAACCGGGGTGGCATTGGCAAAAGTGAACCGATTTTTACAGCACTGGTGGTCAGCCTCGTACCAACCTATCAGTCAAGGAGCACAAAAAATTATAAATGAATTACAGAAATTCATAATGAGACACATTACAAATAAAAATAAAAATGAAGTAAAATTAAAATTAAACTTAATATTACACTTAGAATTAATGCCCTATCCGCCATTGTTGCAAATCAACCGCCATTCCTTTCGGTCCTTACATACTTCTTTCATTTCATTCAGAGTCATAATCTTTTTCATGCACTCTCTCCTTTTGTTATGACTCTGAATATCCCATTCATTCGCTATTTCGGAAATTCGATCCATCCATACTTTTCTCGGTCTTCCCCTACCACGGCTTCCATTCATAGTTGCAGCGTACACTCTCTTCGTCAGTCTTTCGTCATTCATTCTTTCCATATGTCCAAACCATTTTAACAAACCCCTTTTGATTTTTACTTTTATACTTTCCCTTGCACCACATTCTTCTCTCACTGACTCATTCCTCACCCTATCTTTCCGTTTTTTTCCAATCATACTTCTTAGAAAGTCCATTTCGACCGTATGGACTTTACTAATTTCACTCTCATTCATCGTCCAAGCTTCACTTCCGTACATCAAAGTGGGCACTAGTATACCACCGTGTACCGCCAATCGAACATTTTTCGATAAGTTTTGGTTTTTGGCTATACCAGCGGTGGCACCCAGTACACACCTTCCCTTCATTATTCTTCTTTCAAATTCCCCTGTCATTCTTCCATCTTTTTCAAACTTACTTCCCAGATATCCAAATTCCTCGACAATTCCGACATTCATTCCATTTATTTTAAACTCATAATTCATATTTTCATCATCTCTTTCAAAAATCAGAACTTTCGTCTTACTTGCATTCAATTTCAGATGATTATCTTTCAAAGCTTCGTTCAGTCTAGAGAGCATTGTTTGTAGTTCCACTGCTGAGTCAGAGACAAGGACCGCATCGTCTGCATACAGTAGAACACTCACTTTGCTCTCTCCTATCATTAATCCACAATCATCAAGCCTAGCATCTCGGACACACTTGTCCATGACTATGTTAAATAGCCATGGAAACAACCTTACAAACCAACATTACAAATCAGCATTGCAGATTAGCCACCACTTCTTCCTGTCCTTGCATACTTCTTTCATTTCATCCAGAGTCATAACCTTTTTCATACAAGTTCTCCTTTTATTATGACTCTGGATATCCCATTCACTCACAATTAAAACCAAAAAAAAAATTTCACACATCTGAAAAACCAGTCTAATGTGTAATTAAAAATTAATATACAAACCTAAAATCAACATAATCCCTGCAACTTTTGCTGACCTTTCCTGAAACAGGGATGACATTGGTAAAACATATTTTACAGTAAGAGTGTTCACCTATATATCTAATCTAAGCTGCAAAGATATATATCATTTAAGATTTATATTAAATGCATTCCCACAAGCAGATATGTATAATTTCGCGCTAACACATGCCGCATGTGGACCTACAATATAAAAACCCAATCTCAAATGAACATAAGCCTTGCACCTCTTGCCGTCCTTTCCTGAAACAGGGGTGACATTGGCAAAGTGAACCAATTTTTTTTTACAGTATGGGTGGTCAGCCGCATAACAACCTATAAGTCAAGGAACTATATACTCTATAATAATCTATAATCTTAGTTGCAATGATATTCTAACGTTTAAAATTCATATTAAATGCATGCCCACAAGCAGACACGTGTACTAACAAATCAAAATAATCAAGTAAATTTACTTTTCATTAAAATTCAAAAGATTGCACAGTATTTTATTTTGATGTTATAATCGTAACAATACTGTCATAATTTAACCGCCTAACCAAGTTAAAATTCGCATTAGCGTTACTGAAAATGCCTGCCAAAAGAGATGTGCCCCGGGCTCTAATATACCTCAAACCGTCCCCTTTATTTTCTCAAGTACTGCGAGGACGCAGCATTACGCATGTCTCACCTCGATTACGTAAACGTGAAATGTATGGAAAGTACGACAGCACTTCTAGAGAGTAATTTAGTTGGCGAACATTTTTACGATTAAAACTCTATTTTTGACAGTTAACGCCATTTTTTTATTATAACTGTGGACTTGAAAGTATTTCAACGAAAATAGACAATATATATATGTTTCAACCTACTAACGAAAATGGTGATTATTAAGAAAGAGAACAAAGAACTTTTACAGTTGCATTTCCATGTGTGCAAAAAAAACTCGGATGTACAAATGTTTCAAGAAAGGTGGCAACATTGCCGCGTGCGTACTATGCCCGAACCAGTCCGAAAATGGTACGTACGCAAAGGAAAAGGACATTGTTTTAAGAAATTATGGGCCTATTGCACCAAACTCCATTCAGACAAAAATCATAATGAAAAGTGTGATTTCACCGATCAAATAAATAAAAATGGTGGCATATACGTAATTCAGCTGATGTACATTATCTTATCTCTGCAAATTCTATCATATTATTACCCACTTCAGAGAAATATTTCACCGAGGTTCTTACCAGAATTCAGCAATCAAATTTGAAGTGTCAATCAGGTTGGTTTGCGGCTGACCACCCATGGTGTAAAAAATGGCTTACTTTGCCAATGTCACCCCTGTTTCAGGGAAGGTGAGCAGGAGTTGCAGGGTGTATGCTCATATGAGATTCGGGTTTTTATATTGTAGGACTACATGCGGCATGTTTAAGCGCGAACTCATCCATGTCTGTTTTGTGAAAATGCATATAATGTGAATCTCTTATGTTACTTAAAGGGCCTGTTGCACCAAACTCCAATCAGACAAAAATCAAAATTAAGTGTGATTTCAACCTTTCAAATCAAGCATTTGGTTGCATACACGTAAATCAGCTGATGTACATTATATTTCCTGTTCAACTTCCATCATATTTTTTATAAATATTTAACCGAGGTCCTTACCAGAATTAAGCAATCAAATTTGATTTGTCAATTAAATATTGATTGGAGGTTGGTGCAACAGGCCCTTATATTTTGCAACTTAGATTAGATTAGAATTAAATATTGATTAGAAGTTGGTGCGACAGGCCCTAGGACATGTGTATTGAGTGTCAAAATACAAAATGGAGAAAGCAAAAAAAGAAAATGGCACGTAAAAACATGCTTCGTGTGACTACACCACTGCAACGTTTGACAGGACTGAGGCCAATGTGTTTTATTTATTATTTATCAATGCAGTACGTTAATTTCTGCTCCTCTATGTTATTACTCACTGGTTTACACTCGGAGTACAGTACATAATTGGTGCCGAAGGACCCGAGGCGTGAGGAGAGACTACAGAGTAAGAGAAAAGTGAAGAGAGGTGGGATAGGGAGAAAAATGTTAAATTGGCTTACGATCCAACAGAGCTTTAAACATTCCATATTGAAAAAGTTTTTGTTACTTTTTTATGGAAATCTTGTTTGGCCCCGGGCGCCGTGGGGGTGGGAGACCCCCCCCCCCTGACTCCTAACTCCCCCCCCCCCCCCTCCTGACTCCTAACTCCCCCCCCTGACTCCTAACTCCCCCTCCCCCCCTCCTGACTCCTAACTCCCCCTCTTCCCCCCTCCTGGTTATTTCAGAAAAGTTTGATTTTTCCTAAAACTTGTTAATCCGACACTCAGGCTCGACCTCTATTTTGAAACTAAAGCCTTAAATTTTTCCTGATAATTTATTTGTGCTAATAATGCTTAATATGAATCTTAAATGGTATATATATCTTTGCAGCTTTGATTTAGATTTAGATGCCTTGACTTACAGGTTGGTATGAAGCTGACCGTCCATACTGTAAAAATTGGTTCACTTTGCCAATGCCACCCCTGTGTCAGGGAAGGTCGGCAAAAGTTGAATGGTTTATGTTCATTTGAGGTTTGGATTTTATTTGTAAGTACACATTCAGCATTTGTAAGCGCAAACTACACGTGTTTGTTTGTGAGCATGCTTTTGATATGAGCTTTAAGTGTTAATATATCTTTGCAACTTAGATTATATATATTATAGATGCAATGGTCGCTCGATAATCATGATTATCGGAATTGTCGGAAAATCGGATTTCTATAGAAAACGTCATCTTGTTAGTAATATTAAAAAAAAAAAGATTTGGGAAGAGGATTCTATGACTTAAAGGTTGGTATGATGCTGACCGTCCATACTCTAAGAAATGGTTCACTTTGCCGATGTCACCCCTGTTTCAGGGAAGTTCGGTTAAAGTTGCAGGGCTTATATTCTTTGGAGGTTTGGATTTTATTTGTAAGTACACATGCAGCATTTTTAAACGCAAATTTACACGTGTCTGTTTGTGGACATGCATTCAATATGAATTTTAAATGTCAATATGTATTTGCAACCTAGATTATACTTTACTATACATATAGGGGTCAGCCTCATACCAAGGAATAAGTACCTTACAAAATGTTTCATTCGTAGAGAGCCATCTCTTAGATAATTTATTTGTTTTATTAATTATATTTTGTATTGTTTGTGTTTTATTAATGTTATAGGCGCCGAACCAGTTTCGTGAACTGTAACTGTAACTTTAACACTGTCGCCATTCTGCTAGGAGTGGCCAGAGCCTCAGCAGATTTTCAACTATCCTTTCATACCTTTTTGACTTCATTCATATCCATCCCTTTTTCCATACATTTCCTTCCCTTAAATTCGCTTTGTATCAACAATCTTAACTTCATCAGGTACTAATCGTTTGACCAGACGCAAACACACTTCTTCATACCTTGTTCGCTTAGTTTAATTACTGGCAATTTCATAAATTCACAGCAAACGTTTTCCGAACAGCGAGCCGCCGGCATTTCGGTTTTGCTTTTGATTCAAATCATTTGCAAAATTAAGATAAGACTTGAGGTGAGCCGACTCTGAATGCTACGCTCCAATAAATCCAAACTCACAACGGGGAAATGGTTTGTTAATTTTATTACCGGATTATGGAGACCGGCTTTGAAAATACTTATCAAAATTACAGGTTTATCATTGTGCAAAGGAGACAATGCATGTAAAAGATTTTGACTCTGAGTGAGTTCGGTCGGTAGCTCAGCTATGCTACGCTAACGCTACTAAGCCGATTATATATTGCAACTACTTGCCGCATTTTCCCCGAAGGGGTAACATGTGGCGAGTGGAACCTATTTTTTTTATAAAGGTAAGGGATCCGGCCTTCAGTTGAAGTGGGGGTTTCTCAGCTCCCTATAGGGCTGGTACTCATTTCTTGTGGTTGAGAAAATCTTACCGGTTCTTTACCTTGGATTGGAAATAAACATTGAAATGAGAAATCACTTCTTATACTCTTGGTGGGATTTGAACCCATGCTGTTCAAGGCAGGACCATGCCAAGTGGCTGAAAAGGATCGTCCGATAGAGGTCCAGAATGTTTAAGCGGGGAGTGGGGAGACCTCAACTGAGGTGGCTGGATGACATCAAGGGAACTGCAGGTAGAGGATGGCTGAACACAGCAGAAAATAGACAAAAACGTAGAGGATTGGAGGAGGCCTACGTCCAGGAGTGGACTGAGAAAGGCTAAGGAGGGAAAATAAGAAGAATACACAATCTTATTTAATCTATTTTAAGTTTCAAAGTTATGTATAATTGGGGACTTACATTATATGCATTCTCACAAGCAGACGCGTATAAGTTCGCTCTTGCATATGCCGCATGTGAACCTACAACATAAAAACCAAATCTCAAATGAACATTCACCCTGCAACTATTGATGACCTTCCATGAAACTGGGATAACATTGGCAAAGTGAGCCATTTTCTACAGCATGGGTGGTCAGCCGAATAGGTACCAACCTACAAGTTAAGAAACATACACAATAAATTAAATTTGTAAAATCAACAAACAATAATATGCATGCAATTAAATAAAAACCTTGTCCTAGCCGCCAACATAGCAGACCAACCGCCATTTCTTTTTGTCCTTATATACTTCTTTCATTTCATCCAAAGTCATAACCTTCTTCATACAAGCTCTCCTTTTATTATGACTCTGGATATTCCATTCACTGGCAATTTCGGAAGGAACATACAAAACAACTTATAAAATAAACTAATAATAATATGTGTGGACATTCAAATTTAAACAAAATACAAACTTCCAATCTAAAAAAAACCCCAGCCCTAGCCGCCAACATTACAGATCAACCGCCATTTCTTTCTGTCCTTGCATACTTATTTCATTTCATCCAGAGTCATAACCCTCTTCACACAATCCCTCTTTTTATTATGACTCTGGATTTCAAAATCAAAAATGCAAAATTAAATAGAACAATGTTAAATGGTGAAAATTGCCACAATTTGAACACCTGTATGTTGTGAGTTGTGACGTGGACCTGTCAAAACTCCCCGGGCTCGCTAATTTCCCAAAATCGGTAAAAGTTATATTAGATTTCGTCTGAGCCGGGGCGAGTGACAGTCGCTGCCTTACTTCTGTCACATGTCATTCACTCGTGCATTATTAAAGGCCCCGAAACATCAAAAGTTGACGGAGGACTGGCTTGTGAAGGGGGCCGTTGTCTGCGGCTACCTTTAATTGTGAAGCTTAGGATATGTATATAAAATGGCAGCGCTGTAAATAGGCCTATTTGTGTTTAAATTGTGCGAGCTTTATTGATCTTGGTGTCATTTTATTTGTTGATCTACAGAATTTGTGATCGTTTAAACAAATTGTTACAAATGTATAGGTTCATACTGGCATGTTTTGTAATTGTGTGACTATGCGTGTTAACTTGCTGTGTATGTGTGTGTGTGTGTAGACGTGTGTGTTCAACACTTTGAACTGTTGATACTTCTGGTACTCTCTGAATATATCAATTCTAGAGGCACCTCGTCAGGTCAGGAACACGCGAGAATAGGCCTTGATCACATATAAATATAGGTTGCAGTTCCGTCAAGCATTCAGCGATCGATTAACGCCCAAGATGTAAAAACCGACAAAACAGAAGTGTTTACAGTGAACCATATTATGTAATCAAATTGTTAAAAATAAATACTTTTAAATAAATTTACTCGAAATTTTATTAAAAGTGAAACCAAGATAAAATCATAACAATAACAAGTATGACTTTTTTAAAGCTGGTATTGAATAGTTTTCAAACCATTCTTGCTTAATTCTTTTTGATGTTTTCCGTTTCTAAATCGGTATTTTCTAATATAAGTTAATTAATTATTTTTCCTTCGTTACTCACTCTTTCTCAGTCCACTCCTAGATGTAGGCCTCTTTCAATTTTCTCCATGTTTTTCTATCGGCTGCTGTGTTTAGCCATCTCCAGACTGAGGTTAATCAAAACTCAAAATAGCTATGATGATCGCCGATCTTCGTTAGAAGTGGCACAAGAAGAAGAAGAAGAAGACTGAGGTTCCCGAATTAAGTACGCATTACGACTTAAAGGCCCTGCATTTCAGATTAATAATAATAATAATTGGACAATTTGTATACAGCGCCGTTTAGTGGCACTAGCCACCCCAAGGGCGCTTTTATGTGTTGAAGCTTCTGTTAAACAAATGTGTCTTAAGCAACTTCCTGAAACTGCCAACACTGGTCTCTGTTCTCAACTCCAGAGGTAGACTATTCCAGCAGGATGGACCAGCCGAACTAAAAGCCTGTAAGCATGTAAGTTGAACTCTTCCGGTTCTTTCCGTCGATTGATTTTTTTCCTTATTTTTATCAATTTCTCTAAAACAACACGAAATTAAGCACAACTATCGACGTCAATGACTGAGACACGTAAAAAATTAACAAGACAGCAAAGATAACAAAAAATATCTACTCCACAAAACCCTGTGGCATAAAAAGTGTCGCAAAACTAAATTTGTGAAAAAAAGATGAGGTGGAAAAAGATTTGTGAGCTCTAAAAGCGTGACCGATTGGTAACAAAAAATGATGGAGACGGAAAAGTGAATGCAACTCTTCGAGGAATTCAAAACCCACACCGAGTTCCAGTGCCAATGATGATGACTTTCGTACATAAAAACCAATATTATAAGACTACGATTTTGTACAACGTTGCCCAACTCCCCGGCACAGCTTTGCGCTCTAGGCGGCCTCGCCTCTGCCCTAAAACTCTCTCTAATTTACGACTTTAATCATGCTGTAATTCTCCAGTCTTGGATTATGCAGCGGTGTTTTGTCCTCGAGTGGTTTTAACATATAGTGGCACCTCCACACTCATCGTTCGCTCGCAAAATAAAGGCGTTCGAAAGTCAAGACATAATTTCCCACAGAATTTAAAATGCCTAGTGAACAGTTTAAAAATGAACTACTGGTTACTTTATCGTTAAGTGAATTTTCCTTGCATTATAGGCTGGTATGAGGCTGACCACCTAAATCTAAGCTGCAAAGATATACATCATTTAGGATTCCCACAAGTAGACATGTATAAGTTCGCGCTAACACGTGTCGCATGTGGACCTACAATATAAAAACCCAATCTCAAATGAACAAAAGCCCTGCAACTCTTTTCGACCTTCCCTGAAACAGGGTTGACATTGGCAAAGCAATACTATAAAATCCAAATAACCTAATACTGTAAAATCCAAGCTTCTGCGTCGGACATGCATTTCATATAAATCATAAATTGTAATCAAAACATCTTTGCAATATCGATTATATATATACACAACACTACGCAGCTAAAAACCCTGCTACAAAGGATCAGTACATCAATCGTCACATAACCAACACCTCTGCGGCACTACAACAAGTGCCATAAAGCCCTAAATTCTCTACTGCACCGGATTTCTTAATATATGTACATTCTTCAACAAGCGTCTTCGTTATATATTTTTATAACGGTGTTATTCACACACAGCAAATCCATGGCTCAGCCGTAACCTTAAACGAATTTTCCATACAAAAAATACGATGATTCATAGATCAGCTACGGATCAAACGAGTTGTGACTAACCATGTTAGTGGCTTGTGTGAAATTACTGAGCAAGTTATTTATTATTTTTGTAAACAGCTCTAAAGAAAAACAATTTGTCTTTTATTTGTGACATTTCACAACTCGTTCAAAATTTGAACGTTTTTAGAATTAGAACATTAAAAATACGTTTAAAAATCCGATTACTGAGGTGCTCATGTAGAGTTTTGGCATTTTATGTAATGAAGGTTTGTTGACAACGCCGCAGGCGAACTTTAATGTCCATTATATATGTGTCGCACCCCCACACACACACACACATACATACAGCACTCAAACAAGGCACCGCATTCAAATGCTGAATGTGCTCATGAGGGTAGGTATGTAATTTCTATGCTATAAACTTTAAAGGGCATGACGCAATAATATCCAAAAACATAGAAGATGCAAATGCATCCGGAAAATATGGACAAAAACAGCTACAGATTTTCATTGTTATTATAATAATCGCATATATATAATGTAAGTTGCAAAGATATATTCAGGCGCTTTTATACCCTAAATCTGCCGTTTTTGTTACACTTTATGGTCTTAGCAAAAGAGTTACAGTAATGAAATAAATCAAGCATGCTTATCAATTTTTTATCTTAATTATAAAGTTTCAACAAAATATATAACTTAAGAATTGCCACCACAAAATAATATAATATTTTTAAAAACACGTTTTTTTACATTTTTAGCGTTTTTTTCGTGTGTGCTGTATTTTGGAAATATTTTTTGTCTTTTTAATTACAGAACTATACATTGTTTAGTGTCGTATCCGAACATTTTCTTATAATGTCAATAGTTTTTGAGTAAATATGGAAGGGGTATAAAGAGGTATAAAGGGTATGAAGGAGTTTTAAAGGGTTTAAAAAGGGTATAAAGGAGCCTTAACATTGAAAATTCATATCAAATGCATGCCCACAAACAGACACGTGTAAGTTCGCGCTTACAAATGCTGAATGTGTACTTACAAATTGAAACCAAATCTCAAATGAACGTAAACACTGCAACATTTGCCGACCTTCCCCCTAACTGGGGTGACATTGTCAAAGTGATCCATTTTTTACAGTATTCAGCCCGTTTCATAATTTTCAACCATCTTTCTAATTTGTACTTTTTTTTTCTTTTCAGGTAAGAGCATACGCAACATTTTACAAAAAACGTCCAAGAGAAATCTTTAAAGGTAACAAATTGCATATTATTTCAAACAAATCTTTTTTGATTTAGATCTTCCTATCTTTTTTTAACAACAAAACTTCAAATTGGCTCATGGATCCTAAAATAAGGACTTCCAGCTATCTCTCCACCTTTAGGAGGTCTTCCAGCTGGGCGTAGACCTACTGGCATCTCATAAGCTACGATGTGTGCGAGTCTTTCATAATTCATTCTGGGCTGGATGTCTCATAACCACGGTAATTCTGTAACTGTAACTGTAACTGTAACTGTAACTGTAATTCTTACCTACCAAATATCGGTAATATTTGTATGAAGACTAATCAGCATTCACTTGCGGTCATCTTGGATTGACAGGTCTTCATACATATATTACCGATATTCGGTAGGTAAGAATTACCGTGGTGATAAGACTTCCAGCCCTGGAGACATTCATTTATTATTAAGAAACGTTTTTAAGGCATTCACTTTGTAATCATTCATTTCAAAATATAAGAATAAAAACATATTTGTTTTTTATTAAAGCTTAAGTTTATTTAGTTCCACCACCGGCTACTGTTATATTTTTGGCAAGTTTTTTTTAATGAAAACAGCGATTCATTTACTTTACATAATTTCAAATTACAAAGAGTTTGTACATTTAACACTACGACGGTTGATTTGTGTCTGCTCTACAGGGGATTTTGGTCCTTAATTTATACAGCGCATTACGATCATTTTTGAAACATGGTGAATGCTACACACCACCTTGCTGGATTTTATCAGAATATTCGATTCAACACTTCATTAATCTCAAACAAATACAAATCATTATTAGGTACCTACCTAAGCATCTACAAATGTCTAGAGATTTCATAGACTTATTAATTAGAATTTTATAGACTAGCCAATGTCACCTCAGTTTCCGGGAAGCTCGGCAAGAGTTACAGGGCTTATGTTCATTTGAGATTGAGATTTTATATTGTAGGTTCACATACGGCATGCGTGAGTGCAAACTTACACGTGTCTACTTATGGGATTTGACATTTAATATGGATCTTAAGCCTTATATATATGTGCAAATTAGATTATAGAACGATTATTTAACTTAGAGCCCGTTCCCACTTGTCGGGTGTCGGATCCGTATATTAATCGGAGGTTCCAGTGGCAGAACATTATGTATGGAGCTATTCACACTTGTCGGAAGCTGATGTTTTGCAGCTGGAACCTCCGATGAATATACGGATCCGACACCCGACAAGTGGGAACGGACTCTTACACAGAGAAACCAAACATAACTATTTATACCTTGCATATTCGTTACAATACTAAACACTGTTTGATTTACCAAAGTATTTCGTTTAAAAATGTACTTTTAGTACATTGTGTCTACTTAAGTGCTCCAAAGTACCTGTTTTATTGTACACGTGTGACGTATTTACCTTTTCCCTCATATAAAGAGCACTTTCATGCGATATTTACGTACTTAATGCACGCTAGAAGCGAGAGCTGCCGTTGTGTGCGGGGATAAGTGAAATACGGACAAAATTTTGTAAGACCTCGACTGCAAAAGACGCATTTTAAATGAGAACTTGCTAAGAGAGTAGAAAGCTTTGTTTATAATCTATCTATAATATATAATCCAAGTTGCAAAGATATATTTACATTTAAAATTCATATTATAAAATGCATGCCCACAAACATACACGTATAAATTCAGCCTTACAAATATTGCATGTGTACTTACAATAGGGTATTTGCAATAGTGAGGAATTTTGTAAAAAGTGTAAAAATTTGATATCTAATCTAATCTAATCTAAGCTGCAAAGATATATATCATTTAAGATTTATATTAAATGCATTCCCACAAGCAGATATGTATAATTTCGCGCTAACACATGCCGCATGTGGACCTACAATATAAAAACCCAATCTCAAATGAACATAAGCCTTGCAACTCTTGCCGTCCTTCCCTGAGACAGGGGTGACATTGGCAAAATGAACCATTTTTTACAGTATGGGTGGTCAGCCGCATAACAACCTATAAGTCAAGGAACATACATGACAAATTACATTTTTTTTTATAAATCAATAAATAACAATATATACATGGACATAAAAAAAAATCATAAAACCAATTTCACTTTAACAAACCCCAGCCGCCACATCACAGAACAACCGCCATTTCTGATAGATTACAAGTTATTAAATAGTTCATAACAAAAGTTGTAGGATTGTACATTTAAAAATAACGGATATGCGACCTGTCAGCATAATTTGTAGCCTCCGTGACGTCATTTTCTTGTACCCTTATGGGTACAAAAAAAAATTTGCTATTATTTCGATGGCTATAAGATAAATAATGAAAATTACGACACATACGAAAATTCAACCCAAAGAGCGTTTTGGCGTGTAAATTCAAACTTATTTTTTTGAACATAAATAGCATTTTGATAAGAACAGATAAAAATAAAATTCAATGAGTTTTGTAATAAGTAAATACAACGAAATTCGAATCGACAAGAATTCGGATTTAAAAAAAAAAACCTTCTCTTCCCAGGGAAAAGTTAGCAATAAAAGTTATACGAAAATAGGAAAAAAACGCTTATTTTTGGGTGGCTTTCAGTTTTAAAAGAAGCATTTTTTTATGCTGAAAAACGCAACTGAAAAACCGCCTAGTGTTAAGTAAATAACCTGAAAAGCTTTTAATTTTTACATGTTGATTGTGTGCAGTAATTACAGAGAGAGCTTTGCCGTTTCCATGCTTCAGCATTTCAAATAGAGAGTTCAGCCGGGCAAGAGAAATGGCCTAGTTACATGTGACTGAAGTAGGCTGCTGCTGGTATTAAAAACAGTTATGTACCTTAGAGCATAAACAACGAAAGTCCACTTTTTTGCGTTTTTGAGTTAATGATGCAGAAATTATTATAATTAGCTGTTCTATAAGAGGTTAAAATATTGGAGTCCTCGGACTCATAGTTACTGAGATATCAAGTGTAATAAATATGGGATGCACATAAAAATGCGAGCATAAACCACGGAAGTTCCACATATGTTGTTCACATTAAATTAATAACGATAAAAGAAGATAAACAGCTCTTACATATCAAAAATTTCTCGTCTAGTTTAGAAGTTATGATGGTGTAAAAAAGTGCATATTTTCACTAAAACTCGTCTCCTGCACATTTTACTAAATTGACTACCGTTGTTTATGCTCTCAGGTACAGAGTTATAGTAATAGCAGAATATACATCGACGGTTAAAAAGCAATAGACGGTTAAAAAACAATATAAGCGACAAAAACTAAATTGTTCAGGAGAGCAGGTTAAAGTTTGAGTTGCAGAAAGATGGCATAACTTTTATTATTTGTTGTCATTTCGTTAAAATCAAAACAGCTCTAAAATTTTAAAATATAGGCATTTATTGGCATTCCTATTAATGTGGTTTAACGATGTTTAACAATTATTTTAAGTGACAAGCGCCTTTAGGACAAAATAGGCCAAAATATTGTCGGTTACACCAAAACCACACTTTGAAAACGCAGTTGTTTGCTTGGGCATAAACAACAAAAAAATCATCGTAGAGCTATGGGAGTTAGCGCATTAGAAAGAGCGGAAAATTTGAAGTAGGAAGGCATTCATAACTTATTTTTGATCAAAACTTCGCCTATGACACTTGTTGTAGTGCCGCAAAGGTTTACGAGCTTGGTCGTCGCTACAAAGCGCCAATACTCAAGCAAGACCCAGTTGCTGTAAGGCTGGATGGACCTTTTGATGACCGATCTTTGGTAGAGGTTTATGAATTTTTCAACCCAGCGAAAAGAAAATTTGAAAATATAAATGGGTTTTTTTTGTCCTTTTAACCATCAATATATAGATCAAGCTTATTTGTTTCAAATTTCATATGAAAAGTGAGCGCCGTTTTTGTGTGCGTCACACCTCAAAGGCTCTTTTCGATCATGGATAATTACTTTTAAAAAGGTGTGTTTTGAGTGCTCCGCGGAATACACCAACAGATGTGGCGTTCTTAATTTCGGGTGGAAGTCACTTTCTAATTGCCTTTATTTGGCGAAGTGAAAAAAAAGAGGAAGCTATTGTGGCATCTATTTGCCTTTCCAATGTTAGATTCCGATCCAGTAAGACTCTTAGAAGTCTCACTGAATCAGAATCTCCTTAACTTTAAAAATAAAGAGCTTCCACTCGCCGTATGCGACTCCTTCGGGGAGAACGCAACAAGAACCAGTTAAAAGAGGACAAGAACCACCAAGAAGAAGTTACACTATATGCGTAGCTTAGTAGCGATGATTCCTCAATGACACGAAAATGCTTGCTAACCTGAAACGCAGGGTCTTTGAGTCATGCGTGCTTCCAGTATCAACCTATGGCTTGGAAACAAAAGGGCTCACTCAGTAAAGCGCCAACAGACTGAGGACGTGCCAAAGACATTAAAAGGAGGATGCTGGGAATCAGCCTCAGGGACAGGGTTCCAAACTAGGAGATTCGTTTACACTACATATATGTGTAGTTTTTCACATGAGACAAAGTGAAATAGTTGTTTTAATGAAAATAAATATATTAATTAAAAAATACACTGTTTCAATTCACTTATTATTTATTTTAAATATGCCAAACGTTTTCGCCTAAAAAGGCATCCTCAGGACAATGACAATTTGATGATTTGATTGTCATTGTCCTGAGGATGCCTTTTTAGGCGAAATCGTTTGGCATATTTAAAATAAATAATAAGTGAATTTAAACAGTGTGTTTTTAATTAATATACAATGGACTTTCACTGTGTAAACCACCAAACCCTAAAAAATATTTAAAATAAAAATACATTACAACCCTTTTTAGTACAGTAAATTTGTCGTTAATTTATACTTAACAAGGAACAATAATTTGCAGTATTTAATTTCATGTTGGTATTGTGTTTAGCGCGCAATTTGAGCCGCCATTTTAGGCGCCTTATTGCTATATAGGGGATTGTGTTTCCCCGACATCTCATACTTACCTTCATAACCTCCTTAACTTTCTTACAGGCCGCTTAAACAAAGCACTAAACAACCTCATTATTCGAATTGTGACTTGGGTTACGAATATATATTTTTTGTAATAACGGATTCGCGCAAATAGGCCGGTTTTTTTTTTTAAGAAATCCTGTGCAGGAGACTCCCTAGATTCTAGAGACTCTAGGGGACTATGACACTTGTTGTAGTGCCGCAAAGGTTTACGAGCTTGGTCGTCGCTACAAAGCGCCAATACTCAAGCAAGACCCAGTTGCTGTAAGGCTGGATGGACCTTTTGATGACCGATCTTTGGTAGAGGTTTATGAATTTTTCAACCCAGCGAAAAGAAAATTTGAAAATATAAATGGGTTTTTTTTGTGCTCCGCCGGGATTCGAACCCACAACCTTCTCATTCAGAGTCCGCAGTGTAACAACTGAACTACGGACCGGTCATACACTATACAGGGGACCGTCATCTGAAAAAAGTTAACCAATATTTCGTGTTTTATTTATTTTGTTTAGAAGTTTATGACCCTAACCTGCAAGAGTTGCAGGGTGTATGTCCATTTGAGATTTAGGTTTTTATGTTGTAGGTTCACATGCGGCATGTGCAAGCGCGAACTTGTACGTGTCTGCTTGTGAGAATGCATATTATGTGAATTCCCAATGTAATATATATTTGTAATTGAGATTATAGATTATGGTGACATACTGGCCTATTCTTAGACATTTTCGTCGTCGGTTGAACCCACGCTTTGACAAACTAATGATGCATTTGTATGAAGACCTGTCAATCCAAGATGGCCGCAAGTGAACAGCTGATTTGTCTTCATACAAATATTACAAAATTCGGTAGGTAAGAATGACCGTGCTGATGAAACTTCCAGCTCAGGCACCATTAGTTTGACAAAGCGCTGGCTCAACCGACGACTAAAATGTCTAAGAATAGCCCCGTGAGTTCATCCATACCAAGGATTATAAAATGTTTCAGTTTTCGTACTTTTACTCTTGAACGGATTACTGTCGAAGATCGAGGTATTTTATTCAAGCCCGCTCGGTGGATTTGAAGGGGGCGGGTGGCTTAGATTTAATAATGTGCTAGTTAGCATAAATTCATATGATGATGATGATGATGATGATGATGATTTGTATAGCGCCGTTTCGTGACTGCTGTCACTGCAAGGGCGCTTTCAGGCTTGACGCGGCGGTGAAGAAATGAGTCTTCATTCCCTTCTTGAAGCTCTCGATCCCTTCCTTGGCACGCACTTCAGGAGGCAGCTGGTTCCAAGTGGACGGTCCCGCAACGGCGAAAGCGCGGTCTCCGAACACTGTACATCTTTTTCTGTGTTGAGTGCTGACAGATGTAAGAGCACTGTCGGCAGATCGCAGAGTGAGCCCCCTCTCGCTCAGACTCCTCGGTATATGCAAGCGAATGTCGAGCACGATGATAAAGAAGCATGCACAAGCGCTGCGTAGCGTTTGCGACAAGTTATAAGCTAGTAGGTATATATATACTACAACTTTTTACGATTGCAAACTTGAAAATTAAGTCTTTAAATAAACAGTACCTATACCATACTGTTACGATTTTTATGGTTCGAAAGTCTTTCAATTAACAACACTGGTCTTCTTTTACAGTTATTTATTCTACACTTTTAAATTTATTCTAACAAAGACAGTCTCCATTATTCCATTATACTGGTTTTAGTTCACTGGTCAAATTTGTTCGATGTATGGGTGAAGCTCACAGATGACTGACTCTAGTGCAAGCAATAAGCGTCTTATATACTCTTCACAACAGTATTATCTAGAAACTATATTCGCTAGACAGTTCCAAAATTAAGGAAAGATTCAAGTAGGTACGTAGTAATCATTATTTCTAGACGCTTCAAGTACTTTATTTAATTATTCCTACCCACACATACTTATGAGGATTCCTATTACATAGCTATAACTAATACCTATACTTATTTAATCTTACCTATTTACATAACAATACATTAATATTTTGTGCGATTTTGTGTTTCCCCTTGCGATGCTGCATCCACAGCGGATTCGCAGTAATCTTATTACAACTATTTTGTATTATCATTCTAATGTTTCTTGTTTTCTAGCAACAATCCAACTAGGAGTGCCACCCGTAGTATGCTATTAGCTCCAGCAGTAATGTAGTTTCATTTAATTGCAGTTTTCTGTCTAAAGCCGGTCGATAGCTCAGTTGTTGGAGCGCTTGGAAATGATTTCCCGTTTCGGTGTTTATTTCAAGAACCCAAAATAAAATATCCGCAAGGTTTACTCCGCCTTCACAAGAAATGCGTATCAGACCGCTCGGAAGCTGGAAGGACCCCTACTTTAATTGAAGTGGTAATATATCAAAATAAATAGGTTCCACTCGCCACATGCGAAACCTTTCGGAGATAACGCGGCAAAAAGTTGCATTATATATTTAGCTTAGTTGAAGCAGAAGATTCCATTGACAGCATCTTTTAAATTCAAAAATAAAGATATACCGCCAAGTTTCTTAGACATAAAGCAAGACAAGATCTCGAGTCGTTTTCCATTTAAAGCTCGTTAAAGAACAATGGACCAGTAATTTGTTTCTAATTTCTGCCGCCGTTATTCATCCGGTCCTGCAGCCCCGGCGCCTTTATTGTCTGCCCAGCCTTCACAGAAAATTCACGGCAAACCAAGCACACGACGCGACGGTTTGTCCAAAAAACATTTCATTCAATGGCATTAGGGTCACAGACAAATCAAACTGAGAATATATACGGTGGAAATGAAGCATTTGAGAAGCATGACAGGAAAAACTCTGAGGGATAGAGTTAGGAATGAATGAGTAAAGAAAGAATCTAATTTGAAAGAGGATGTGAAAATTAAGGTACAAAATATGGTTTGGGCATGTGTAAAGAATGAATGATGATAGACTGAGACTGTATACAGAGGCAGTGGGAAAGGAAAAAGAGGTAAGGGACGACCGAGAAAAGTATGGAGTGATCAGATTGTGGAGATTTTGAAAGAATGGGATGTACAAAGCGAGCGTAAAAGAAGAAAATGCATTAAAAAGGTGATGGATATGAATGAATTGAAAGAGGATAGGAAGGATAAGGTGAAATTGAAAAATAAAATGAATTGAAGGAGGATAGGAAGGATAAGAAGGATAGGTAAGGATAGGAAGAAATGGAGGCAGCTCTGCAGTTAGCATGAACTTGTACATATCTGCTTGTAAAAATGCATTTAAAATTCATATTAAATGTTTTGACTGGTCCGTAGCTCAGTGATAACACTGCGGACTCTGAATGAGAAGGTTGTGGGTTCGAATCACGGCGGAGCACAAAAAACATACCATTTATATTTTCAAATTTGTATTTGAAAAGTTCATAAACCTTTAACAATGACCGATCACCAAAGGTCTATCCAGCCTTACAGCAACTGGGTCTTACTTGAGTATTGGCGCTTTGAAGCAACGACCAAGCTTGTAAACACCTCTGCGGCACTACAACAAGTGTCATGCACCCGTAGAGTCTCTGAAATGTAAGGAGTCTCCCGCACAGGATTTCTTAAAAAACAAAAGTAGTACCGATTTAAAGTGGAAAAAAAACAAGTCCTCATAAATTAAAAAAATTTACTTACCAAACAAAAAATCGCGTATTGATTCATCTTTTTCTTCTCTAGTTTCAATCCTGGGATTGGCTTGCAGCAATTTCTTTCACTCTTCTCCTTTACTCTTCCTTGTCTTGTGCGGCTCTTTTTAGGTCTGCATAATATGTTGAGCAGCGCACGTCCACCAACAGGTCCTCCAGGTACTCCTGGCGTGGGCGTCCCCTAGAGCTGGTCCTCTCGGTCACCCCCTCCATTATGGCATGCAAGAGACCTTCTTGTCGTATTACATGGCCGATCCATCTTGCACGCCTTTCGGACAAGGTCCTGAGCAGATGCCTTCCTCCTTCGATTCTTTGATTCATAAGAATGTATTTTTTTGTTTTTAGGTTCGAAAAGTCTATAAGTTAAAACACACAGGTCTTCTTTCAGGATCTTTATTTACACTTAATTTATTTCTACAAATTTATATTTATTTTTGAACTCTTTTGGTAACACAAATTTACTTTTCACAGTTTAGTATCGCTTACACTCTTCCAATCAAAGCCAACTATCGCACTCGCTTAGCACACTCAATTCTCCGCCTTACATATACATACTTCACAGACAGTATTTTTTAGTGACTAATTTTGCCAGCATATTCCTGCATATTCAACCAAGTTCGAGACTACTAAAGGATCATTTAATTTCTAGATTTCTTAGGTCTATTGCTGCCTACGATGTATACCTATTTTAATCTACTATTTACATTACAGTATAAAAATTCCGAGCAAGTTATCCGTTGCCGAATTGTCTGTGATTGAAATGTTGTTGATTGATTAGTCGTGTGACCGATTTGCCCATGGACGAGCTGTCTCTGGACGACTCATCTATAACCGATTTGTCGTGACACGCTTCGCAGAGACTGCCGTTATAGTGGAATCTGGAAGCTTCGTCTGTCCGCTCCCCGAGCTGCGCCTGATTTATACGAAAACTTTGCGATTTATGAAGAAAGCTCAGAATACGCGAGGACTGTCTCTTTACGCAAAGTTTCGGTGAAGTATTCTGCACCCTTAGTACAAAAGTATTGCGTAAATCGCGCCTCGATTGCGTAAATCTAGCAAGTATAAAATATACGGCGGATCTAAAAAGTGAAAAATTCAAATTTTAAATTAAAAACCAAAAAAATCTCATAAAACCTAATTTTCATTTGGTTCCTCTGCCAAATAAAAATTAGCCCTGCAACTTTTGCCGACGTTCCCTGAAGCAGGGGTGAGATTGGCAAAGTGAACCATTTTTACAGCATGGTTGGTCAGCATTATATCGACCTAGAAGTCGAGGGAAGGAACCTAAATTTAAATCTAAATCTAAGCTGCAAAGATATATGTACATCATTTAAGATTCATATTAAACGAATTCCCACAAGCATACATGTATAATTTCGCGCTAACACATGCCGCATGTGGATCTACAATATAAAAACACAATCTTAAATGAACATAAGCCCTGCAACTCTTGCCGACCTTCCCTGAATCAGGGGTAACATTGGCCAAGTGAACCATTTTTTACAGTATGGGTGGTCAGCCTCATACCAACCTATAAGTCAAGGAATACAAACAATTAATTACATTTGGGTACATACTCGTATAACAAATAAACACTAAACAATTAAACAGTAAAAATTAAAACCTACAAAACATATTATGAAAAAGTGAAAAATATTTTTGAAAAGATTCAGCCTTTACAAAATATTTGAAGACTTTTTCTCTAGCAATCCAGCTGGGTGACAACACAAAATTGCCTATGCCGATTCACGTCTATCTATTATTTTTACAAATCTATCCCATAAATTGCAAACTCGAACCAATTTCAAATTTTCAACAAAAGAACAAATAAAAAACATCCATTTTATCTATATAGACATATCTAAATTCATCATTAGATTTACAACCTAAATTTGAAACGTTTTTGTCCGTTTTATGTTTTTTTTCATTTTTCCCATGGCTTCAAATTAAGGGCTAACGCTCGCTTACCTTTCCCCTATAATTGAGGCAATTTCTCGTATTTTACGAGCGCACCCTCAACTCCACCTGTGCGTGGGACATAAAAGCTGTATTGAAAAGGACCATTGTCTGTTAGTGTCTTTTACAAAAAAAGAAAAGAAAAAAAAACGCCTTTTTGTGTCTAATCGGTCTCTAAAAATGAGAAATTGAACTAATACAATCTTCTTTGTGAACTTTTTCTGTCTAATCTGTTTCAGTTGTTTTTTTTTTTTGTTTAACTGAAGAGAGAAACTGAACTAATACAACTTGCTTCAAGAACTAGTTCAGTCTATTTAGGACTTTTTTGGAAATTGTAGTTGCCTTCATTAAAAAGCCTTTTTGAAATTGGCATAGTATGCAAGGACAGAGTCAAGTGGAGGCATTTCATCATGTGGGAGGTATCGGCCACCCCTAAAAGAATGGCGGCAGGATACAAGACAAGACATAGACGAAATTGTGACTCAACGTATTCAGTTGGTAGAGTGCTTGCATTCCATGCCGAGAGCTCGGGTTTGAATCCCACTGAGGGTGTCAGAAACGATTTCCCGTTTCGGAGATAATTTTCAACCCAAACTAAAATGCCGGCAAGGTTTGCTCAGCGTTCACAAAAAAATGAGTACCGGCCCCATCGGGAGCTGTTGGGAAACCTTATTTTAAGCGAAGTGGTTGACGTAAGGCTTACTTACTTGATTGATCGATTATTTTTTCAGTGTTCACTTTACCTTATGTTTTCTTTGACTTATAGGTTGGTATGAGTTTGACCACCCATACCGTAAAAAAAATGTTCACTTTGTCAATTACACCCTTGTTTTAGGAAAGTTCGGCAAAAGTTGCAGGGCATATATTTATTCGAGGTTTGGATTTTAATTTGTAATTACACATGCAGCATTTGTAAACGCGAACTTACACATGTCTGTTTGTGGGCACGCATTTAATATTAGTTTTTAATGGAAATACATCTTTGTAACCTAGATTATAGATTATTATAGATATATAGGTAGCTCAGTGGTAGCACTTCGGACTCTGAATGGGAAGGTTGTGGGTTCGATTCCCGGCGGAGCACAAAAAAATACCATTTATATTTTCAAATTTTCTCTTTGCTGGGTTGAAAAATTCATAAAACCTTTACCAATGACCGGTCACCAAAGGTCCATCGACAGCCTTACAGCAACTGGATCTTGCTCGAGAATTGGCGCTTTGTATCGACGACGATCAAGCTCGTAAATAGCTCAATTGGTAGAATGCTTGCATTTCATGCCGAGAGCAAGGGTTCGATCTCAAGGCTTACTCAGCCTTTACAAGAAATGAGAACCAGCCCCCCCGGGAGCTGGGAAATTCCCACTTTAACTGAAAGTGTTTGGTGTGAGGCCGGCCCCCTTACCTGTAAAAAATAAATAGGTCCCGAAGCACCACATGCGGCCCCTTCGTGGATAACTCAGGCAAGAAGTTTCACTATATGTTTAGCTTAGTTGAGATCACGCACAAACTATCTCCTTGTAATCCTACGCACTTTTATTATCATATTCTCGTTTATATCACATTCATTCATTGTCCAACATCTTTCAATATCTTAATACGACTAATAACTTCAATGGCTAAGACCGAAAGACCGATTAGCTTTGAGCTTCAGCCCAGCTCATAGTTCACATTGCGACACATCCCTACCACCTGTCTTCGGCGTATTTTTATGTGAGACTTAAATTATTGTAGACGGCGCCTTGGTTTTATCGTATGAAATGTGCTGTTAAAAGAAAGAGCCGCTCTCCGATATGTGTGCAAGACGAAGAAATATTTTATTGCCCCCCGAAAAATTCAACCTTGCAAGTTTTGAAGGGTGTTTGTGTTCTTTATTGATTATTTAATAATAATAATAATATTAGGATGATTTATTTGGTGAGCGCTGTTTTTGTGTGTATCACACCTCAAGAGCCCTCTGCGAGCTTGGTCGTCGCTGTAGAAAGCGTCAATTCTTAAGCAAGACCCAGTTGTTGTAAGGTTGGATGGACCTTTCAGTGACCGGTCTTTGGTAAAGGTTTTTGAATTATTCAACTCAGCGAAGAGCACATTCGAAATATAAATGGTATATTTTTTGTGCTCCGCCGGGATCCGAATCCACAACCTTTCATTTACGAGTCCGAAGTGTTGCCACTGGTCTACGGACCGGTTCAAGATTCCAACGACACGCGGTGTGCCTGAGCGGTAACCCATCCAAGTACTATTCGCGCCCAATGTTGCTTAACTTCGGTGATCTATGGGAACCGGTGCATTCAACATGGTAACGTCGTTGACCTACTACCTACCTTACTTCGAAAATGTATCTTTGTATAAAAAAGGATAATTTAAAAAAACAATAAAATTATTTTTAAAACTAAAATCAAAAAACCTTGTTTTTTACCACTTTGAGTATTTTTTATTAGATAGCAAAAACGTTTTCGGTGGGTACCTACTCCCACCATCTTCGGTTGCACTTACAATACTAAATCTTAAAACTAAAGATATATGGAGGGTGGTGGAAAGGGGGTAGGGGAGGAGTCTAATTATCTATGTTCTTTGATTTGTGAAAGTGGGAGTGGGAGGGACTATAGGAGGAGTTTGGTTACCAAGAATATTTAAAAGGGGGGAGTTAATATCGGGATGTTGGATATTTATAATTTTTATACCACTTTTAACATACTTATCAATTTATAATGCTACCAAAATGTCCAATTTTCCCCTTTTTTACAATTATAAATTAATTCTAAGTTACTTTTGTCAAACGAGTGGCCTTCTGTTCGTGCATGCTCCGCTATTTCCGAGTAAATCATCATATTTTTGATGCCATTTTTGTGCTCTTTATATCTGTCTATCTGGCAATTTTTCTTCCTTTTTAAGAAGAAATCTTTCTTTAGATAAAATGTTTGTTTTATCAAATCTGATCAGATGATTCAGCCCTTTCTGTGAATGTTCACAGATAGCAGACTTGTTCGGGTTATTCGTCTTAACTGCACCAAGCACTGATGCTATTTACGGTGGAAATAGATGGTGTATTCCCACATCGCATCGGTTTGTAGGGCAGATTATAAATACGCATTTCCTTTCACCGCTCCATAGAGATTTCAACTTGAGACGTGCATTAGTGAATTCTGGGTTATCTCTACCGGCCAACATCTGTTCCGCACGCGGTGTGCTCTCTATTTTAAATGTCTGTATCCATTTTCAAATAACGCCATCTGTCAGCTGGGGCGTAAAGTATCATGTTGCGAATAAGCAAAGCATCGATATAAATTTTATTTAAATCAATGAAGCAAAGTGATTCACGAGGAAAATTCGGAGAAATCTATATATACTAGGGGCGTTGCCCCTGGCTGCTACGCAGCCCAACCCCTTAACATTTGGTGAATGTGTATATTGCGCATAGTTTCCTCGCGTTAAAATTCGGAAAACATGTAAAATAAAAACATGCAGCCTTTGTAAAAGAAAATCGACCACCCATAGTTTAAAAAATGGTTCACTTTGAAGATTTCAGCTGTGTTTCAGGGAAGATTGGCAAGAGTTGCAGGGCTTATATTAATTTGAGATTGGGTTTTTATGTTGTAAGTCAACATGCATTATGTGTAAGCGTGAACTTATAAATGTCTGCTTGTGGGAATGCATTTAATATGAATCTCGATTGGTATGTATCTTTGCAACTTAGATTATAGAACTTAACAAAATAATTTCCTTGACTTATAGGTTAGTATGTGGCTGAC
Source organism: Agapetus fuscipes (assembly GCA_951799405.1). Lineage (NCBI taxonomy): Eukaryota > Metazoa > Arthropoda > Insecta > Trichoptera > Glossosomatidae > Agapetus > Agapetus fuscipes. The sequence goes on from OX637349.1 coordinate 1,885,957, forward strand.
CACCCATACTGTAAGAATGGTTTACCATGAAAATTTTATCTCTGTTTGAGGAAAAGTCGGCAAGAGTTGCAGGGCTTATGTTCATTTGAGATTAGTTTTTTATTTTATAAGTCCACATGGGGCATTTGTAAGCGCGAACTTATACCTGTCTGCTAGTGGGAATGCATTTAATATGAATCTCAAATGGTATGTATCTTGCAACTTAGATTAATGAACTAAACAAAATAATTTCCTTGACTAAAAGGTTAGTATGTGGCTGACCACCCATACTGTAAGCAATGGTTCACAATGCAAATTTTATCTCTGTTTGAGGAAAAGTCGGCAAGAGTTGCAGGGCTTATGTTCATTTGAGATTAGTTTTTTTTATTTTGCAAGTCCACATTGGGCATTTGTAAGCGTGAACTTGTACCTGTCTGCTTGTGGGAATGCATTTTATATGAATCTCAAATGGTATGTATCTTTGCAACATAGATTATAGAACTTAACAAAATAATTTCCTTGACTTATAGGTTAGTATGTGGCTGACCACCCATACTGTAAGCAATGGTTCACCATGCAAATTTTATCTCTGTTTGAGGAAAAGTCGGCAAGAGTTGCAGGGCTTATGTTCATTTGAGATTAGTTTTTTTATTTTGCAAGTCCACATTGGGCATTTGTAAGCGTGAACTTGTACCTGTCTGCGTGTGGGAATGCATTTAATATGAATCTTAAATGGTATGTATCTTTGAAACTTAGATTATGTAAAGAAATACACAAAATAATTTTCTTGACTTATAGGTTGGTATGAGGCTGACCACCCATACTTTAAAAAATGGTTTACTTTGCAAATTCACCTTTGTTTCAGGGAAGGTTGGCAAGAGTTGCAGGGCTTATGTTCATTTGGAATGGGCTGTTATGTTGTAAGTACACATGCAGCATATGTAAGCGGGAACTTATACATATCTGCTTGTGGGAATGCATTTAATATAAATCTTAAATGATATATATCTTTGCAGCTTAGATTAGATTAGATTAGAACTTATACATGTCTGCTCGTAAGAATGCATGTAATATGAATCTCTAATGTTATATATGTTTGCAACTTAGATTACAGATTGAAATCCATTTTTATTTGGCTTTTTTTTTATTTTTAATTTGCATGAAATAAAAGAAAATGTAAAAAAAACTTTTACGTTTTGCCGCTAGATGTCAATATTGTTCCATACATTTTTAGTATGAACAAACAGATTAATTCCTAAAAGTTTTCATACATTTGTAAACACACACGCGTAAGCTCGCCGCATTGCAGCATATATACAAAAATTAATTTGCTATAGAGCATGAATGAGTTTCATCTGCTGTGATGGCATTGATTTTGAAAATCGAAACTCGACGACGAATGACGACGACGAAGGGTAATATAATAAAGGATTGGATATACATGATATCGCCACCTTAAAGGTAATCTAAGTTGCAAATATATGTAACATGATAGATTCACATTACATGCATTTTCACAAGCAGACACGTACAAGTTCGCGCTTAAACATGCCGCATGTGGACCTACAATATAAAAACCGGAATCTCAAATGAACATTATATGTACACCCTGCAACTCCTGCCGACCTTCCTTGAAACAGGGGTGACATTGACAAAGTGTTCCTTGACTTATAGGTTGTTATGCGGCTGACCACCCATACTTTAAAAAATTGGTTCACTTTGCCAATGTCACCCCTGTTTCAGGGAAGGACGGCAAGAGTTGCAAGGCTTATGTTCATTTAATATTGGGTTTTTATATTGTAGGTCCACATGCGGCATGTGTTAGCGCGAAATTATACATATCTGCTTATGGGAATGCATTTAATATAAATCTTAAATGATATATATCTTTGCAGCTTAGATTAGATTTGATTAGAACCATTTTTACAGCATGGGTGGTCAGCCGCATACCAACCTATAAGGAACAAAGGTAATCTGAATAATAACCGGGGTATGTCTTGATTCACTGATTTGAGAAATCGTGGATAAAACATTTTATTGTGTGTAAGTTCTAACATTAAATGAAATATTTATAAGGAAGTGCTCATGAACAACTTCTAAACTACAGGGTTTCCATACTTTTTATTTTTTTCTCTCGTGAAAAATAGGGAAAAACGGCTGATGATGCTGGAGTGATGTTTTCCGGGATCTGTTGCCGTGGTCTATGGGAGCTGGAGCTTCCAGACATTTTGCTCATGTCTACGATGGGGTTTTTTTAGCGTGAAGTATGATGATGAAGATGATCTTGATGAAAACTGTAAGTCATCACAGTTCCGGCTCCCATGGACCACGGATCAACAGACCCCAGAAAACTTCACTCCAGCATCAAACCCATGTTAGCCTATTGTTTCACTTATTAAGTTTTACCTTTAATGTATCTATATATTTCGTCAGCTCTATGTATCACTTCTCCCAGGTCCTCTGTGATCTTGATCGTCGCTTAAGAAAGCGCCAATTCTCAAGCAACACCTCAGTTACTACTTCCAGAATTTGAAACGTCTTATGAGTGACTTCTTCAATTCGTAGCTCAAAGGAAAAGCACTCAATAGTCAAATGACTGCTACGACAAGGCACTGCCTTTACAAGAAGATGGCAACCTAAAGAGACAGATGGCTAGCATAATCAGTCACTGCATTTACAATAAAATAGCAACCAGTAGAAAAATATTGCTAACACAACATGCATTACCTTTATAACAGGATGGCGATCAAAGAGATAATTAATGGCTAGCACAACAAGGCACTGTCTTTTAAAGAGAATAGCAACCAGCGAATACAGATTGCTCAAGCTGTGTGTACTGGCCTTCAGAATACTAAATGGAGCAGCACCTCACTACCTGTCTGAACTGGTCACCAAAATGGATGTTACTACCCGCGGACATACACTCAGATCCAGGCACTAGAATAAAATCCTGCTCCAGCTGCCGCACAGAGCCACGAGGACGGTGTTTGGTCACCGAGCCTTTAGCGTTGCTGCTCCGACGGCTTGGAATTCTCTTTCTGGGACCCTCAGGGAGCTGAAGACTGAGGCAGCTTTTCGAAAAGGGCTCAAAACTAATTTGTTCAAAGACAATTACAAAACGCCTTTGCAGTGACTCAGTCACGAAAGGGCGATATACAAATGTTTATTATTACTATTTATTATTATTAGTACAATAATACACTACCTTTTTAGAGACAAATGGCTATCACAACAAGGCACTGCCCTTATAAGACGATGATGACACATGCAAGTATGTTTCAGCCCTCACTTACACATGCTGCACGTGTTTCTTAGTGAAATGGTTACAGAGTTACAGTAACAGTTATTTAATAAATTCACTAATCTGATCAAACTGTTATCAACGTTAATTACCGCTTTATCAACAAACAGTAAAATATATTTCATTGTGTATTCAAGTCTTAAGCAAAAGCCAAATAATATAATTTCTATTCCATAATAATCCACAATTAAGTGGGCTTACCCTTTCCCCGCGCTTTAAGGGTCGTTAAGGCTAAAAATTCCCGGCCTAATCTCTTTTTGATATGTGGCCTGTAGACCGTAATTCACGAACAGTTGTTCTGGCTTGCCCTGCGGAGAAAATGAGCCGAAATAATGAGAGCATTCTGCGCGCGCCATCAACGTTATATCGTATTAATTTAAACAAGAGATTAAGACGATAAAATAGATTAAAGGGCTGTTTATTCTTGTGGGAAAAAATATTGTAAATTATTATGTTATTAATGAAGAAAAATGCCCAGGGAAAATATATTGAAGGATATATTATAAGATAAATAAAATGTTTATTCCACAGTTTCTCGAACCAGTGAATAAGTAATTATTCAGTTTTACCTTTAGGTGGCGATATATATTCGTTGACTATAAGGGAACAAGGGAAAAAGGATCATTGTCAATTTTTCAGCAAAAAAAAACTAACAATGCCATCTAGTGCAAAATAAAGGTAGCTTCTTGTCTAGATTTCCGAAAAACGCTTAAAACGATCATAGTCTACAACAGACTCAAAAATAGATTGCATGACTGTATCATAAAAAGATCAATGTCACCCTTGTTGCAGAAAGAAAGATCATTGTCTATGGACATTGATCTTTTTTTTCATTTTGACAGCCGGCTGTCAGTCAGTTCACAGATTCATTCACAGATTCTTATTAGGCTAATTTAAATATTAGCTTTTAAATTTGTCAATAATTATAATTTTTTTATTACTTATAACTAGAATATTTTGAGTAAATAGTGTTACAATTAAAATAAATGAATACTAAAATTAGAAAAAAGATCAATGTCAATTGACTATGATCCTTGTTGCAAGTAATATTTTCTAAATATTCTTTATTGTTATGGTTACTCTAAGAAAATAAATAATTAAGAATTCAAAACCAAATTATTAAATAAGCTATAAAAAATAGTTTTAATTGCTACTATAGTAAGTTGTTTCATAAACAGTTATACAAAGTAAATAATGTTTTTTCCTTTTTCTCACAATGATTTACTTTTGACAGTGATCCTTTTTCCCCTGTACCCTTCTATTCTTGTTCTCGAGCCGACGTTTTGAATCGATCACACGATTCATCATCAGGACGTGATTTTGTGTGCGTGGTTGGCCTGGTGTGTGATGTGGTTCTGTTGCTGGTCGGTGCGGGTCGGTGCGGGGCGGGGTCCCGCTCTGATGATGAATCGTGTGATCGATTCGAAACGTCGGCTCGAAAACAAGAATAGTCAACGGATTACCCGAAATCCCATAAACATGACAATTAAAATTTTAACAAATAAACAAATAGCAATTCTACTAATTGTAACAATCAGTCATACATTCTAAAAACTGTTCCACAATTATACATACTTTATAACTATCTCACATGTATCACCACACAATCATACATACAAACACTAAAATACTCAACATTCTCACATACATACACGACAATTCTATAAGCAGTCACACAGTTATAGCTACATTTTGGATATTGCACGACACTGTCTCACAATTCCAATCTTAATCTCTCATTACGCGCCCCGCAAGTTCGGTAATACAATTGTGAGAGGGCGGTGCTTTGCTTCTAGTACAAAACACCACCTAAATTGTGTAAATCGAAAAAGTGTATGCAAACTAAATCACTCTCTAGGAATGCCGTCGTATATTCCATACATTTTCGAATTACGTTGGAGTGAGATTTTCGCAATGTTTTGTTTACTCGCTGTACAGTACTGCCAACTTAGCAGATTAATCTGTGGACCGCAAAACACAAGAACAGGGCGCGTCATTTGAAGAGATTAAACTCAAAATTACACTCGAAATTAAACCATTTTTTAGTGTCATTTGTCACCCCTGGGGATATACGAACGAGGCTCAATAAACAAACCAACTACTCCGAGTAATGTAAAACTGAGGAAAGAAAACCAAGCAACCGAAATCACCAGAAGGATTACACTGACTGGGCAGATTTCGAAAATCTAAGCTACATACTCTTTAACAAGAAAACGCCTGTTTACCTGAAACGCAAGGGCTTTGAGTCATGCGTGCTTCCAGTATCCACCTATGGCGTGGGAACAAAATGGCTCACTCAGTAAAGCGCCAACAGACTGAGGACGTGCCAAAGAGACATTAAATGGAAGATGCTGGGAATCAGTCTCAGAGACAGGGTTCCAAACCCGGAGATCCGTAGACGCAATGATGTCATACAGCGAGTGTCCTGCTTAAAGTGGCGCTGGGCTGGTCATGTCGCAAGGCAGGACCATGACAGGTGGCCGAAAAGGATCGTCCAGTGGAGGCCTAGGATGTCTAAGCGGGGAGTGAAAGGGGAAGAGGCCCCAACTGAGGTGGCTGGACGACATCAAAAGAACTGCAGATAGAGGATGGCTGAACACAGCAGCCGATAGATAGAAATGGAGAGGATTGGAGGAGACTTACTTCCAGGAGTGGACTGAGAAACGCTAAGGAGTAAAAATAAGAAGAATACACAATCGAATCTAATATATTTTAAGTTTTAAAGATATGTAACATTATATATATATTGTTATTTTTATTCTTTGATTTTAAAAAATGTAATTTGTCATGTATGTTCCTTGACTTATAGGTTGTTATGCGGCTGACCACCCATAATATAAAAATTGGTTCACTTTGCCAATGTCACCCCTGTTTCAGGGAAGGACGGCAAGAGTTGCAAGGCTTATGTTCATTTGAGATTGGGTTTTTATATTGTAGGTCCACATGCGGCATGTGTTAGCGCGAAATTATACATATCTGCTTGTGGGAATGCATTTAGTATAAATCTTAAATGATATATATCTTTGCAGCTTAGATTAGATTAGATTAGATTAGAGGATCACATTATACGCATTCTCACAAGCAGAAACGTAAGTATAAGTTCACGCTTGCACATGCCGCATGTGAACCTACATCTCAAATGAACATAAGCACTACAACTCACACCGACCTTCCGTGAAACAGGGATGACTTTGGCAAAGTTAACCATGTTCTTCAGCATGGGTAGTCAGCCTCATACCAACCCAAATCCGTGGATGTATTTCGTGGAGCACTCAAGACACGCCTCTTAGAAAAAGTCTTATCCGTGATTGGAGAGGGCCCTTAAGGTGTGACACACGTAAAAACGGCGCTCTCTTATCATTTGAAATTTAAAATAATTATGTCTGATTTACATTGTTATGAATTACGCGTTCAATTTATTGAAAACTTTGGTTAATTTATTTTACAAAAAATATTTTATGATTCCGTTTACATTTGGTTCGATTACAGAGTGGCTTTTTAACTGTTCAGCTCGACGGCTCTGATACAAGTCTTTGCTATAGACATTTTTTTCCCTTTTGAGGCATAACATAAGGATGGTTCTTGAAACATTGGGAACGGGAACATGCGTGATTTTGCCAGAATATTCCATTCAGAATATTCGAGCGAATTCTCACACGATTGAATAAATACAATTATTTAAACACCTGCATCTACCTGGGTGACCGCTCAGGTACACCGCGTGTTGTTGGCATTTCTTGGACCGGTCCGAAGTCCAGTGGCAACACTTCGGACTCGTAAATGGAAGGTTGTGGATTCGAATCCCGGTGGAGAACAAAAAATATACCATTTATATTTCCAAATTTGCTCTTCGCTGGGTTGAAAAACTCATAAACCTGTACCAAAGACCGGTCACTGAAAGGTCCATCCAACCTTACAACAACTGGGTCTTGCTTGAGAATTGGCGCTTTCTACAGCGACGACCAAGCTCGCAGAGGGCTTTTGAGGTGTGATACACACAAAAACAGCGCTCACCAAATAAATCATCCTAATATTATTATTATCTAGAGACACACTTTTACAAGCAAAAACACACAGACACACAATCACACATTCGTAAATATGTATATATATATAAATCATTGTAATATCTATTTATTAATTTAGACACGAACATATAAGGTTTTACACCTGTGGGGTTTTGCACAGCCTACATGGTTCTGTTTCTCGAGAGATATTAATATGTACATACTATGTTTGTGTAGTCTTTGTCAATATCATCGGTAATTCAATATACACTGATCCCTTTTCTACAGGGACGTTTTAAGACAGTCTGACGCCCATGGGTGAATTTATTTAAAAAAAATGTAGTCGAATCTAATCTAAGTTGTAAAATATATGTAACATTAAAGATTCAGTTTATATGAACTTTCACAAACAGAAATGCACAAGTTCGCGCTTAAAAATTCCGCATGTGATCCTTCAATATAAAAACACTTATCTCACACTGACATACCCCTGCAACTCTTGCCGACCGACCTTCCTTGAAACAGGGGTGACATTGGTGACCATTTTCTACAGCATGGGTGGTCATCCGCATACCAACTTATAAGTCAAGGAACGTACACAACAAATTACATTTTTAAAATCAACAAATTATAATATAATATGTATGGACATCAAAAACTAACAGAAAACAAATTCTTATTTAAAAAACCCTAACCACCAACATCACAGATCAACCGCCATTTCTTTCTGTCCTTACACACTTCTTTCATTTCCTCCAGTATTCCATAGTATTACTCATAGTATACTGCATAGTATTGTTATGTAAATAGTATATTGATATAGGTGTACATCGTAGGTAGCAATAATTATAGGCCTGAGAAATCTAGAAGTGAAATAATCCCTTTGTACTCTTGAATCTGGTAGAACTTTCGAGAGTTTGCTGGCAAATTAGTCACTAGAGACATCTGTCTCTGAAGTATATAAGGAGCAAAATTGAGTGCAGCAAGGTAGACAGATAGTCGCCTTTGATTGAAGAGTGTGTGAGGTGCTATATAATCTATAATCTATAATCTAAGTTGCAAGGATATATTCATTTAAAGCTCTCAGATGTATGCCCACAAACCAACAAGTGTAGTTCGCGCTTACAAATGCTGAATGTGTACTTACAAATAAAATCCAAACCTCAAATGAACATAAGCCCCACAACTTTTGCCGACCTTCCCTGAAACAGGGGTGACATTGGCAAAGTGAACCATTTTTTACAGTATGGGTGGTCAGCCTCATACCAACCTATAAGTCAAGGAATATGAATAATAAATTACATTAAAATATAAAAAAAGAACAAAACCTTACAAAGAAATCTATACAAAAAAAGTCAAAAATTTCCTATGCAAAAAATGTAGCAAATAAAAACACCAACATTAGAAATCAACATTGCAGATTAGCCGCCACTTCTTGTCCTTAAGTACATACTTATTTCATTTCATCCAGAGTTATAGCCTTTTTCATACAAGCCCTCCTTTTATTACGACTCTGGATATCCCATTCATTCGTTCAGAAATTTGTCTAAATCTAAATCTAAGTTGCAAACATATGTATCATTTGAGGGTCATATTAAATGCATTCCCTTAAGCAGACACGCATAATTTCGCGCTCACACATGCCGCATGTGGACCTACAATATAAAAAACCCAATCTCAACATAAGCCCTGCAACTCTTGCCGACCTTCCCTGAAACAGGGGTGACATTGGCTAAGTGAACCATTTTTTACAGTATGGGTGGTCAGCCGCATACCAACCTATAAGTCAAGGAACATACATAAAAAAATACATTTTTTAAATCAATCAATAATAATATAAACATGGACATAAAAAAAAACTAAAACTTAAAACCAATTTCACTTTAACAAACCCTAGCCGCCAACATTACAGATCAACCGCCATTTCTTTCTTTCCTTGCATACTTCTTTCATTTCCTCCAGAGTCATAACCTTCTTCATACAAGCTCTTCTTTTATTATGACTCTGGATATTCCATTCATTCGCAATTTCGGATATTTGGTCCATCCATACCTTTCTCGGTTTTCCTCTACCACGACATCCATCTATTCTACCAACGTATACTTTCTTCGTCAGTCTTTCCTCATTCATTCTCTCCATATGCCCAAACCATCTTAACAAACTTCTTTTAATCTTCACTTTCTCTTGCACCACATTCTTCTCTTACAAAATCATTCCTCACCCAGTCACTCCGTTTTTTCCCAATCATACTTCTTAGAAATGTCATGTATCGTTTTGTCACTGTGCCGTTCTACATTGGAACCGTTACATTATATGCATATATTCGCTTTAATATAACATTTTAGATGTGAACTGCGCCGTAAATTTGCATCCATACCCAAATAAATCATGGTCAACCAGATCGGCGTCTGTGTCACCAGATGTCGGCGAAGGACCAACTCATTTCCGGCTAACATGGGGCCGGGCCGAAGCTAGGAAATATCTGGGATATACTGTATATATATATCATATCCAGGAAATATCCAGAGACATCTGGAAAGTATATAGAGAAGTATCTCGGAATATCTAGGAAGTATCTTCAAAATATTATTGATTGCAGAGGCATTAACTTTGTAATCGTTCATCTTAAAATATAAAAAACGTTTCAGAATATTTCTAGAAGATATCTATGTTTAAAAAATGTCTTGGAATATCTAGGAAATATCTTTAAAAAAGTCTTGGAAGTTTGTAGAAAATATCTTAGAAAATGTATTGTATATGTATATTATGTAGGAAAATCATATAATATCTCGAAATATCTAGGAAAAATCATGGACTATCTAGAAAATATCTTGGGATATCCAGGAAAATTCATGGAACATCTTGAAGGTACCTAGGAAAGATCATGGAACATCTAGAAAATATCTCGGAATCTGTAGGAAAAACTATGTAATATATTGAGATATATATATAGTAAAAATCATAGAACATCTAGAAAATATCTTATGTATAATATCTAGGAAAAATCATGGACCATCTTAAAAGTATCTTGGAAATATCAAGGAAAAATCATGGAAATCTAGAAAATATCATGGAATATCTAAGAAAAATTATGGAACCTCTAGAAAATATCATGGAATATCTAGAAAATATCATGGAATATCTAGGAAAAATTATGGAATATCTAGAAAATATCTCGGAATATCAGTTAAGTATATTTTATACCTATACCTATTAAAACCAAAGGCAACGTATTATTTAGAATAAATCTTCGAAATCTCAAAAGTATTACAAATGCTTCTAGAATATGACTAAAAATACGTTAAAGTAAGGTGATGTAATAAAAAAAAATACTTATATTTAATAAAAAAATAATACAATAATTTTAAGGGTATTTCTGTTTACACAGTGAAAGTCCATTGTATTTTTTTTATAAATTCAATTGGAAATGAAATGAAAAAGAAATGCTCCTGAAGCCTTATTAGGTGAAAACGTTTTGAGCAAAAATAAATAAAACTAAATTAAAACTTTGTTTTTCCAATTGAATTTATAAAACAAAAATACACATTATCTGAATGCTGAAAAAACAGTACAATTATTTTTTCATCTCAAAACTGAAAAAAGTTAAAAATATATTTCAATAAATTTTCTCAAAACCACAACGGCATGTTACCAAAGTTCAAATTTAATTATTCCAACATTCAATAGAAAGGAGATCATTTCTGAATATTTTGATTTATCGTCATACCGCTAAATAATATTAAATTTCAGCTGTTTTTTTGGGGTCAGACAGAATTTAGGTCAACCCTCTTTCCCCCCCCCCCCCTCCCTCCACCTACGCCTTCCTAGAATTCCCGACTCCCCCCTTCCTGCCCTTATTGTACTGAAGGCATAGAAATATAAGAAACAGATGGACTAAGAAAGCAATCGTTTGAGAGTTAAGAATGCGCTAACGCACTTTTTATACAAATATCCAGATCCATTCCATCGGCAAAAAACTTCTAACTGTCAACAGGTCGCTGCCTTAGTTCATGTTTACCTATACGCCATTGAGAAAATTTTACATGAGCAATGTTTGCATGTCGCACGCTTAATAATAAAGAGAAATAACTCGAAAATTGGGAAAATCGAGATTTTGTAATAAAACGCAAGAACAATGCAAGAAGAATAGGTAGAATGCGACAGCCGTTCAATTTGGACGAATATAACCGAGATAAAACATCGGCCGCCTTTTTCATCCCATACAAGTTGTACTGGTTGTCTGAACTTCAAACGCGATTTCCCAACATTTTTGTTTTTCGAGTTATTGCTCTTTATTATTAAACGTGCGATGTGTACTGGACCAATGTGTCTTATAGCAACAAGAAATTTATTTTAAAAATATTTAAAAGAACTCTCACATTATCGAGTTTTACGGTTTTTCTTAGCTCAGATTGTGTAGAATTTGATTCATAAGACAACTGCATGAAAAAGTCATATTTGACAAGATTGGCGTATACGGTAAACAAGAACTGGGGGAGCGAGGTGTGTTACTTAATTGTAAAAAAAAAACATATAAATGCTTAACTACATATTTTCTGAACGTGCCAACAAAAGAAAAAAACTATAACTATATCAATAAACTCAGTCTTCTGTATAAAAAAACTGTAGCAATTAAGGAAATGAGAGCAGAAATATTATTTCACCATTAGCACCTTATGGCAGGGATTTTTATAGACTAAAAGACGTGTGCAAAGACACAACACAGTGGAAACACATATGCAGAGATACTGTGACGGTTTTTCTTTATTTATTTATAAGATCTTCAATGCGGTGTTTGGCCGTGCTCTGAAGAATTATGACTTTGCTTGAGTGCATAGCGCCAGGAACCATATCACTTACAAAAGAGGATAATGAACCAAAACTTTATAAACACTTTTATTTATCCACAATCACAATATATAAATAATAATTTATTTATCCACAATCACAATGTATATATTATTATATTTACCACAGCAATATTGATTACATATAACCAAAATTCACACGCTTGGGGCTCTCCCGCCCGGGAAGCTTTTTCTTGTCTTTCTGCATTCTTTTGTTTTTCTTTTTTTTATTCAAATTCAAATCTAATGTTCCATTCCACCAAACAAACAAATTCATCTCGTTACAATACTGGACACCTCTAAAAGAGTAGAGGCATGATAATTGTAACAAAAATAGCCACCACAAAGGGTGGCAGCGTAAAGCTAGTGGTTTATAAAATGTGGAATAATCGTTCACTTAAAAACTACCTATTTTTATTTGTCGAGATATTTTGCTCGCAAAAGTGACAGCTATTTCCAGAACTAGTGATGTTCATATGTAGGTACTTGCTTATTCAAGTGTGTAACTTCTATGCTCGTGCTAATAGATACTTGTGAAAATCATCCCGTACACCATGAAGTCCGAACATTTTTGAATTCGGAATTTATCAGACATTTTCATACTTTTTGGCAATATTAGTAACCAATATCGTTGCTTTGGTAATTTCATAAGTTTCTATGGTGATATGTACATAGATTAAAGACGAATTAAAGACACGTAGCTTATGTAGAAAATAATAAAAAAAATGATGACTACGAAGTAGTCGAAAACGTTTGTGTCCTTTATATAAATAATAAAAAAAGTGGAAATAAAACAAGATTTCTTAATAACTTAATAATAAAAGAAAGCTTGTCGTATGTCGTGAGCGAGATAGTTAGTCCGGTTTATAGCTCAGTTGGTAGAGCACTTGCATTCCATACCGAGAGTTCGGGTTTTCGACCTGCCTGAAATAGGGGTGGCATTAGCAAAGTGAACCATTTTTCACAGTTTATGTGGTCAAACGCTTGATAGTTAGTCTGGTTCATAGCTCAGTTGGTAAAGCGCTTGCATCATATGCGGAGAGTTCGGGTTTTTGACCTGCCTGAAATAGGGGTGGCATTAGAAAAGTGAACCAATGTTTACAGTGTACGTGGTCAATCGCTCGATAGTTAGTCCGATCAACATTGTATTTCGTCAAAGAGTTTTTTTGCGTTTATCGTTTGGAACTAAATCACATTCATAGCCATTCCATAAAACTACTCCCTCCATTACTGAGGGGCATAGAAAGTTCTCGACCGAATTGTGAATGGAAGGGAAGAAGGATTTTTCGTGCCCTTTCGTAGGAATAAAAGTTTTGTTTTCTATGAACCGTAGATGCTTTTACGGACGTTAAATGTGTTCCTTTAATCTAAGTTGCGAAGCTTTCATGCCTTCATTTCCTGAAAATACATTTCCCTTCAAATACTGCTTCGTATTAGACTATATAGCATTATAGAGTGCCCATTGTAGTCATATACTTTTGGATTGTGAATAAAAGAATTCAGGGTGCTAAGAATCAGTTCATTAAATAAATAGATAAATTTATGAAGTAAACAATTAAATAATTAATTTAAAAACCAGAAATCGGAGTGATAAAAAAACTAATAGCACATAATTCTATCCTAGTCACGCGGAGGTTGCAACGCGTGACTAGCTTTTAAAAAATAGATTCTCTATAAAAATATACTTCAAATTTGTTGCAATTTTTCGTTGGAAGCCTTTTGTAGAAAATGACAATCTATAATCTAAGTTGTGAAGAGACTTATAAAATACATTTAAAATTCATATTCAATGCATGCCTACAAACCAACACGTAAGTTCACGCTTACAAATGCTCAATGTGTAATAACGAATTAAAATCTAAGCATCAAATGAACATATACCCTACAAATTTTACCGACATTGGCAAAATAAACCATTTTTTACAGTATGAGTGGTCAGCTTCATAGCAATCTAAAATTCAAGTAACTATTACAAATTAAAGAGATTTTCTTCTTTCTTCAAGAGATCCAAATGATCTGTTTGTGAAACTACTTCCTTCTGTGACACAATTTTTAAATTCGTAAATTTCCAGACGTTTTGTTTTGCGCACATAAACAAATCTTTACCATTGAAATGAGTTGAATACAGAGAAGGCTCCATTCACTCCTTCATGTCTGTAGGTACATTTGTCGACGTTTTCTCTCTAAACGAGGATTCTGCCCACGCCGCTGTTTCTTCATATTGAAACCCTTCACACAAATATCTCATTTACATGCTGAGCTTCTCCAATTTAGAGTAAGTATGCTCCTCTCTATTTAAAACAGTGGTTTCGAAACTTTTTTTTTCTTTTTTAAGAAATCATGTGCGGGAGACGCCCTAGATTCTAGAGACTCTAGAGTTCTATGACACTTGTTGTAGTAGTGCCGCAGAGGTGTACGAGCTTGGTCGTTGATACAAAGCGCCAATACTCAAACAAGACTTAATTGCTGTAAGGCTGGATGGACCTGTGTTGACAGGTCTTTGGTAAAGGTTGAATGATTTTTTTCAACCCAGCGAGAGAAAAATAAATGTTATATTTTTTGTGCTCCACCGGGATCCGAATCCGCAACCTTCCATTTACGAGTCCGAAGTGTTGCCACTGGACTACGGACCGGTCATGAATGCCAACGACACGTGGTGTACCTAAACGGTCACCAATTCAAGTAGCACCCGCGCCCAATGTTGCTTAACTTCGGTGATCTGATGAGAACCGGTGCTTTCAACATGGTATCGTCGTTGACAGAACTTGGTTACTGGCTTCGGTGGACTCCTGCTGCTACGATTCTGCCATATTCCCAATCTAATAGGTTCAACTCGCCACATATGACCCCTTTGGGGATAACGCGGCAAGAAGTTACACTATATGTGTAGCTTAGTTGCGTTTTTTTTTTTTTTTTAATCTAATCTAATCTAAATTGCAAAGATATGTAGCATTGGGGATTCACATTACATGCATTCTCACAAGCAGACACGTATAAGTTCGCGCTTGTGCATGCCGCATGTGAACCTACAATATAAAAACCAAATCTCAAATGGACATACACCTTGCAACCTTCCCTGAAACAGGGGCGACATTGGCAAAGTGAACTATTTTATACAGTTCAGCCTCATACCAACCTATAAGTCAAGGAAATACAAATTAATCTTGAAAAAAGTCTTCAGACAAATGCATCTTTAGTTTGTCAAAGCGTGGGCTCAACGGACGACTAAAATGTCTAAGAATAGCACCGTGAGAGTCCACTCGAACCACTTTGGGAATCTCTGCTGTAGAGTCACAATGCTCCTCTATTTAGAGACACTGTACTCCTCTTTTTGGAGTAAGCATGTTACTCTGTGCGGAGCCGAGGAACTTATTGCTTTATGGGGTAGAAAGTTTCACAGAGATATAACACTGGATCGTTTGCTTAAATTGAAGATGACGGGCTAGGATTTTTTGCCATTTGATGTCATTTTGCCATATTGTACCTTAGGTGATTTTGCCGTAGGGAATTTGGCCAGTTGAATATTATGCTCACCGAAATCAGTTTGCCACATTAAGTAATTTTGCAACTTAGAAAAAATAATCCAACCAAAGTCATTTTTCCATTTGAATAATAGAGTTACCAAATTTATTTGACCGTGTCTTTAATATTTTTTTGTACAATTTTTTTTTGTTCTCTTCGCTTTTGAGTTAAATTCAATGAAATATGTCCTTGTTCCTTGACTTACAGCTTGGTATGAGGCTGACAACCCAAACTGTATAAAAATGGTTCATTTTGCCAATGTCACCCCTGTTTTAGGGACGGTCGTCAAGATTTGCAGGGCTTTTGTTCATTTGAGATTGGGTTTATATGTTGTAAGTCCACATGCGGCCTGTGTAAGCTTAAACTTGTTCGAGTCTGCTAATAGGAATGCGTGTAATTTGAATATTAAATGTAATATATCTTTGTAACTTAGATTAAAGATTAAAGACGTCCTTCTTTAAAAAAATACCTTTCATTTTAAAAACACATGAGCCAACATTGGACGGATTATTTTGTCTATTCAAAAATGAGGTCGCTTATTTCGTATCCTAAATAATAAGACACACTGATTATACATTTCCTCTGTATTAAACAACAACGGAAAACCCCAGGGGTCCGTCAATTTCGTCTCAAAAAAAAAGAAACCTACAAGCGTGCATTTTATATTGATCCAATTACCTTTGCGGGTCTGAATTGTCCATCTTCAGGTCCCTAGATTTTGCCATGCGAGGTCATCAAAGGAAAAAATGCCTTCTCTCAGACGGAAGCGAGGACTTAAAATGAGAGACAGTATTGAGAGAGAGAGAGTATTTCCGGAAGAGGATGTGATAGTGGCGTCAACCAAAAAGAGAAGTCGGGAAATGGGTATTTGTAAAAATAAATTTAACTTGTTTTCACGGTCTTTATATCCTTCTTTCATTGAACTTATTAAAAAAAAATGTTTTTTTAACCTTATGACTGGTATTTTTCTTATATGGTTGACATCTAAGTGACAAATATATTTTTAGGTTATTTTTTTTGAGGTTCTTTTAATTATGTAAATTGCGGTTAAATTTAATTTTCAAATTTAATTTTTCACATTCTTTGTAACAATATACTGTACACTCTTTATTCTCTGCATACAGGTCTTCGCGTCACAATGTACAAAGAAACTCTGTCAGAATCTTTGCTCGTATTTATATGTGTGGCAAAAACGATTCTTACATGTTTGAGAACATGGTAGATAGTTCCTAGTAGATGGTACTAGAGCATTGTGCCACACTATACCAGAGACGTCACAGACACACACACACCAATCAGCGTGTCTAGGCTCACGTACGAACCTATACGTTCGCAACAATATATTAATATAAAAATTCATATTAAATGCATTCCCTCAAACAGACTTCCTTTTGAATGCTTAGAAAAAAGTAAACGTTTATTTTCTGTTGTAGGTACCTCACTCCACCGCATTCATTGTTTTTCAATTCGTTAATTTTTACTAACTTAAATTTCCTTAAATCTTAAATCTCCTGGGCTGGAAGTCTCATCACCACAGTAATTCTTACCTACCGAAAATCAAAAATATTTGTCGAAAGACTAATCAGCTGTTTACTTGCGGCCATCTTGGATTCACAGGTCTATTGTGACAGGATGTTCGGTAGGTAAGCATTACCGTGGTTATGAGACTTCCAGCCCTGGACTATCATTTGTCTATGATTTTTTTTACACTGTTTATTCACTACACTTTTGCAAATCCTCGTACCATCCCTACGTGATTCAACAATAGCTACAATAATAATTTCTACCACGTAGGTATAGAGATACTAACTAGCCAACATGGTAGTGTATGCTTAACACATATACATTGTATACATCGCCTGTATTTGGATACTGTATCCATAACCTGTATTTGGATAGCTTGTATCCGTGTATGCTGTATACTGTATACATAACCTGTATTTATGCATATTATACCGTGACAGGGATGATTTGGGACAAGTGGTATAGACGACCCTCTTGTCATTCTAGAGCAGAGACTTCAATACCGGCTTTTCGAATACCATTCATGTACGCAAGTGAGGCATGGACAGAGATTGATTGTGAAATAGGTGAATGCTAGCATTTTATTCAAACGTTTGTGAGATTTCCTTGAATTTCAGTATTTTGTACCTCTGCTCCTAATGGTTTACGTAAATCCCGGTATTTTTCTCTCAGCTCTCAATCTAATCTAAAGTTACAATATATATTAACGCTTAAAATTCATATACATTGCATGCCCACAAACAGACACGTTACCACTAGACTACGGACCGGTCAAACACCTGGGTATTTACATCCACCTAAACACCATCACCTTGAATCTCAGCATCTTCTTAATCCGGTCGTAGCTCAGTTGGTAGAGTGCTTGCATTCCATGCCGTGAGCTTGGGTTCGAATCCCACCAAGGGTGTCAGAAATGATTTCCCGTTTCGGTGTTTATTTCAAACCCCAAATAAAATAGGTACCGGCAAGGTCATACTCAGCCTTTACAAGAAAAGAGTACCAGCCCCCTTGGGAATTGGGAAATCTCCACTTCAACTGAAGTGGCTGAAATTTGGCGCTTTGTAGCGACGACGACCAAGCTCGTAAAAAGGTCGATAGCTTAATTGGTAGAATGCTTGTATTCCATGCCGAGAGCAAGGGTTCGATCTCAAGGTTTTACTCAGCCTTCACAAGAAATGAGTACCAGCCCCCTCGAGAACTGGGAAATTCTCACTTCAACTTAAGTGGTTGGCGTAAGGCCGGCCCCCTTACCTGTAAAAAAAAGGCTCCACTTGCCACATGCGAAACCCTTCGGGGATAACGTTGCAAGAAGTTACACTGTTTGTGTAGCTTAGTTGCGTTTTCTTTAGGCTTTTCGTGAATTCCAGCATTTTTACAGGATCCTCATGAATACCAGTATTTTTTTCAGGCTTTTCGTGTTTTCCAGTATCTTCTACAAGATTTAAATACATCCCTGTATTTTTATCTTTTTTTCTATTCATGAATCCTAGTATTTTCTACAGGATTTCTATGAATCCCAGTATCTTCACTAACTGCCCTCGGCTTTGGGATTCAATCAAATAAACCCACTCATAACGTTCCAGGTCCCTTCTCTAGCCGGCACGTGAAGGAGCCGCGGGCGCCCAGGTAAGCGCCGGCTAAAAGCAAACCCTTTGTGCGCGACTGGGATAAGTCAATACTACAGGATATATTTTTATCAGGATGATTCATTTGGTGAACGCTGTTTTGTGTGAATCACACCTTAAGAAGCCCTCTGCGAGCTTGGTCGTCGCTGTAAAATGCACAATTCCGTAGCAAGACTCAGTTGCTGTAATGCTGAATGGACACCATTGGTGACCGGTCTTTGGTAGAGATATATGATGTTTTCAACCCAGCAAAGAGCATATTTGAAAATATAAATAGTTCAAATTTTGTGCTCTGCCGGGATTTGAACCCACGACCTTCTATTAACGAGTTCAAAGCGCTACCGCTAGACTACGCACCGGTCCTGCAAATTGCTGCATGTGTACTTACAGAATGAACGTAAACCATGCAAATTTTATCGATCCTTTCTGAAAGAGGGGTGACACTGGCAATGTGAACCATTTTTTCAGTCAGCCTCATTCTAACGTATAACTAAAAGAAGTGTATTTCAAGGAAACAGAATATTTTCTCTCAGAACATTTCACACTTAAAAATGGTTTTTTTTAAGTGTGAAATACAATATAAGTCGTAAAACTTTTTTCGTATCATATTTCATTCAAAATTTTATCAAAAAAGTATACTTTACCGACGCTATAAATAATTTTATTACTAAACTTATCACAACGTACTTTCCTCGGTCTTCTCCTTCCCACTCTTCCCTAAATTGGGGCCTTCGATTTTCGTTAAGGCTCTATTTATATTGCCTAAACACAGAAACGACTAAGGACAGGGTATTGCTATGTTACAAGGGTGTTATTCACAGATCCATGGCTCAACCACCACCTAACGTGAATTTTCTATATAACAGAAACAATGATCAATACATCAGCTATGGACCAAATGTGTTCTGAATAACCCTGATAGTATTCTAGGAAGGATCAACTCTAAATGTCTAAACGTCTTATCGGTGGAAAATCTATGCAAATACAAAATAATGACGGATCATTTCCTTGACGATGGGCACAAAATAAAAATATCGCACCCGATTGAGACAAGACTAGTTTCGGCACAGCGGCTGAGGGAGCCTCGGCAGGCAAACTACTACGGGAAAAGAACATTGTCATGTGTTATTCCTAAATTATTTAATCGGCTTCCAAAAAGTATTAATGAAGAAAAAAATATAAATAAATTAAAAAAAAACATTAAGACCCACTTAAAGGTTAATGTATAAGGGTTATACATATATAAGAAACATATATGTATAAGAAACCAATATGTAATGTAACCTGCAGACAAGCCTCGGCTTTGCGGGAACAATTAAATACATGTATGTATTGTAAAAAATATTAAGATAATAAAGGAAAATATTAAAAAAAAAAAAAGGTGAGCCTGCCTTATTTCAGTAAAAAAATCAAATTTTGCTAAAAACAGCCTTTTTTACAAATCACCACATTAAGGTTAAAACTGAATAAGTGCGATTTAACTAATTTGAGTTATCGTAGATAAAACATTGACCGGCTCGTAGTCCAGTGGTAACACTTCGGACTCGTAAATGGAAGGTTGTGGGTTTGAATCCCGGCGGAGCACAAAAAATATACCATTTATATTTTCAAATGTGCTCTTTGCTGAGTTCAAAAATTCATACACCTTTACCAAAGGTCCATCCAGCCTTACAAAAACTGGGACTTGCTTGAGAATTGGTGGTTTATCTAGTGATGATCAAGCTCGCAGAGGGCTCTTGAGGTGTGCTACACAAAAATAGCGCTCACGAAATAAATCATCCTTATATTATTTGTTAATATTACGCAATCGAGTTGCTAGGGTGAAGGCTTACTAATATTTTGTTATTGGTTCCATAGGATGATTGATATGAGGCTGACCTTCGATGCTGTAAAAACTTGTGTGCTATAAAAAGCACATGTGCTAATGCGCTGTTTCAGGAAAAGATGGCAGAACCTTAAATTCATATGACATTTGATTTATTTTGTGAAAACACAAGCAGTATGTGTAAACGTGAACTTACACGTCTCTGCTTAAATGTGTGAATACAAAATTAATCTTTGCAACTGAGATTACAGATTGTAGGACCCTAGTTATTATTCTTCCTTGACTTATGGGCTGGTATGAGGCTGATCACTCGTACTCTAAAAAATGGTTCACTTTGCCAATGTCCCCCCTGTTTCAGGGAAGGGTTTTCATTTGTATGTACACATGTAGCATTTGTAAGCGCGAGCTAACTCGTTTCTGTTTGTGGGCATGCACTTAATATGATTCTTTAATGTTACATACCTTGCAACTTAGATTATAGATTACATAGTTACTACTATGTTATTTCAATTGCAACGTTTTTTTTTTTTAAATCAAAATATTCAAATTTCGAACATCCATTTCGAAAAAAAAAGTTCCATTCCAATCGGAATCGGTATATTTTTCAAAAATGGAACATGAAATTTCGTTTCTAAATATGGAACGTTCAGGTGGACGCGTTTCCACACAAGCTTTCGAACGCAGAGCCTCCGAAGGCTTTCGGGCTGAACGCGAACCGCGCCGAGCGACTCCGAAGGAAACGGTTTTCACATCTCTCTCTCGTTCTGTCTCGCCGATGTATACGGTGAGTTTGTCTCTCTCTACGGTTCTCCCCCTGCCCCTCCTCTCGTGCATACCCCATCCCTTGGTCCATTATCGATCTGCGTTTGGAAGCTGTGTACGCACTATTGTATATGTTGATATCAGTAGATATTTGTGACAATAGAACACACACTTTTGTGCTACGATAAAGGTTATGCTTTTATTTCATGCTCTCTGTTTTTGTTACTTTAAGCTGTTTTTAGTTTTTAACCTCTTGTAATAAAAAAAAAACACGAAAAGGTTCAGTTTGCCCACAAAAAAACTAGGAGAATCTATTATCTATGTATGTTCTAATCTAATCTAATCTAAGTTGCAAAGATATGTTACATTAGAGATTCACATTACATGCATTCTCACAAAACAGACATTAAAGATTCACATCATATTAAACGCATTCCCACGAGCAGACATGTACAAGTTCGCGCTTGCACATGCCTCATGTGAACCTACAACATAAAAACCGAATCTCAAATGGGCATACACCCTGCAACTCTTGCCGTCCTTCCCTGAAACAGGGGTGACATTGGCAAAGTGAACCATTTTTACAGCACGGGTGGTCAGCCGCATACCAACCTATAAGACAAGGAACGTTGAATGTTTAAAATATATATAGACATTTAAGGCTCATATTTAATGCATGCCAAGTTGCTAGCACATGTAAGTTTATGGTTACACATGCTGCATGTGTACTTTATAATATGTGTTCTATAATCAAAGTGGAAAAGACATAATAACATTTAAAATTCCTATTCAATGCATGCCTCTAAACAGGCGCGTGTAAGCTGGCGCTTACAAATGATGCATACGTAGGTACCACAAATTTAAATTCAAACCTCAAATGAAGATCAGCCTTACTTGCCTGAAATAGGGGTGGCAATGGCAAAGTGAACCAGTTTTTACAGTATGGGTGGTCAGACTCATACTAACATATAAGTCAGCGAATCTAGTATTAATCTATAGTCGAAGTTGTAAGGTTGTATTGACATTTAAGGCTCATATTCAATGCATGTCCACAAGCAGGCACAATATGTAAGTTCAGGCTTACATATGCTGCATGTGTGAATAGAAAATAAACCAAACCTCACACGAGCATACACCTTGAATCTTTTGCCGACCTTTCCTGAAACAAGGGTTGGCATTGACACAGTGAACCATTTTTAAAATATGGGTGGCCAGTATCATACCAACTTATAAGACAAAAAAATTTAAAGCTTATTTATTATCCAAGTAGCAAACTGATAATGAAGGCTACTTACAAATTACAATCCAATCCTCAAATTAATGTAATTTGTCGTGTATGTTCCTTGACTTATAGGTTGGTATGCGGCTGACCATCAATGCTGTAAAAATGGTTCACTTTGCCTATGTCACCTCTGTCTCAGGGAAGGACGGCAAGAGTTGCAGAGTGTATGTCCATTTGAGATTTGGTTTTTATGTTGTAGTTTCACAGGCGGCATGTGCAAGCGCGAACTTGTACGTGTCTGGTTGTGAAAATGCATGTAATGTGAATCTCCAATGTTATATATCTTTGCAACTTAGATTAGATTAGATTAGAAATAAACTTAAGCCCTGGAACTCTTGCCAACCTTCCCTGAAACAGGGGTAAAATTGACAAAGTAAACCAGTTCTTACTGTATGGGTGGTCAGACTCATACCAACATAGAAGTCAAGGAATCTATATATCTAACACATGAGCATAAAATTTGCAACTCTTACCACCCTTTTCTGAAACAGGGGTGAATTTGGACATCCCGAAGATGAGTCTATCGGCCGCGTTCACAACAGACTGAAATCTGATCAGTAGCTTTTTTGGCCGGATAAAATATGGCGTAGAACTCTATTAATTTCGTAATTATCTGGACCTGTAGTGGGAAAGGTTTCGTGACTACAGTAACTAACCTCCAAATGACACTTTAAGCGTCAGATAAAGAACATCTGTGGAGGTTTTTTATAAACGACCGCACGCTTTTATGAAATTTACTGGTAGGCCGCCGGGTGAAAACAAATTTTAATCAAAAATTCAACTTACAGCCTTCATTTTTCCCTGGAGTAGATTAAAAAGACTATGAAATGAGAGTTAGGAGCTTTATTCATGAACCGGTCTGTAGTCTAGTGGTTAAAGCTTCGGACTCGTGATTGGAAAGTGGTGGGTTCGAATCTTAACGGAGCATTAAAAAGATTTAACTTTTCGAATATACTAAAAATAATCTACCTTTCCCAAAGACCGGTCACCACAGGTCTAAATCTAAATCTGAATCTAAGTTGCAAAGATATGTAACATTTAAGATTCATATTAAATGCATTCCCATAAGCAGACTCAGCAATTGTTTTTTTTTACAAAAATAAATATTTTTAAATTTAATTTATTGCCAGTCAATTTTTTTATATACATAGTTGTTTTAAAGACGTACTTATTTAGCAAAATAATAATCTGTCTAATTACACCAACTGAAGGTAGGTAATATTTATTATTAAAATAATTATGTCTGCTAATAATGTCTTCTTTTGCACTCTCTCGAACAATCAAGGAGGTACACAGAAGAGTAGGTAGTTTAAGGAACACGCACACACTTATGAAAAAAGTAGTCCAAAATCTTTTTCTCGATTTATCTAGAAGGTTCTTTTGGAGTTTTTGAAATATTTTTTTTCGAAATTTTTATTTATTTTATTTTTATCACACAAAAAAAACACAGTCCAAGCTAATGATTTTTTAAACAGGATTAAAATAATATCTTTAGATTAAATAATCTAGAATGTTCCCGAATATTCCAAATTGTTTTTGCGTTTTTTCTTATTATTTCGAATTTAATTAATTGTTTTAAACAGTTCACAAAGGTTTCACTTTGGGTATAGTTAATTTCAGCACTTTTTATTTATTTATTTTTTGTTAATTTTGTAGGAAAGAAGATCATCTATATATTTTTTAGAAAATTTCACACCTGACGCCAATTACAAGCAATTCAGTGACGAAAAGTCATGAAACAAATACAAATCATCCGCATCATGAGTATTCGTTAAATTTGAATAATTACCAGTGAAAATGGTAATTTTTGCTTCTCATTGCTTGTTTCACATAATAAACGTAGAGATTTTTATCAAAATGAATGTGATTGTCTCAGTTAAAGCGAGTGCAAGGATTTAAGTTTCCGAGCTAAATGCCTCATACACAAGTATGCAACTCACATTCAGACTCAACCGTAGCGTTAACCAAAAGATACTTCAAAATCCAAACAGCGTCTCTAGTGAGTGGTGTAATTTCTATACATTTTTTAATAAAGCGCTATGGTTAAGTGGTTCCACGACAAAATGTCCATTCCCAAGTAACCTTTTAGGTTTTAAAAAGGTTACAAAAAGGTCCCAGAACCTTTTTTAACCTTTTTGTAACCTTTTTAAAACCTAAAAGGTTACTTGGGTTGACCAAAATATATCCACCGACAAATTGTCCACCGACAAAATGCCCATCGGCTAAATTTCCACCGACAAAATGTCCACCGTAAAGTTATCTAATCTAAATCTAAGTTGCAAAGATATGTTTCATTTGAGATTCATATCAAATGCATTCCCACAAGCAGACACGCATAATTTTGCGCTCACACGTGCCGCATGTGGACCTACAATATAACAACCCAATCTCAAATTAACATAAGCCCTGCAACTCTTGCCGACCTTCCCTGAAACAGGGGTGACATTGGCAAAGTGAACCATTTTTTACAGTATGGGTGGTCAGCCTCATACCAACCTATAAGTCAAGGAATTCCAACAATATAATGTCGGTGTTATGGCCAAGGGGGCCAAGTGGGTTGATCTTTCTAGCGTATTTGGAATAGAATAACGTTGGTTCGATCCTCGCCTGGGTCATTTGACCATCACTTTGACCCTGGTTCAACAGATGTTATTGGGTAATTATTAATTAGTAATTCATTAAAAATAAACAATAATGAATTATTGATTGATGATATTAATACCTGTTTCTGGTCAGGCAGAATAGGTTGGTGAATGGCATTCCTTTCACAAATCTAATAAAAAAATATATGAAAATGTCCACCAGCAAAAAAAACACTAGTTGGTGGCCATTATGTCGGTGGCTATTTTGTCGGGTGGACATTTTGTAGCGTATATATTCTGTCATTGGACATTTTGTCGCGTGAATATTATGTTGGTGGACATTTGATCGGTGGGCATTTTATCGGGTGGACATTATGCCAGTGGATACTTTGTCGCGTGGACATTTTGTCGTGTAGACATTTTGTCTTTGGGCATTGTGTCGATGGACATTCTGTCAATGGGCATGTTTTTGTGACTCGATGCTTGAGTATAGACGCAAAGTTTTCCACTTGCTTACTGATATATTTCCGGCCATTATTTCTCGTTTTTGGCTCATTTTTTCCTGTCGCCTGACTTCCACCCCATTAAGCCTCTCTCATCGTCTGTGAGGAGGGAGGAAATGCACTCTAGATTTTAAGGATGAAGAATCCTTTCATGTTTTCTTTTTGTAAATTACTCTGTGGGTTTCCTTTCAGAGGAGGATCAAATGAATTAAAACAAACACTCAAAAACCTATATCAACTTCGTGAGAATATAAATTAATGGAACTAAGCAGCACAAAAAGTGATATTTTTACCACGTTGTCCCCGAAAGGATCGTATTTGGCGTGTACAACTTATTTGTTTATACAGGTAAGGGGGCTGTCCATACGCCAACCAATTCACTTGAAGTGAAGGTTTTCTAGTTCCCACAAGGGACTGATTCTTATTTCTTGTGAAAAGTTTAAAAAAGAAACTTTCCTGAGATATATCGCTGCCTTAGTTCTTGTTTGAGAAAATTTTACATGAGCAATGTTTGCATGTGTACTGGACCAATGTGTCTTATAAAAACAAGAAATTTATTTAAAAAATATTTAAAATAACTCTCACATTATCGAGTTTTACGGTTTTTCTCAGATCAGATTTTGTTATAATCTCAGATTCTCAGACGGTTTCTCTCAGCTCAGATTGTGTAGAATTTGATTCATAAGACAACTGCATGAAAAAGTCATATTTGACAAGATTGGCGTACACGGTAAACAAGAACTGGGGGAGCGATATATTGAGTATAAGATAACAGCATCATGTGTCAAAAAATAGACACAAGATAAATACCATATTTTTTTGTTTGACAGTCCTCGTTGACGGCTTGCCTGGAAGCTGATTATAACAAGATTTTGCTGACTCCCTAAGACGTCAGTAATTTAGGACGCCAATCGGCTCTCATGCTTCGAACGCAACTAAACTGTACACATAGTGCAACTACTTACTACATTGTTTCTGGATGATAGGGCGTATCGATCTAAACTATACAGTTACGAAAACTCAAATGTTGGAGGGAGGAAATCTGTCAAAATTCCAAAAATAAAAATGCGAATCGCACGTTCGTCAATTTCGCTAAATATCAAACGTATTCACTCCATTGCTCCTCATTTACGTTCATCATTTCGACTCGCTTCACTTTTATCGGATCCGCACAACCATTGAGTTATAACATAGGAGAGTGGAAACTAACATACTGAATTGACACATACTTGCTCCCACTTGCGTTCCTCTCCTGTCAAACGTTGCAGTGCTGCCCCCAATGTACGGCGGCAACAATTACAAATAATACGCATTAACTATCACATAATCTTCTTCTTCGTGTCAGCTTCACACCGTATTGGCCCAGTAACGAGCAATGTCTACAGCTCTTTGGTTTCCCGCAAAGAGATCATCCATGGAGCAGCTTGTCGGACAGGAGGGACAACACCGCAGGTGCTCCATTGTTTGCTGAGCTCCGCACTCACATAGTGTAGAGTCCTCCCGTCCCAGAAGTCCTCAATTCAACATATAATAAATAGTTATAATGAAATGAGTGATAAAGTTAAAATATGAATAATACACCTTGAAAATATGAAATATTGACACCAATTTTGGCGATCACAATATTTATAACGCGTGTTATCTGTAACTCTAGCTATTCCGGTCTAGTAAGCAGCCATTATTTGCAATGGTACCTACCAACATTCAAGATTTTTTTTTCGTTCTGCCGAGTTTTTTGTACATATGGAAATGCAACTGTGAAGTTCTTTGTTCTCTTTCTTACTAATGACCATTTTCGTAAGTAATTTGAGACAGATATATTATGTCTATTTTCGTTAAAATAATTTCTAGTCCGCATATAATATAAGTCAATGCTCACAACCATATACCTTAATATATATAAATAATTTACTTTCATGCATTATGTAACAATATCAACCTTGATATAAGTATGCTTCGATAAACGCCCATTTCTGATTTGCGTTGTACAAAACAACGAGAATAAGTCGATGTTATGGCGAAGGAGTCAAGTCGCTGTACTTAACTAGCGTATTTGGAACAGAATCACGCCTGTCCCTTTTACCATAACTTCGACTCTGGTTCAACAGATGTCATTGCATACACACAAGCTTCGGGTTTCGCATGAAGACAACTCGCTCCCCCAGTTCTTGTTTACCGTATACACCAATCTTATCAAATATGACTTTTTCATTCAGTTGTCTTATGAATCAAATTCTACACAATCTGAGCTAAGAAAAACCGTAAAACTCGATAATGTGAGAGTTTTTTCAAATATTTAAAAAAAAAAATCTTGTTTTCATAAGACACATTGGTCCAGTACACATGCAAACATTGCTCATGTAAAAATTTCTCAATGGCGTATACGGTAAACAGGAACTAAGGCAGCAAACTGTCCAGGTAAAATCGGTTGGTGAATTGCATTTCTCTTCACAATTTTTTTTTTTAAACCTTCCCCTTTGTTTCCAAGGGATCAAGCATTTTGTGAGTAGAACCTATTTATTTTTAAATATAAGGGGAACAGACTTACTTTTACTTTACTTGAATAGGGGATTTTCCTGCTCCCGAGGCGCGACGTTGTCATTACTTGTGAAAAAAAGTATAACTGAGCTTTGTCAATGAAATTGTATTTTTCTACTCCCATTTGGTAATTTACTAATTACAAAACGGCTAACGCAATCACAATGACATATATTTCTACACCCGTTGCGTAATGTAACATTAATGTAACATTACGCAACGGGTAACCGTGTTGAAATGAAAATGTGCGCATGCGCATTGTCAGAATTGGAACCATTTTTTTATTTCAAATGTCAACCTTGTATGGGGGTACGAAGCCCTGTCAATCCAAGATGGCCGCAAGCGATCAGCTGATTAGGCTTCATACAATATTACTGATATTCGGTAGGTAGGAATTACCATGGTGATGAGACTTCCAGCCCTGTTCAGATGAAAATAAATATATTTTATGTGTAGAGTCAAATAAAAATTGTTAATAGTGCTAAAATTGATCGAATTTATTTATCGGAATGCTCCAAATAAAGCTTTCCTTTTTTCAAAGGAAAATAAAAGGCTTGAAAGGAAAACAATACAAAAATTTTCACCGCAAAAAATAAACAAACTCAAAAAGTTACTTGGTT
This sequence comes from Agapetus fuscipes, assembly GCA_951799405.1. NCBI lineage: Eukaryota > Metazoa > Arthropoda > Insecta > Trichoptera > Glossosomatidae > Agapetus > Agapetus fuscipes. The sequence continues at coordinate 1,914,874 of OX637349.1, forward strand.
AATGGGTGGGTATGAGGTTGATCACCTATGCTGTAAAAACTTGGTTCACGTGCCAATACAACTGCAGGGCATATGTTTATTTGAGTTTTGGGTTTGAATGTTTAAGCTTATATGCAGGATGTAAAAGCGCGACCTTATATGTGTCGGCTTGTGGGCATGAATTCAATATGAAACCTAAATATAATTTATCTTTACAACTTAGGTTAGATTCGATAATCGAAGGGAATGATAAATCACACGTTTTGACAAAGGTAAGGTTTTAATTACTTCAAATGAACGAGTACATTATAATGACTATTATTCACTCTTTTGTTAATTATTTCATGGTCGTAGAAAAAGTATTGTATGCCACTGCACGTAATTAGCCTTTATAACACTCGTGCTTTCTATTGTGCCATTCGGCTGCGCCTCATGGCACAAACTAACACTCGTGTTACAAAGACTATCATTACTAGGCAGTGGCATAAATAACTATTATTTTCAATGTGATACAAAAAATAACAAAGTTACTTTTTTTATACAGTTTTATTTGTACTACTTAAATATGGTAAAGTAACAAACATTTTCAGTCAATGGACCATCATCAGATTTACAATAATACTGATCTCTATTTTTGTTTGTTGTATATTTGTGACCTGTAATATTGTTGGCTAGGGTTTATTAAATTGGAATTCGTTTTCTGTTTTAGTTTTGATGTCCATAGATATTATTATTTATTGATTTAAAAAATGTAATTTGTCGTGTGTGTTCCTTGACTTATAGGTTGGTATGCGGCTGACCACCCATGCTGTAAAAATGGTTCACTTTGCCAATGTCACCCCTGTCTCAGGGAAGGACGGCAAGAGTTGCAGGGTGTATGTCCATTTGAGATTTGGTTTTTTATGTTGTAGGTTCACATGCGGCATGTGCAAGCGCGAACTTGTACGTGTCTGGTTGTGAAAATGCATGTAATGTGAATCTTGAATGTAACATAACTTCGCAGCTTAGATTAGATTAGATGTTTGAATACCTTGATATTCGAATAAATTATGTTCGAAATCTGAAACATTACCGTATATGAATCATTTCAAATATTTGAAATTTATTCAAAATACAAATGTACATTGAGTGACATCCGAATCCATCAAATGTACTACGAAAATATTTTCCATTTGTCTTATTGATTTCTCGTGTCAATTCTTTTTTTTTGAGAATACTTTTTTTTTCTTTTCTTTGTCTTTTTGAGATAAAAGAAGTGACACGCAGACGGCACGTCATATATTTTATTGTTATATAAGAAAATATTTTTAAACAAAAAAAAAACGTTGCAAAGAAAATTGCTATTGTCAGTAAATAATAATATGAAAATATTATTTAGTATTTATACTTTATTTTGTATTTTGCATTGGCATGGTAACCTTCTATAATCTATCATTTATAATCTAAGTTGCAAATATATGTTACAATAAAGATTCAAATTAAATGCATTCCCACAAGCAGACACGTATAACTTCGCGCTTATACATACCGCATGTGAACCTACAATATAAAACCCAATCTCAAATGAACATAAGCACTGCAACTCTTGCCGACCTTCTCTAGAACAGCGGTGACATTGGTAAAGTGAACCATTTTTTTATCTTAAATGTAAATAAATAATGAAGGGTGCATTAAAATAGTTTCCATGCAAAATATATTGTTTGATGAATCCCGTGCGGGAAATCCCTAGATTTCAGAGAATCTATAAGTTTATTACACTTGTTATAATGCCGCAGAAGTGTTGCTGATGTGGCGTTTGATGACTTGATTCCTTGTAGCAGGGCTGTTAGCTGCGTAGTGTTGTATTGTGTGTTGTGATTCAAATAATGTACTTAGTACCTACCATAAATTGTGGACTAAGCTCAGACTCAAAAAATAAGACCGCGTATTGGGTCATTCCATTTCAAATCACCCAATGGGTGTTGCATAATGATTTTAATATTTTTCAAAAAAATCAATTGGATTGCAACTAACATTCCAAGGTTAGGTTTAAGTTAGAATTACGATCGTTTGACATTTTGACAATTATATTAATTTTAAAACTAAACAAATTTCAAAACTTAATTTAACTGGGATATTTCACGAACCGTTTAGAGAAAACTTACATCATTCTCGACGTTTCGTCGGCGACGTAGCCAACGTCTTCAGGAGAAAATCCTCTCTGCATCCTCAGTCGTCGTGCAGAGAGGATGTTCTCCTCTCCACATGATTTTTTTGAAAAATATTAAAAATCATGATGCAACAACTTTTTTGTAATTTGGGTGAATTGAAATAAAATGACCCTATTTGAATAGGTTAGAATTATTTAGCTGATTTTTGTAAAGACAGAGTCCGGTCGATAGCTCGCTTGTTAGAGTGTTTGCATTGTATGCCAGGAGCTGGGGTTCGAATCCCACCGAAGGCGTCAGAAACGATTTCTCGTTTTGGTGCTTATTTCAAACTTAACATATTTTATTATCGGCAAAGCTTGCTCAGCCAAACTCAATCAACCACAAGAAATGAGTATCAGCCCCCTCGGGAGCTAGGAAAACTTCACTACCAATGAAGTGGTCGACGTAAAGCCAGCCCCCTTACTCGTAAAAATAAATATGTTCTCTCGCCATATGCGACTTTTTCGGGGAGAACGCGGCAAGGAGTTACACTATACGCGTAGCTTAGTTGCATTTTTTTAATATTTTTGGTGAAGGCTGAGTATAGAACATACTACTAAATCGGAATTCATGTGTGACATTCTCAAATACAAACCTAAACCTCATGCTTGGAAAGCAAAAGCCCCAAGAAAGGCAAGTGAATCTAGAAAAATTGGCTTTTTCTTTGACATCCATGTGAACCAGAAAAAAAATCATTCGGCAGACTCGAATCGCAAAAATCGAAGCGAAATTTGATGCAATTTTTTGCCGGGCTATTTCATGACATACGACGTCACGAAAAGCGGATATTTGAAATGTCTAGTGCCTTATTTACGACCCTGGAAATGTATAAAGCAGAACTCCGTTATGCGTCACACTCGATATGCGTCCATTTTTATTTAACTTTTTAATACTTTTATTATATTTCGTCAAAATTGCAAATGTAAGTAGGTTAGATCCTTGACTTATAGGTTGGTATGCGGATGACCACCCATGCTGTAAAAATGGTTCACTTTGCCAATATCACCCCTGTTTTAGGGAAGGACGGCAAGAGTTGCAGCGTGTATGTCCATTTGATATTTGATTTTCATGTTGTAAGTTCACATGCGGCATGCGGCAATGAATATAATATGAATCTTTTAAGATTCATATTTTACAAATCCCTTGCAATACATTTAAAATACATATACACTAAAAATTTAACGAAAACAAGCTTATAGTTTCTTAACTCATAGGTTGGTATGAGGCTGACCCCCCATACTGTATAAAATCATTCACTTTGTCAATGTCACCAATGTTTCAGAAAAGATCGGCACGAGTTGTGCATGGCTTATGTTCTCTTGAAATTGGGATTTATGTTGTAGGTCCACATGCGGCATGTATAAGTGAGAACTTATACATGTCTGCTTGTGGCAATGCATGTAATATGAATCTTAAATGTAAAACATCTTTGCGACTTGGATTATAAATTATAGAAGTGTAATTTGTAACATTCATTTTTGTTGTCACTTCTTTTAGTTGTTTATAACTAGGTTTTGTACGTTCACCAAACGAGCCCAATCCGAATATTGGGGTACTATCTGTACGAAAAAAATAGGCTAGGAATATGTATGTATGAAGGGATTCTTTTAAAAATCCCTTACTCATTGAAAGGTCATAAAAAGATGGTTGAGAAATCCGGACCGTTTTTTTTTTGTGGTGACGAAAATACAAACCTAAGTATCTTTCAACTCGATAGCTCAGAGGGTAGAGTGCTTGTATTCCATGCCGAGAGCTCGGGTTCGAATCCCAGCGAAGATTTCAGAAACCGTTTCAGTTTTCGGTGCTTAATTCACAACCAAAATAAACTACCGGCAAGGCTTACTCAGCCTTCACAAGAAATGAGTACCAGCCCCTTCAAGAGCTGGGAGACTCTCACTTGAATTGAAGTGGTTGGTGTAAGGCTGGCCCCATTACCTGTAAAAATAAATATGTCCCACTCGCCAGATGCGACCCCTTCAGAGAGAACGTGGCAAGAAGTTGTAAAAGTTACACTATATTTGTAGCTTAGTTGTGTTTTTGAGTTTATCATCATCATCATTTGTTCCTGGACTAATAGGTTTGCATGAGGCTGACCCCCTTAAAAACGACACTCCTTTCTCAGGGAAGGTCGGCAAAATTTGCAGGGCGTATGTACATTTGAGGTTAAGATTTTAAATTGTATGTACACATGCAGCATGTCTTAGCGCGAACTTGCACATGCTTGCTTGCAGAGATGCATTAAAAATGAGCCTTTTAAATATCAAAACATCGTTCCAACTTAGATTATATATTATGTTTTATAGATCGTCAGCGTTTTTCTTACTTATGAACAAAGAAACAAGAAAATCTGAAAAAAAAGATAAGTCTATTTTTAAAACATCATTATTCATGTTTTCGTGATTAATTATCATTTGACTTGAAATTGGCTTAATTGCTCCATTTTTTTTTCTCAAGTCTGAAAAACTTTTTCATCCGATTCCTATCAGCCGACGGGGAGATTCTCGTTTCAGAGGTGAAGTCAGTGTCAAAACTTTGAGCGTTAGAAAAACAAAACTTTTTTCAGGAAAAAATAATCCTGAAACGCCGTTTCATCCTTTGGGTATTAAAAAAAACGATAACAGAAAATCCATAATGTATTTGTCGATAAAATTTTTGGCAGTTGAACTTTTATTTATTCAACAATAGCTTAGTAACTAACAACAACTCTTGACGCCTTTCTCTGAAACAGGCAAAGTGAAACATATTTTACTGAGCGAGAGGTCAGCCTCATATGAACCTTTGTACACGTGAAGAGAAGAAAGAAAATGTCATGATTTTGAGTTTTTGTCTATTTTTCTCACAGAAGATGTTAACATCTGGACACGTTGAGAAACCCATTCTTCTCTGGAAAACGGTTCGTAAAATTTGTTTTTATTGATTATCATTTTTATTTTTGTAAGATTTATGAAGAGGAATGCAATTCATGGGCCTATTTTACCTGGCCAGATGTCTTCATGCGTAAGCAGAAGCTTGTGTGCATGCAATGGCATCTATTGAACCAGGTTCGAAGTTATGGTTCAAGCGTGATTAGAACCAACGTTATTCTGTTCCAAATACGCTAGTCAAGAATAGCGACTTAACCCTCGGCCAAAATACCGTCGTTATTTATACTATTTTATTTCTTCTTCTTCCTCAAAATTTCTCAGTCCACTCCTGGACGTAGGCCTCCTCCAATCTTCTGTATGTTTCTCTACCGGCTTCTGTGTTCAGCCATCCTCTGTCTGCAGTTCCCTTGATGTCGTCCAGCCACTTCAGTTGGGTCTCCCTACTCTCCGCTTGGACATCCTGGGCCGAAACTGAACGATGCTTTTCGGCCTCATGACATGGTCCTGCCTTGCAACATGACCAGCCCAGCGTCACTTTAAGCAGGCCACTCGCTGTATGACATTAGTGTCACCAGTGCGCAGGCCCGGATTAACCCCTCTGGGGGCCCTGGTGCGGGGTAAAGTTCGGGGCCCCCTATATGCTCCCCCCCTCCATGAAAATCCCCCCTCCTTCCCTCCTACTTTTTCATAACCTCAAAGATGCATATCTTTTCCGAAAAAAAAGTACGTTGAAGTTTTTTCTCTACAATATTTTTTAGCTTTTGGGGGGCCCCTTGGAAGCGTTTGCCTCATAAGACACCCCAAATATATTTTGTTGTAATGCTTGTAAACTAATTTCTATTAAGTCTGTTATCGGGGACCCCTTTGGTCACAAATGCCCGGAAAGACCTGGGCACTGATAAACATAATATAAGAGTTTTGGTGGCCTTGTGGGGGGCCCCTGAGTGTGGGGGCCCTGGTTCGGTTGTACCGCTCGAACCACCCTTAATCCGGGCCTGCCAGTGCGTTTACGGATCTTCTGGTTTGGAACCTTGTCTCTGAGGCTGATCTCCAGCATCCTCCTTTCAATGGCTCTTTGGCACGTCCTCAGTCTGTTGGCGCTATACTAAATGAGTCCTTTTGTTTCCAAAACAAGGGTGGATACTAAAATCACGCAATATAAATGCGTTTATTTTATTTTCGTCCCCTTAACTGTGAAAATAAATAGATTCTAGTTGCCAATGCTACTCATTTAGGGACAGAATGGTAATAATTAACTTTTGTAGGGTTTGTGTATTCACACAGTGAAAATTCATTTTAATTTAAAATAAAATGTTTTTTTCAAAACGTAGTTTTATTTTCCCAATAATTTTATGTACCTCAAGCACTTTCGACCTTCAAGTAATGACCTGTATCTTGAAGGTCGAAAGTGCTTGAGGTAGATAAAATTATTGTGAACACAAAACTACGTTTTGAAAAAAAAAAAACTTTAAAGTAAAAATGAACGTATTTTGTAAAAACAACATGTGTGTACCTGTATGTGCGATTTTTTACATGTTTTCTAATTTTATTTCTCTCTTGTTTCAGGTATGTTTCCATCTCATTAGTCATTCAGCATATTGTTTGAGAAATTCTGGTAAGAAATGTTTTTTTAAAACCTCTTCCGTGTTTTATTAACTGCTAAGAGCTGTACCTCTTGTGCAAAACATCACATTAAGAAAAAAAAAACAGCTCACAACAGGGGTTTGATGCTTTTGTTAAAACGTTAGCATAGATTTTTCAGCCACAACGTATTCTTCATCTCCACGCTGTCATCTGTTTCTATTTTCTTATATGTTTCTATGTTTTTTTCGATCAATGTTTTGTTTTATATGGCTGGTCACGTATTGCACCCTCCGCGTGACACTATCGTGTAAATGAAAAAAAACTCGATCAAAACTAAATCACTCAATAGGATCTCCCCGCATATTTTTTCTCTGACGCAATAATGGGAAATTTACGCGACTTATAGGTTGGTATGAAGCTGACTACCCATACTGTAAAAAAATATTCACGTTGCCAATGTGACCCCTGTTTCAGAGAAAGTCTACAAAAGTTACAGGGTGTATGTTCATTTGAGGTTTGGTTTTTAACTTGCAAGTACACGAGCAAGCGCGAACTTACAAGTGTCTGTTTGTGGGCATGTCTACTAATCTAATCTAATCTAAGTTGCAAAGATATGTTACATTGGAGATTCACATTACATGCATTCCCACAACCAGACACGTACAAGTTCGCGCTTGCACGTGCCTCATGTGAGCCTACAACATAAAAACCAATCTCAAATGGATATACACCCTGCAACTCTTGCCGTCCTTCCCTGTAACAGGGGTGACATTGGCAAAGTGAACCATTTTTACAGCATGGGTGGTCAGCCGCATACCAACCTATAAGTCAAGGAAAATGCATTTACGATATTATGAATTTTAAATGTTGAGATATCTTTGCAACTTAAATTATAGATAGATTATAATACTTCTGGTCTGTTTTTTCCGAGTTGCCTATCTTGACTGTGATAAATGTGACCTTTCAGCTGTAGGTACTTTTATATTTTGTGTGGTCTTTCATATTTCCTATTTTCCAATATTTTTATACGTCCTAAGATATATTTTATTGAAATTAAAAACTATTATAAAAACCAGATTTAAAAGTTCAAACGTCAAATCGAACACAAAATCGCAATACAATTCTCTTTTTAAATTTGGAATGTTTCATTTTTCAAATTCGTTCCTTTTGTTTTGAATCGGAGTGTTGCCAGTTGTTCGGTGCTGCCAGGCCGGCCCCATTTTCCGCGAGAATTATGTTTTTATGCTTTTATCGAATTCCGCGTCTCGGGAGTGCTGTGTACATATCAAAACAAATTGACAGGCCCGCGCCGTCCAATAAATAATCTCGGCGAAATTATCAGGGGGATATGGCAGCACCGGAGCAAGTTGGTAAACAAAGTTGCCATGCTTAACCCCAAAGCCGTAAAAAATGGGATTTTAGCGTAAACCAATAACCCGCTGGCAACATTTATTTTCATTTCTCCGTGCTTAGTTTTACGCTTGTAAAGTTTCCTACTCTATTTAATTAGTTTATTTTTTATGGCTGCTCAATTTTGATGACTGACGTTTACGGTCGGTAAAATTTAGGTAGGTATTTACTGAAAATAAAAACATCTTTTTTAGTTATTTCTAAAGTATTTCAAATTTTTTGTACTTTCTTCATAATAAATTTAGATTTTTATTTTTATTTATTTATTAAGGAGAAAAAACAGATACAGACACAAAAACAAATACAAGAAAAATGTAAACATAAACAGTAGTGTGCCTTAATCCTAAAGAATTCCCACAGATATGTAAAAACAATAAAATAGCTGACGAAAAATAAAAACATAAAAGAAATCGATGAGGTAAAAAGTAAATCAAATTACCAACAGAAATAAAAATAAAAATAACAGGAAAGAAAAAAAAAGTGAAAAGAGAAACTAAGAATAAACAAAAAATATACAAAAAAAGATAAAAAGAAAAAAAGAAGAAAACCCATTCAAGATATAATGGATAGCACGGACATTTTATAAATATTGGTGTTTTTAACTAATCTTATCTAATATTAGTCGCAAAGATATGTGCCATGCCGAATGCGAACCTATAAGATAAAACCCCAAATCTCAAATGAACATACACCCTGCATCTCTTGCCGACCTTCCTTGAAACAGGGTTGACATTGCCAAAGTGAACCATTTTCTCCAGCATGGGTGGTCAGCCGCATACCAACCTATAAGTCAAGGAACATACACAGCAAATAAAAGTAATAATCCTGTTTTGTCAGTCTGTGAAATACTGAAATTCTGGTGCTTTGTATGGGATAAAAAAGGCAATGGAAATCAATAACCCTAAACGTGGTGTACGTGTCGGGAATGGGTCCATCATCGCTGCCGTCAAATTAAAAGTTCACTCAGCGCGGGTCTCGGAGGACCCCAGGGACAATTCATTTCGCGCCACTCTCTCCCTTTGTTTCCATTTGCTTTCTTTTTTATCCATCGGCCAGACCGGACGCCGAAGGCCTTTTCCCTTTTTTGGAATCCCTGAGGAAATGGAGGGCGGAGATATGGAGGCGGTGAAGAGTAGAGGGGGTGAGGGTTATAATGCCTTGTTACAGGCAAGACTTGTGTACACCTTGCCAGTGGAAAATACTTGCTAGTAGAGTAGTAAGTGAAAATATTTACATCGGTTTATTGATTTATTTATATGATGCTGTTTTTCGTGAATTACACATTCGATTCCTTGTCTTACAAGTTGGTATGAAGCTGGCCTTATTGTAAAAATGGTTCACTTTGCCAATGTCACTTCTGTTTCAGGGAGGGTCGGTAAAAGTTGATGGGCTCGTAAATGGAAGATTATGAGCTCGAATCTCAGTGGAACACAAAAACAAATATGCTCTTCCATGGGTTGAAAATACAATATGCCTTTACCAAAGACCGGTCACCAAACGTCCATCCAGCCTTACAGCATCAGGATCTTGCTTGAGAATTGGCGCTTTCTATAGCTACGACCAAGCTCGCAGACAGCTTTTGAGGTGGGATTCACACAAAACAGCGCTCACCAAATAAGTCATCCTTTTATTATAATATATGATTTTACTAAAGGCTAGTCTAGCATATTATAGTACCTACCATACAAAAATTGACTCAAACAGAAGCTTCCTGCTAATACGAGTAAATTGTACAACCATTAAATACTTCTACACACACATATACAAGAAAGTATAAACACTGAAACTACAACGAAACTCTTCCTTATTTGTATGTCTTTTTTTTTTGTTTCTTTTCACAACAACCACTTACTTCTCATCTATCCTCACGTGCTTCCTCCCGCATCCCATCAGCAGTTTCCTGGTCCAGCCTCCTCTGCCTTCAGCGCGCCCCACTTAGCCCTAATTTATCTGGCAATCACCATCCTGCAGAGGACCTCCGTCTCATCCCGCATGGAGATCACGGACCGCACCGGCTGGCGGGCCCTGCACGTGTCCGGAAAGAGGTATCGCGGCGCGCGCACGTGGCTCACACGTGATCCCTAAATAAGCAGGCTTTGTTTTGAGGCTGCGTTGTATTTTCAGGCTTACCCGTATGAATAAGGGTTGCAAAATTTTCGTTCATCTAGAACCCTGTAAATTCTTCTAGGTTTTTATTTAAAAGTCTAAATCAACAATCTAAGTTGCAAAGACATATTACATTTAAGGGTCATGCTATAAGCATTCCCATTTATGAGCAGTCCGTAGTTTAATGGTAACATTTCGGATTCGTTAATGGAAGTTGTTGGTTTGAATCCCAGCGGAGCACAAAACATGTACTATTCATATTTTCAAATGAGTCGTATAAATGCAAACGTCGTCAACTCCTTACGCGATGATTTTGAGAAAAATAAATTTGTAAAACGACAACACCAGTTGGAGATGACGGCGTTTGCACGAAATCATGTTTTTTCAATTAAAATTACGAAGGATTAAGTGAGGTTTACATTATATCGCACACAGCAAATGATGTGTTACACTGCGCAGAATCAAATTCAATCATTATCTCAAAAATCATAAATTTTGGAGATGACGGCGTTTGCAGTTATACGACACAAATATGCTCTTCGTTAGGTTGAAAAATTCATGTACCTTTAACAAAGACCGGTCACCAAAGGTCCATCCAGTCTTACAGCAGTCAGGCATCCGCAAGGGCGCCAATGGCACTCTAAAGATAACGCTGGCCAGGGGTGATCACAGGGGACCTGCCTTGGAGAGCCTTTTGGTCGGCGCAGCCGGCAGCGATTTCAGGGTGCAAAGAATGGCGCCTAAGCGCACAGTCTTTGTAAGGGACCTCTGCGAGGGTGTGGAGGTCGTTGATGTCAAGGCATCACTGGCCAGGATGGTTGGTGACACCGATGTGGAGGTTGGTCCTCTGAGGCCTGGACCGCGGGGAACCTTTACCTGCACGGCGAGGATTCCGTGGTCAAAGGCCAGCACGGAGGTGCTGGAGCGGGGTCGACTCCAGGTCGGTCTTCTCCGTTGCCGTTTGCAGCCAAGGATTGAGATTAGGCAGTGCTTCCTCTGCCTAGGATTCTCCCACATTGCAGCTCGATGCACTGTGGGAGATAAATGGAAGAAAACAGGTAAGGTAGGTAAGTACCCTATCTGTCGTAGGTGCGGAGAGTGTGGGCACTTGGCCGCGGACTGCAAAGCTCCGCTGCGATGCGCCCCGTGCTCGAGGGCGGGCCTTGAGGCGGCGCACTGGTGCGGAAGCGCTAAGTGCGGGGCTTTCAGGTGTGCCCTAAAAGTCGCAAAATGCTTAAATTCCTGCAAATAAATCTGGGCCATTGCCAAGCTGCCCAGGATCTAATGTTTCAGGTGGCACGAGAGAAGGGGATTGACGTTGTCCTGGTCTCTGAACAGTATCGCAACTCTACAAGTTGTTGGTACTCGGACGAGACTGGAAGGGCGGCAATCTTCTTCCCATCACAGCACGCGGCCATCACTGGGAGACCCTTGAACGGCGGCAGTGGTTGGACATGGATTGAGGTAAGAGGCTGTAGAATATATAGCTGCTACTTCTCCCCGAACGTTCCGCTGCAGCAGTTCGAGGAGGAACTTCGGGGTCTGGAGGAAGACGTGAGGAGCGCGACACTACCCATTGTGCTGGCTGGTGACTTCAACGCTTGGGCAACTGACTGGGGCTCGTCGATGACAAGCAAACGGGGCGCCCTTCTGTGCGAGATGGCTTCGGGCCTGCATTTGCTTCCTGCAAATGTAGGCGGGAAGTTCACTTTCTGCAGGGGCGCCACGGGTTCTGTCATAGACGTAACCTTTGCTGATGAAGGAATGATCGGAAGGGTGAAAGACTGGCGTGTGCTCGATGAGCACACGCAGAGCGATCACCAGTACGTGACCTTCACGCTTGCAAGGGGGCCGCGGCCTGCTGCACCTGGGTTGGGTTCCGCCGCTAGTTCAGCGGGTTGGAGTCTTCGCTCCTTGGACACCGATGCCCTTAAAGCAGTCATCGAGAGTGGCAGCGAAAGGATCGCAAACGCGGATGGAGCAGCGCTAAAGGTAAGCGAGCTGAGTAGCGTGGTCAAGCGCGCCTGCGATGCATCCATGGCTCGGCGGGGCGGACACACCCTCAGGCGTAATGTTTATTGGTGGACTGAGGAGATTGCCCGTCTGCGCCGGTCATGTTTAGCTTTGCGGCGCCGGGCCCAGCGCTCAGGATGGGAGAGTTTTCAGGCTGAAGACTACAAGGCTGCAAAGAAGGAGCTGAAGAGCGCTATCAGGCGCAGTAAGGAAAGGTGCTGGGGTGAGCTGTGCGAGTCGGTGAACCGCGACCCCTGGGGACTGCCGTACAAAATAGTGCGACAGAAACTACGGGGACGCGGCCTTGACCCCTTTCTCAGTAACCCCAGTAACCTGACCGCTGTTATTGATGGCCTCTTTCCCCTTCACGGAGACCGACCGTTGGCAGATCCTACCCCCTCAACTGGTGAGTTCCAACCGTTCACGGTAGCTGAGCTCGAGACAGCTGCAAAAAGGGTAAGTAAAGGTAAGGCTCCTGGACCTGACGAAGTCCCAAATGAGATTGTGCTGCTGGTGACCCGGGAGTTCCCTGAGGTTCTGCTCGGCGTGTACAATGCGTGCCTGGAAGAGGGTCTAGTTGGCGATCCCTGGAAGAGACAAAGGCTTGTCCTTATTCTCAAAAAGGCAGTCGCGGACGGACCCTCATCTTTTAGACCGCTGTGCATGCTGGACGGCTTCGGGAAGCTCCTTGAGCGACTCCTGCTTGGGAGACTTCAGCCAATTCTGGAGGATCCGGAGCGGGGTCTCTCCGACAAGCAGTACGGCTTCAGGCGGGGCAGATCCACAATTGACGCAGTCGGACACGTTGTCAACGTCATCCGACAAGCATGGCAGGGCACGGTGAAGAGCCACCGACGGGTTGTCATGATAGCGCTGGACATCCGGAATGCTTTTAACTCTGCGCGATGGGAATTAATCCTCAGAGCGCTGAGGGAGAGCTTCCGCGTGCCAGACTATTTGATGGCCATGCTTGAAAGTTACTTCGATGGCCGAAGTCTTGAGTATCGGCACGGTGCCTCTGGTGTGGAAGAGAAGCGGCGGATCACGTCTGGCGTCCCGCAGGGATCGGTCTTAGGACCAACCTTGTGGAATGCTTTATACGATGGTCTGTTGCGGACGGACATGCCTGAGGGGTCGAGCATTGTTGCTTTTGCGGACGACATCGCAGTGATGATCGAGGGGAGGACTTCCCGTGAACTTGAAGTTATAGGGAACGAGGCTCTCAGACGGGTAAAGGTATGGCTTGACAGAGCTGGTTTGGAACTGGCCATACAGAAGACCGAAGCCGTACTGTTTTGTCGCAAGCGACGACCTCTGCTGCCTAAGCTACTGCTAGAGGGTTTTGAGGTGCCGTTGACTAAATCGCTACGCTACCTTGGAATCCAACTCGATCGTGGTCTTCGTTTCGGAGAACACATCGAGCTGGCGGCTGCAAAGGCAAGCGGAGCAGCGATACAGTTGGGGAGGCTCATGCCGAACGTGGGTGGGCCGAAATCATGCAGGAGGAAACTATTGCATGAGGTGGTCCACTCCACACTTCTGTATGGAGCACCCATTTGGGCGCAGGCGCTTGAGACAGAGCTGTACAGGAAGAAGATGGCTGCCGTCCAGAGAAGAAGCGCGCTGAGAGTTATCTCCGGCTACCGCACCATGTCCGAGGAAGCGGCATTGGTGCTGGCTTCTTTTCCACCCATAGATCTGCTGGCGCTTGAGCGCAAAGCAGTCTATGAATCAGGTAAGGGACCGCACCATAGGAAACTGACGCTGTCAAAGTGGCAGGATCGCTGGAACTCAGCATCTAAAGGACGCTGGACGAACAGGCTTGTCAGCCAACTCGAGCCTTGGTACTCGAGGAAGCATGGCTGCCTGAACTACCGGCTCACGCAGATGCTGAGTGGACACGGTTGTTTCGGTTTTTTCCTACACCGTATAGGAAAAGAAGCAACTGCAGCATGCTGGCACTGCGACTCAGAAAATGATGACGCGGAGCACACGCTACTGTCGTGTCCTGCCTGGGCGGACCACAGGGGGTCATTAATGGCAACCATTGTGGTCGATCGACTAGACCTGGACATGGTAGTACCGTCAATGCTCCAATCAGAAGAGAACTGGCGGGCCTGGGATACCTTTGCCTCTCGCGTGATCGGAAAGAAGGAGGATGCCGAGCGCGTAAGGCGAAGGATGAACACGACCCGCCAAAATGTAGTAAATCTAGTCTCTGTTGATAGAAGTGTTAATGTAGATTAATTAGTCTTAACACAATGTAGATAGTGTAGATTTGCCAATTGACGCAACTGAAATGTGAAGACATGCTGTGCATGTAAAGACACACCACACCCCGATGTCATGCTTGACGGCAGTTCCAGGGTGTGGCAAGATGCAGAGGGGGGTTTTTAGTGAGTAAAAATCTCACATATCCTGCCGGCGGAAACAATGGCAGGAATCTTTTGAAGATTTTCCCCTCTCAATGAAAAAAAAAAAAAAAAAAAAAAAAAAAGTCTTACAGCAGTCTTGCTTGAGTATTGGCGCTCTGCGACCAAGCTTGCAGAGTGCTTTTGAGGTATGATTCACACAAAAACAGCGCTCACTTAATAAATCATGCTCATATTATATTGTTATAATCAGACACGCAAAAATTCACGCTTACAAATGCTGCGTGTGTACCTTACAAATTAAAATCCAAACCTCAAATTAACATGAACCTTGAAACTTTTGACGACCTTCCCTGAAACAGATGTAATATTGGAAAAGTGAATACTGAAGTAAAAAAATACCGATACAGACAATCAGGGTTATTAACAGCACATTTGATTTATAGCTGATCAACGGGTCTTCGATTTTTTGTATGGAAAATTCTATGTGGGCTGCAGATGTGCCATGGCTTTGCTTTTTAAGAACAACACCAATTGAGAATTGGAGGACTCGTACTTCTAAGAGTGGGGAGGTAAATATATGGACTTGTAGTATACGTCTGTAACCCATTAAACTACCAACGGGGCTATTCTTAGACATTTTAGTCGTCGTTTGAGCCCACACTTTGACAAACTAATGATGCATTTGTATGAAGTCATGTTAAT
Organism: Agapetus fuscipes; assembly: GCA_951799405.1. Classification (NCBI taxonomy): domain Eukaryota; kingdom Metazoa; phylum Arthropoda; class Insecta; order Trichoptera; family Glossosomatidae; genus Agapetus; species Agapetus fuscipes. The sequence continues at coordinate 1,930,096 of OX637349.1, forward strand.
CCAAGATGGCCGCAAGTGAACAGGTGATTTGTCTTCATACAAATATTACAAAGTTCGGTAGTTAAGAATGATCGCGCTGATGAAACTTTCAGCTCAGGCACCATTAGTTTATCAAAGCGTGGGCTCAACCGGTGACTAAAATGTCTAAGAATAGCCCCGCGAGTCGTTAAATTAATAAACATACTTGTAGCCGTACAACAAAATCAGCGGAGTTTTAAACGGTTGAACGATTCCACAAAGTTTTCCCGAGCAGGCACTAAAATAATCAAATTACCGGGAAACCCGGGAAATGGGAAACAACAGGTTGTATTTAAGTCCATGGAGGTAGGTATATTTAATGAAGGGGCTATAAATGTGATTTAGTACCAATCGACATGATGCAACGTCTTTTACACCACACATTGTTAATAGTGCTGTTTCGCTCACGACATAAGAAATAATGTTGTTATTTTCTATGTAAGCAATGTGTCTCTACTTCGTCTTCAATCTATGTACATATCACCATGGAAACCCATGAAATCACTATGGTAACGGTATTTGTTACGAGTGCTGTTGAAAGTATGAAAATATCTGATAAATTCCGAATTCAAAAATGTTCCCACCTCATTGTGTACGGGATGATTTTCACAAGTATCTATTACCGCGAGCATAGAAGTTACATTTTTGAAGAAGCAAGTACTTACATACTTTTAAACATCACTAGTTCTAAAAATGGCTGTCACTTTCGCGAACAAAATATTTCGACAAACAATTCGAATAGTGAAATATTATTCCATGTTGTATAACACATTTACTCTTTTTTGTTTTGGCACGTTTAGAAAATACCCAGTTCGGCATTTATATGTTTTTTTTTCCAATTAGGTAACACACCTGTTGACAGTTGGAAGGTTACCGTTGGACTGAATTTGGATTTTTGTATGATGAGTGGGGTAGCGTATTTCTAATTCTCAAAGGATTGATTTCTTAGCCCATCCTGTTCTATATATCGATGTTTACGTCCGTATACGGTGTACCACACTTTAAAATATCTGTGAGAAAGCTTCGATCTGCTGTGCGGCAAAGCTTGCGGTTGAATGAGGGCTTTTAAGGAGCTTTTCTCCATAGTACGTAAACTAGATAATGCACTGTCTGTGTAGGCGTTTAGAGATTGGAAAATGTCACGGTATTTACCGGTAATGAGTTAGTTTAGTACCGGTATTTTAATTCGCCTATTTTATGTTGATTTCTTTATTAAGTTCAAGTTTTGTGAGAATCACAACACAAGAGCCCTCTGCATACTTGATTGTCGACAATTTTGCAAAGCCTCTTCAAAATTGACTTTTATTTGTTTCTATTTCGTATTCTTCTATTATTTCATTCATAGAACACTGAGACACAGGATTTTTTAGTTCAGGCACATGTATTATTATTTTCTTATTAAGTTAAATACCGTATTTGTACAAATGTAATGGATGTCGTGGAAGAGGAAGACCGAGAAAGGTATGGATGGACCAAATTTTCGAAATAGCGAGTGAATGGGATATCCAGAGTCATAATAAAAGGAGAGCTTGTATGAAAAAAGTTATGACTCTGGATGAAATGAAAAAAGTATGCAAGGACAGGAAGAAGTGGCGGCTAATCTGCAATGCTGATTTTTAATGTTGGTTTATTGGCTTGCTACATTTTTTGCATAAGACATTTTTTACTTTTTTGTATAGATTTATTTTTAAGGTTTTGTTGTTTTCTTATACTTAAATGTTATTTATTACTCGTATTCCTTGACTTATAGGTTGGTATGAGGCTGACCACCCATACTGTAAAAAACGGTTCACTTTGCCAATGTCACCCCTGTTTCAGGGAATGTCGGCAAGAGTTGCAGGGCCTATGTTCATTTGAGGTTTGGATTTTATTTGTAAGTACACAATCAGCATTTGTAAGCGCGAACTACACGTGTTTGTTTGTGGGCATACATCTGAGAGCTTTGAATGAATATATCCTTGCAACTTAGATTATAGATAGATAATGCTAAGAGGTGTTTTTTGTATAAATAAATGTAAAAATAAATAAATATCCATCACCTTTTTTTATACAGTTCCTTCTTGTACATTCACTTTGTATATATATATTTAATTCGTCAATGTGCTCAAGCCATTCTTTTCTAAGTCTTTGTTTTCCTCTCTTTCCATTTACATTTCCTCTGTTTGTTTACTTTGACAGTCTTTCATAACCATTCTTTCTTCATACCCAAACCATCTCGTCACATCCTTTTGTACCTTAACTTTCACATCTGCTTTCAGCTTGCATCTCTCTTTAACCCATTCATCCTTTACATTTCTTTTAACTTCAATAATCAACTAATACTTTCATTTCTTAACTCGTTTTTCTTGTTTTTTGCAATCCCAGAGAACCGGTATTCAAAGTCTATTGCCAAGCACGTCCTCCCAAGGTTTTCAGTACATCTGAATGCTCAGCGAAGCAAAACCGTAGATTATTTTGTTCGATACCTGCCTAATTTATACCCGAGCTTAACGTGTACCTACTATCCTGAGGGAAGCTCTAATTTCCTGACTAAGTACTCTCACATACCAACGTAAATACATACATTATTCCAAGGAAATACCTAAATAATTCCTGCTAATTCTATTATAGTTATACTGTTAGATCATGGGTAAAATTTGGAATCAAAACTTTGTTTGTTTTCCTATTGAATTAAAAAAAAAAAAAAATTGAAATGTTAAAATGGCAACTCAAATATTGACTGTTACAGGGAAGGACGGCAAGAGTTGCAGGGTGTACGTCCATTTGAGATTTGGTTTTTATTTTGTAGGCTCACATGAGGCATGTGCAAGCGCAAACTTGTACATGTCTGGTTGTGAGAATGCATGTAATGTGAATCTCCAATGTAACATATCTTTGCAACTTAGATTAGATTAGTACATCTTTGCAACTTAGATTATAGAAAATATATTTCATATATATGATATAAAATGTATAATAATGTATTCTGCCGCCATTCCTTTAAGGCTTGTTCGCACAAGGCCACTGTTTTAGTCCAGTACCGAGTAATTTAGTGGTGGGCGGGGCCACAGAGTATGTAGGTTTCTAGAGAGCGGTCTTAGAACAAAAAAAATGTGACCAAGAAGTATTATTTTTATATGAAACGATGGATAGCGCCAGTTATGATAGTTTAGTATTGTCTAGACTCGTAGGGTAGTTACTGGCGCTATCCATTGTTTCATATAAAAATAATACTTCTTGGTTACATTTTTTTTGTTCTAAGACCGCTCTCTAGAAACCTACATACTCTGTGGCCCCGCCCACCACTAAATTACTCGGTACTGGACTAAAACAGTGGCCTTGTGCGAACAAGCCTTTAGGGTTGGCCGGTACCTCCACACAAGTGCCTCCACTTGACTCTGTCCTTGCATACTTCTTTCATCTCATCTAGTTGCATCACTCTTTTCACGCACGCTATGTGTAATTCTACCATGTATAATACCACGTATATCACGCCATGTATAATTCTACCATGTATAATACCACGTATATCACGCCATGTATAATTCTACCATGTATAATACCACGTATATCACGCCATGTATAGTTCTACCATGTATAATACCACGTATATCACGCCATGTATAATTCTACAAAATGTATTCGAACGTATAAAATAAAGTTGTCGATGTAATTTTGATTGTATTATATTAGGCCGACCCATCGGACCGGTCTGATTGTAAAGATAAAGCAAAACTTTGCGAAATTTCAGTGTTTGAAAGCAATATCATATAATAAAGTTGGCAACTCAAATATTGACATCGTCTAGTTGGCGTCAAAATGAAAATACCAAAATGACAAGTTACCTTTTTGTTTAGTGAGAAATACAATCTATAATTTAAGTTGCAAGTCCGGTCGATAGTTCAGTTGGTGGAGTACTTGCATTCTATGCCATGAGCTCAGGTTCGAATCTCACCTAGGAGGTCAGAAATGATATCCCGTTTCGGTGTTTATTTCAAATCCAAAGTAAATACCGTTAAGGTTAATTCAACCTTCGCAAGAAATGAGTACCAGCCTTTTCGAGAGCCGGGAAACCCCCACTTCAAATGAAGTGGTTGGAGTAGGGCCGGCCCTCTTACCTGTAAAAGTAAAAAGGAGCTATCGACAAGACCATGTGTACTTACAAAACAAAATAACGAATCTCAAATAAACACAAGCCCTCCAAGTTTTGTCGCTCTTCTCAGAAACTAGAGTGACATTGGAAAAGTGAATCAAATTTCACAGAATTTGTGGTTAGCCTGAAACCAACTTATTATTCAAGGAATGATAACAATGAAAATAATACTTTTGGATTTTTGGAATTTGATAATTTGAACCAGTTTCTTGTAAAGTGGTTCACGCTACAGACTCGTAAACGGAAGGTCGTTAGTTTGATCCACGGCGAAAAAAAACAAAAATGTATTTAATTTTTTTTAAATTTACTCTTTTATTGCTAGACAAATTCATTAGCTTTTAACAAAGACCGGTTACGAAAGGTCCATACAACCTTATATCAATTGGGCTTTTCTTAAGAATCGGCGCTTTTTGTAGCTCGCAAAGGGCTCTTTAGATGTGATTCACACAAAAACGTTGAGGTTGCTTTGTCGCTTAAGCTTCTCAATCATTCCGAACCTCTTTAACACAAAAAATCAATTCTATAATTGACTTTAAATTGGCAATGCCAAACTGCTCATTAATAGAACTATACCTCCATCAATTGCATGGGAAACCGATAAATCGCGATGATTTTCTTCTCGCAGAACCATGCCTTGCCAGAACAGTTAGTCGATAAATTCGTCCCTTCATCTGCAGGCTAGAATAAATTACTCCGTATAAGACAGAGAGATCTAGATGCATTTGAATCGTAGAAGATAGAATAACATGGAGTAAGCGATGATTTATTTTTTCTGATCTGATTTAGGTGTGAAAAATATACTTTTACCATTTTTCATTGATTCGAGTGCTGGAAGACTGTTGAAATTTTGTCTAGTCTTTCTTATTTGTCTATGAAGCTAAACGCAACTAAGATACACATATAGTGTAACTTCTTGCCTGCGTTATCCCCGAAGGGGTCGCATGTGGCGTTTCGGGACCTATTTATTATTACGGGTAAGAGGACCCAGTTGCTGTAAGGCGGGATGGACCTTTGGTGACCGGTCATTGGTAAAGGTTTATTAATTTTTCAACCCAGCGAAGAGCAAATTTGAAAATATAAATGGTATATTTTTTGTGCTCCGCCGAGATTCGAATCCACAACCTTCCATTCAGAGTCCGAAGTGCTACCACTGAACCATGCAGCGGAAGCTAAGATTTTCAAAATAATAATAGTTATTTATGCCACTGCCAAGTAATGATAGTCTTTTTAACACGAGTGCTAGTTTGTGCCATGAGGCGCAGCCGAATGGCACAATAGAAAGCACGAGTGTTACAAAGACTAATTACGTGCAGTGGCATACAATACTTTTTCTACGACCATGAGAGAATTAACAAAATAGTGAATAATAGTCATTATAATGTACTCGTCCATTTGAAGTAATTAAAACCTTACCTTTGTCAAAACGTGTGATTTATCATTCCCTTCGATTATCTAATCTAACCTAAGTTGTAAAAATAAATTATATTTAGGTTTCATATTGAATTCATGCCCACAAGCCGACACATATGTATAAGGTCGCGCTTTTACATCCTGCATATAAGCTTAAACATTCAAACCCAAAACTCAAATAAACATATGCCCTGCAGTTGTATTGGCAGGTGAACCAAATTTGTACAGCATAGGTGATCAACCTCATACTCACCTATTAACCAAGTAACTTTTTGAGTTTGTTTATTTTTTGCGGTGAAATTTTTTGTATTGTTTTCCTTTCAAGCCTTTTATTTTCCATTGAAAAAAGGAAAGCTTTATTTGGAGCAATCCGATAAATAAATTCGATAAATTTTAGCACTATTAACAATTTTTATTTGACTCTACACATAAAATATACTTATTTATTTTCATCTGAACAGGGCTGAAAGTCTCATCACGGTAATTCCTACCTACCGAATATCACTAATATTGTATGAAGCCTAATCAGCTGATCGCTTGCGGCCATCTTGGATTGACAGGTCTTCATACCCCCATACAAGGTTGACATTTGAAATTAAAAAATGGTTCCAATTCTGACAATGCGCATGCGCACATGTTCATTTTAACACGGTTACCGGTTGCATAATGTAACATTATGCAACGGGTGTAGAAATGTATGGCATTGTGATTGCGTTAGCCGTTTTGTAATTAGTAAATTACCAAATGGGAGTAGAAAAAAGTATTTTTTATTAATGTTTTGTAGATTTTAATTGTATTGTTTTTACTTCGTGATTGTTTGTTTTATAGTTAACTATAATTATTTTTTTGTATTCCTTGACTTATAGGTTGGTACGAAGCTGACCACCCATACTGTAAAAAAATGTTTCACTCAGTCAATGCCACCCATGTTTCAGGGAAGGTCGGCAAGAGTTGCAGGGCTTATATTCATTTGAGATTGGGCTTTATGTTGTCCGCATGCGGTATGTGTAAGCGCAAACTTATACATGTCTGCTTGTGGGATTGCATTTATATGTCTTTGCAACTTAGATTATAGATTATAGGCTACTATATATTTGTTTGTTGACATGCATTTAAAAACACAACTTAGCTACACATATAGTGTAATTTCTTGACTGCGTCATCGCCGAAGGGGTAGCATGTGGCGCTTCGGGACCTATTTATTTTTACAGGAAAGGAGGCCGACCTCACACCAGCCACTTTCATTTGAAGTGAGGGTTTCCCAGCTCCCGGGGGGGCTGGTTCTCATTTCTTGTGAAGGCTGAGTAAACCTTTGAGATTGAAGCCTGTTCTCGGCATGGAATGCAAGCATTCTACTAATTGAGTTTTCGACCTTTTTACGAGCTTTATCGTCGTCGCTACAAAGCGCCTATTCTCAAGCAAGATCCAGTTGCTGTAAGGCTGGATGGATCTTTGGTGATAGTATGATTGGTAATATTAATTTTAGACAATACATCTTTGCAACTAAGATTATAGATTATAGACCTCTAGACGCTGATATCTTCCTTAAGGCATCGACTGTGTAGACCCAATAGGCCTACTCGATGCTGCCCTACTTCCCTAAGATCTCAATCGCAGTATCTTGGATGTGGTGGGCTTTCGGGAAATAGGCGGCTAAGCCCGCGCGATCCCAGTCCTGACAAATAGGGGTCGTATGAACTATTTAGGCTGATAGACCTGAGCCACCCCACTGTATATCGACCTAGGCTATATCTATCTGACAATAGAAACCGTCTCAGACTGGATCAACCCTTACTTGACCGGAGAGTTTCTGGAACACAATTTGTGATAGGGATGTGTAGCTTGAACAATTGAGGAGTATGACAGGAAAAACACAAACGGTGCTATTCTTAGATATTTTAGTCGTCCGTTGAGCCAACGCTTTAACAAACTAATGATGCATTTGTATGGAAACCTGTCAATACAAATGGCCACAAGTGAACAGCTGATTAGCTACATAAAAATATTACCAATGGACCGGTCCGTAGTCCGTAGTGGCAACACATCGGACTCGTAAATGGAAGGTTGTGGATTCGGATCCCGGCGGAGCACAAAAATATAGGTACCACTTATATTTCGAATGTGCTCGTCGCTGGGTTGAAAAATTCATAAACCCCTTCCAAAGCTGCTGTCAACAAGGTTATAGTGCCCAATAGAGCAAACACATCAAACTTTGCAGACAGAAGCTTTGCGGTGGCCGGGCCGGTGGCCTGGAACAATTTGCCCATCGGTGTTCGCGCGAACCAGCCTACCACCACCTTCAGAAAGGAACTGAAGACACTACTTTTCTCGAGAAGCCATGGCGCCCTTGAGATGGTCCTGGACCATTAAATGGCGCCACAGGAAAGAAATCATCCATCATCATCATCATCATCAATGACCGGTCACCAAAGGTCCATCCAGCCTTACAGCAACTGGGTCTTGCTTGAGTATTGGCGCTTTGTAGCGACGACCAAGCTCGTACACCTCTGAGGCACTACAACAAGTGTCATAGACCCCTAGAGTCTTTAGAATCTAGGGAGTCTCCCGCACAGGATTTTCTTAAAAAACAAAATAAAAAAAAATAGACCTCTAGGTCTTTTCAGGGTTGGACCTTGCAGATGAAGACACTGTGGGTTGGTGGGGGTCTATCTGACGTCAGAGGTCTGCTAGTGGAGAGGGTTGATAGCCCCATCTCGCCGCCATGACAGATGGGGATCCCTTTAATTCAATGTTCTTGCAGTTTTCTTACATTCAATCTCTTTGCGTACTCTAGTCTCTCCAAGACATTTGTTTCTTTACTTTCGAAACAAATAGTTAATTATTTTTATACGTAAACATGTTTGTTTTCATTAAAACATGACTAAATAAATAAATCATGTCAGTAGCTTTGTTGGTAGAATTTTGCTAGGGTTCTTATAAAAACATATGTGTTTATTTTTTAAGGATTCCTGTGTGGGAAACTCCCTTGATTTTAGATACTCTAGGCGTATATCAGAGTATATGCAGAGGACTCCAGGATCATCAGAACAGTCTTGGATGGTGCCCCCTCAGGTGTTAGACCACTCGGACGTCCCAGAATGCGGTGGGCAGACAACGTTGAAGCCGATGCCGAAGTTTTGGGAGTGAGGGGACCATGGACGAAAGCTGCACAAGACAGAGAGTCCTAGAGGATTGTGGTGCGGGAGGCCCTGAGCCTTCAAGGCTTATGAGCCGAAGAAAGTAAAGTAAAGTAAAGTAGGAGTATATCACACTTGCTGTAGCGCCGCAGAGATGTTGGTGATTTGACAGTTGATGTCCTGATCCTTCGCAGCAAGGCTGTTAGCTGCGTAGGCTTGTGGAGCCTGTTGCGTTGCATTGGCTTTGTTTTTAGACACTGGAAAGAAATAGCGATTGATGTTGGTTTTGAATAGGGCAATCTTAAATTGGGGTTGAAACACAGATGCCTGTAACTTATTCCATAAACGTTCCATGACAAAGCATCTGTATTATATACCTACTTGATAAGGCTTTGTACAATGTCAAAACTTATTTTGATTTGTTTATGCCATCCCTCTTTCAGGGAAAGGTGGCAAGAGTTGCAGAGCTAATTCACATCTGAGGTTCAGGCTGTTTTTGCGAGTAAATGTCTTTGCAAGAATTTACACGTGTTTTATTGTGGGCGTGAATGCTGTATGGATCTTAAATGCCTACCCATATATTTTGCAACTTAGATTATAGATGATACAAATCCTCTTTATCAGGGGCGTACTCTAAAAATAAATTGCAGATTGAATATGAAAACTAAAAAAATACATATCTGAATTTACAGATATAAATTGCAGAATATTTGTTTTGTCTGGGTTTTTATTTTCTAAGTACACACGTAAGCGTGAACTTACCCGTGTCTGCTTGTGGGCATGCACTTTATATCCATCCTAAATGTTTGCATATCTTTGCAACTTATATTATATCTAATCTAATCTAATCTAAGTTGCAAAGATATGTAACATTAGGGATTCACATTACATGCATTCTCACAAGCAGACACGTACAAGCTAGCGCTTGCGCATGCCATATGTGAAACTACAATATAAAAAACAAATCTCAAATGGACATACACCCTTCAACTCTTGCCGACCTTTCCTGAAACAGGGTTGACATTGGCAAAGTGAACCATTTTCTACAGCATGGGTGGTCAACCGCATACCAACCTAATAGTCAAGAATTATACATTCTAAAGAATCTTTTTTTTCCTTCGTTGCCCACCATTGCCTGTACGGCGTGATCGTCCCTGGTCTAAATGCAAAATTGCGACATTTCCAAGCGGAATAAAATTTTACAGCGCCCGCTTTTAATTGGTACGGTATCGAAGCCTTTTTACGGCAGTTAAAATGGGCGCCTTTACAAATGTGCTTTTTAACGCCCCTCCCATCCGCCTCCAATTATTCAATTTAGTGAACACACAGTACCCCAAGCAACTACATAAAAAAAAACGTTTCGTTTAATTGAAAAAAAAGAGGTACGTTTATACTTCCATTGTTTGGCCAGTTGTGTTGTACGGATGTGAAGCTTGGAGTCTGACTCAGAAGCAAGAGAAATCTCTACAGAATTTGAAAAAAAATGATTCTATTCCAATTCCGTTAGTCAAGATTAGCGAATTGACGCCCTCGTACATAACACCGACATCAAAGAACGTTTTATTTTTTCGGCCTCAAAAGGCTAGTTCCACAAAATTGAAAATAAGAGGTACGTTTATGCTTCCATTGTTCGGTCAGTTGTGTTGTATGGATGTGAAGCTTGGAGTCTGACTCAGAACAACGGACAACTCGCACAACGGCTCCGGTACTAATCCACCTTCAAAGCATCGCCACCTCTTTTTATAGGTGTAGAAGGGCTACTCTGGCATACACCAGACCATGCAAAAATCTTATTTATTAGAAACTTCGAGTGAACACTAGTACTTTTTTTTTTGATCTGTGAGTAGAACCATCCAAATACTTACGTTTAGAGACACACTCACGCAAGTAATTATAAATACACAGACACACAATCATAAGTAAACATACACAGACATACCCCCTCACCACATACAAGAGCTCTTTTTGGTGAGATGTATATTGTATAACCTAACAAAAAAATAATGAACAATGTAATAGATATAAGGAAAAAATGTATCACGATTTTATTAACGATTTTATTTCTCTTGAGCACAGAAGGAAAGTTGGAATGATCAGTCTCTTCTATAGGTACTATAATGGCGTCTGTTCTGATGAAATATCCTCACTTATACCCCCTCCTCTCGTCACAACAAGGGCAACGCGTAGAACGGCTCACATTCAACCATTTGCAAAACTATGAGAACTTGGTGTTTTCACGACTCATTATTTTGTCAAACTGCCCGCTTGTGGAACGAAATACCGGTATACTGTGTTTCCATCCCAATTTAACCTTGCCCTTTTCAAATACAATATCAATCGCCATTTCTTCTCAGTGTCTCAAAACAAAGCATTGCAACGCAACACACACTACAACAATGCGCAGCTAACTGCCCTGCAACCGGATAAGGACATCACCAACACCTCTGCGGCACTACAGCAAGTGTCAGACCTCTAGAATCTCTTCTAGGAATCTAGGGAGTCTCCCGCACAGGCTTTCTTAAAAAAAATACAAAAACGCATTCGTAATAATATCAAACATGTTGATCGAGGTTTCCGTCTTGACCAACTTGGCCATAGCGTCGACGAAATAAGCAGTAGAAGACCAGAGCATTCGGCCTACTTAGTACATTTGATGGCTGTCTACAATGGGAGCGTATCGCTTGCGAATAAGGGCCGTATGGGGATTTCTTGTTAGTGGAAGCGCCCATTTGGGCAGGGGCGGACTGGGGATTTTATAGTAATAATGATTACACGTGCACCCGTCTCTGCCTTGTTATGTTATTCATCTCGTCCCAGTGCGGCCCTGCGCCGGCCTGAGACCACCTACAGACGCACAAGCTTTGATGCGCAGAAATTTTGACAACATCGCTTGTAAATTTTGTGCCATTATAGCTTGTTTGCTTTATCAGAGGTAATTTCACATGAGAAATGTTTGTACGTGTACTGGACCAATGTGTCTTAAGAAAACTGGGAATAAATTTTAAAAATATTTATAACAATTCTCACATTATCGGGTTGTACTTTTTTTTCTCAGCTCAGATTGTGAAAATTATGATTTTTATGACATTTTCATTGAAAGGTCATCTTTGAATCAAATGGAAGAGAAGCCAAACAAGCACTGCAGGGACGGTTTAACGAGTTTTATATGAAAGAAAACTTGAGATTTTGTCTTTGAAAAGATTCGCGGTTTATTTTAGTTGTCAATTTTAAAAGATGCTGGCAAAATAATCATCTATTTTTTTTTTCTTCTTCTTAATATTTCAATGCCAAGAAGTTAAACACTTTTATGAGCAATTTGTAGTATCATATTTAAAAAAATACAAGTATATATTACCATTTGAGGTTCATACTTGTGTGTCGACAAACAGCACGTGTAAGTTTGCGCTTAGACATGCTACATGTGTGCTTAAAGAAATTAAAACCCAAACCTCAAATGAACCTTGAACCTGTAACTCTTGTCGGAATTGGAAAATTTCATTCCTAAGTCAGCCACGGCTAGCTTTATTTATTTTTATAGGCAAGGTGACCGGCTTTTCGCCAACCACTTCAGTTGAAGTAGGGTTTCTCAGCTTTCGAGTGAGCTGGTTTTTATTTCTTGCGAAGGCTGAGTAAACCTCTGCCAGTATTTACGTTGGATTTGAAATAATAGATTTTAATTGTAAATTTAAAAATTGAAAAAACCTTAGTTGCCAATATTGCGATTCGACCTTAGAGCACACACAGTGGGCTATGCTTTTAGTATGTACTCAGCCCTCTCTGTCTGCGCCCAATTCGGGAAGACTCGATTCATTTCGTGGAAAGGAACGAACAAATATGTTCAGAGCGTGTACACGATGAATAACTCACAACTATGAGAAATCTTCCTTATGTACAGAGGGACCAAGAGTAAACGTGAAGCTGTTTTATAAATATGGCCAACCTTACAAATTGTAAGTTATTCATGAAAGGATATTTCAGTGCCTTTTACGTAAACTCACCTCGATTGCGTTAATCGAAAAAATGTATGAAAATTATATTGTTATGTAAATAGTAGGTTAATATAGGTGTACATCGTAATAATAATAATAATAATAATAATAAACTTTATTGTACAACACAAATAAATTACATTAAAATTATAAAACAAAAGAGACATATGTACAATGGGCGGTCTTATCGCACATGGCGATATCTTACAGACAACCTTAGGATGGACAAGATCTGCAAGCACAATGGTATGGGTAGTCCGTGGTATAACAATAATTATGGTAAAAAAATACTGTATAAATACATATATATATATATATTAATAATATATCAACATATACATATAGATACACACATAAACATAAATACATAAATACATACACACACACATACATACATACATATATACATATAACTTAGCCATTACACTGATAGTAAGTGTTCCTTTAAAAGTTTCTTAAATATTGCCAGGGATTGTGCACATCTTATAGTTAATGGCAAGGCATTCCATAAGCGAGTGGCATGAACTGTAAACGATTTTCCAAGGAAATTTGTAGAATGCGTTGGTATTTTCAATGTTAAAGTTTCTGATGACCGTAGGGATCTTGAATGTGTGTCATGGAGGAACTCAAAACGTTCTTTAAGATAGCGAGGCATAGAAGGATTGTACAGAATATTGTATAGAAGGTGAAGAATATGTGTATTCCGACGGAGACGTATAGGAAGCCATTTAAGCTTAGTACGAAACTCTGAAACATGATCATATTTGCGTAGACCAAATATAAATCTTATACAAAGATTTTGAAGTCGTTCAAGTTTATCAAGTTGGTCCTCGGTGAGATCAAGATAGCAGGCATCGGCGTAGTCGACAATCGGAAGAAGGAGAGATTGTGCAAGAGCAGTTTTAGTGGAAATTGGCAGGAGATTGCGTAATCGTCTCAAAGACCCCACAGATGCAAAGACTTTGCGACTGACTTCCTGTACTTGAGGTACCCAGGACAAGGTTTTATCAATATATATCCCCAGGTTCTTTACTTTATCACCAATTGGAATGGTTGTGCCATCAAAAAGAATTGGGGGCAACTGCGCCCAGTCAATCTTCGAGATCATCCTAGGGCCGCCAACAGCAATAACCTGGGTTTTCAGAGGATTGACCTTAAGTCCGTACGCCTTGCTCCAATTATGTATTTCATCTAAATCAGTATTGATGACTTTGATAGCTTCTGCCAACTTATCTGGCGTAGCTTGAAAATAGATTTGGAGATCATCTGCATAAAGGTGGTAAGAAGAAATAAGTCGATTTGAAATTGTATTAATAAATACAGCAAAAAGTAAGGGAGATAAAACGCCACCCTGAGGCACGCCAGCAACCGTACTGCACCACGAGGAAAAGGTTTCATCAATATGAATCCGTTGTCGACGGCCAAACAGGTACGAATGAAACCAACCAATTGTCATTGGAGATATGTTAAGAGAGCGAAGTATTCCCAGGAGGATGTCAAAATCAACTGTATTAAAAGCGTTGCTGAAATCAAGTAAAGAAAGTAAAGTTATATTTCCACCCTGCATGGCTGACCTGATGTCGTCCGTAATATTGATCAGGGCTGTGACGGTACTGTGTCCAGGGCGAAAACCGGATTGAAAGGGGTTAAGAAGACTGTTTCTACAAAGGAAGGAGTTGAATTGGTCACAGGTAAGACGTTCGAGGACTTTGGAAAGGAATGGTAATATTGAAATAGGGCGATATTCCGTGAAGGTCGTGGGATTTGGCTTTTTTGGTAAAGGAATAATATAGGCTTCTTTCCAAGCAGTTGGAAAATGACCCATGGAAACAGAGGAGTTCAGGATGTGACAGATGACTGGTAAGATTTCGTCGAGGATGGGAAGGATCATATTACGGCTGACGCAGTCGCTACCAACTGCGTTTGACGTGATATTCATAATACACTTCTTAACATCAGAAGCGTCAAAAAGGCTAAAGACAAATTGTGAGTAACTAGGAGTTGGTAGAGATAAAAGATAATTTAAAGTATTTGCTTTTTCAGTCCTGTCACAGTTAGATGAAGAAGAAAAGTGTTGGTTAAGAAGATCAATGTTCAGATCATTTGAAATAGTATCTTGACGCACTTTGCCAACCCCCAATGTTCTAAGGAATTTCCAAACCTTTGTAGAATCACCGTTTACCACAGAGTTATGGATATGTTGGCGTTGTGCATTTCTACACACCTTATTGCGGAGATTCCGGATAGCTACGTAGTTATCCCAGTTTGTATCTGTTGGACGACACTTGTACTTAGTTTTAGTTTTTGACGTTTTGAACATTAATTCTTTTATTTCCTCTGTTATCCAGGGTGCCGGAAGATGTTTTATTTTAATTTTGCGTATTGGAGCATGTACGTCATATAATTGAACAAGATTTGAGGTAAAAAGGTTGACTTTGTCATCAACTGATTCCGAGGAGAACAATGGACCCCAGTCAATGCTGCCGGCATCTCCACGAAGATTCTCAAGGTTCATTCCACCAAAATTACGTTGCAGAAGTATTTTCGACTTGGCCTTAGGAGGACGTATTTTGTATGAAAGATAAATTAAATCATGATATGAAAACTCGTCTGCAGAACATTGACCGTGTTTAGCAACGTGTTCACAAGAGGAAACAATTATGAGATCAAGTAGCGAAGGAACTGATTTAGGAAAATTATGTGTGGCGTTAAGTGAAAGAATGGACATGTTCTTAGATTCAACAATAGAAAGAAGAGAAGAGGCACGTGAATCGTTTTTGAGAAGGCAGGTGTTGAAATCACCCATAATGATAGTATGGTTGTAAGATGGACTTAGAGTTTCTAGAATATTTTCAAAGGAAGAGAAGAAATTTATGCGTAAAGATGGACAATAATAAACGCCAAGTAAGAGTTTTGTGTGCTGGAGCTCAATCTCTATAAACAGATGCTCGCCACCATTCGATGGTGGTGGCTGTGTCGACATACTTATAACTGAGAAAGGAATATGTGTACGAAGATATATGGCAACACCGCCCCCACCACCAGCCACACGATCATTTCTTATGAGATTGAATCCAGGAAGAGAGTAGGATATTGAGGGAAGACATGGCTTAAGCCATGACTCGGATATAAGAATAGCATGAATATTCTTACAGTCAAAGGTTGTCAGCAAATAGGAGAAGTGGGCCGGAATACTTTGGGCATTAATATGAACAACATTGAAATTCCCAGATACATCAGAAAACTGAGAATTTATTGTTTCAGCAAGAGAGGGAACGCTCACAAAACTATCATTATCACCTTGAGCTGTTAAAAAACTGTCATCATCACTATTACTATAATCAAATTCTGACATTGAGTTATGATATGAATATAATAATATATTACGAATTAATAGACAATGTAATACTAATTAAAAATAAATAAATAAATAAATAAAAAATAATAACAATAACAAAAATAACTATAAAACAAAAGTGAAAAAGACAATTTAGAATAATTAAAGCCAAACAAAAAAAAATTGTCCACCCGCCAGTTGAGTGTTTACAGTGTATACTTGTTCATAAGAAAGAGAAAAAGAAGAAAAAAAAACACACAATAAAAAATATGAACTACTTAAGGATATAATATACACAACAAATACCTACTTATGGGCCGGGGTAATTAGCTGGTAGCAGGGACAGAATTTTTAAAGAAATAGATTGCCAGTAAAAATATATAGGTATATAATAATAAGTGTTTTAATTATGTTGATGATATCAGTACGTATATCAGAGAGGGGGAAGGAGCACAACATTAATTAACACAACACATTGACAGATACTTATTCCCAATGTGTTCCCAATTCCCACACTAAGCCAACCTGACACTGGTGTCCCTGCTCTCCGCGAGAATTCGCCACAAAGAAGAAAGATACTTATTTGACAGTATTATCAGCGTAGAAACAACAATTCAGACCTTCTTGGCAGCACGCCTAGGTCTCGAAGAAGCAGTCCTTACCGCGTCCGCTGTCATGGGAGCATCCACCGGCACGATGTTGCTCATATCGCCGTTGGAGGCGACACAATGCCGCGCTCCATCAGCCCCCAGTACGTACACGCAGCCGTCCCTAGTCCAGCACTGGCTGACGCCAAACCTCTCTCGTGCTGCCATAAAAGTGTTGTGCCGTGATTTAGTGAGGAATTCTGACAGTGTTATGCCAGACCCCTTCAGCTTAGTTTTTGAAAGCCAGATGGAGTCCCGAACAACCACACTCTGGAGTTTGATCACTATTGGCCTGGTTTTATGACTGGAACCCTCACGCCCCATACGGTGACACCGCCTGATGTCACTCACTGTGAAATCCGTCATCTTCAGTTTGTCTCGGATGACGTCTGCGACAACCTGCGCTGTCTCCTCTCTTTTATGTTCTGTGACACCATGCAGCAGCAGCATCTTACGTCGTCCCCTCATCTCAAGACGATCAAAGTCCAACGCAAGCATCTCCACTTGCTTTTGAAGATTCTGAAGTGCCTGCAGTGTAAACATCTTAAAGGCAGCGAAGTCAGCAGCCAGATTATTGGAAGTGGTAGATTTATCTGGGGCTTTCTGCAGCTCGGCTTCAAACACAGACATCCTTTGATGAAACATCTCCATCATACTAGTGAGTGTATCCTTCATAGCTTCCATAATGGTATGGTATGTCAATATAATAGTAAAAATAAACACTCAACTGATAGGAATGTACTTAACTTTGAGTTAAAAACATAAAAACATTTAAAATTTAGTTAATTTAAATTTAATTCAAATATTTTAACAGGAGCAAAAAAAAATCTTAATGTATTTCACAACTACCCACGTAGTATGTAGATAGTGATAGTTATTATAGTACCTATTATGTCAAAAGTAGATTAATATAGGTGTACACCGTAGGTAGCAATAATTATTGGCTTAAGAAATCTAGAATTTAAATGATCCTTTTGTTCTCTTGAAGCCGGTAGAACTTTCGAGAGTTTGATGGCAAATTAGCTCCTAGAGACTTCTGTCACTACAGTATATAAGGAGCTGAATTGGATACAGCGAGTCAGTGAGATAGTTGCCTTTGATTGAAGAGTGTAAGCGGTGCTGAACTGTGAAAATAAATTTAAGTTACTAAAAGTGTTAAAAATAAATATAAATTGTAAAAATAAATTAAGTCAAAATAAAGATCCTGAAAGAAGACCTGTATGTTTTAATTTAGAGACTTTCCGAACCCAAAAACATTACAGTGCCACAAACGCCTTCGTACATGTAGAACTAGATGGCGAAAGCATTGAAAGATGCACTAGCTATAGATACCTGGGATATGTGGTCAACGCAAAGTGGGACATGTGTCAAGAAGTCAGAAGCAGACTAGAGCAAGCCCGAAATGTCTTCGCTAAAATGAGCAAAGTATTACTGTGCCGAAATTTGAGCCTTGAACTCCGGAAGCGCATAGTCAGGTGCTATGTCTTCCCAATCGCTCTGTATGGTATGGAGGGATGGACGCTCACGCAGGCACAGGAGAGACAAATTGAAACGTTCGAGATGTGTCTAATCTAAATCTAAATCTAAGTTGCAAAGATATGTATCACTTGAGGTTCAAATTAAATGCATTGCCACAAGCAGACACGCATAATTTCGCGCTCACACATGCCGCATGTGAACCTACAACATTAAAAAAAACAAATCTCAAATGGACATACACCCTGCAACTCTTGCCGTCCTTCCCTGAAACAGGGATGGCATTGGCAAAGTGAACCATTTTTTACAGTATTGGTGGTCAGCTTTATACTAGCTTTATAATCAAGGAATAGTCATTAATATAAAAAAAGGGTAGCCAGAGCCTCTACAGGGTTGTTTCTTATTCTTCCACGTACACACAATATTTCTTGGATTCTTCTGATTTTCAACAACAGGTTTGAAAACAAAGGAACTGCCTACCAACAAACATTGAGCTTTAGAACCAAAAACGTCCATATAGGGGGCTCTTTTTAAAAGACGTAAATACACGAAAACACAGAGAATCATTCTCTCTTCATTTTTATATATTTAACTCATTTTCAGACGGAATTCTAGATAGCCGGCTTTGTTTTGATACGTCTCAATATTCTGCTTGCGAACTTGTGCCAAAACAAAATATTTTGTACATTAAGGCTTTCACGGCCGGCACTTGACACAATCTTAAAAATTTTTGACACAATCTAAAAAACGTCCGGAAAAAAGTATAACAAAAAAGTGTAACAAACTTCCGATTGAACATGGCTACACAACCCGAGAAAATTTTTAAGATTGTGTCAAGTGCCGGCCGTGAAAGCCTTAATGTACAATTGAATCACCTCTACGGGGAGGAATTTTCAAGATTTTCTCGACGACTCGAGACCCTACGCAAGAAAAAAGGACGTCTTCTGTCATCCTTGGCGTTCCTTCAACGGTGCAGAGATGAAAGGGTTACTCCGAAATTTCTCCAGCAAAAAAGAACTCAAATTTCAAGAGCAGCTCACAGGATCTACGATAGAACGGAGGCTGCGCTGCTGAGAGACACCATCCACTGCACAAGAAAAGACTTGGCCTTAGTGGACGAAGAATTACTCAAACTACACTTCACTCTTACTTCTAACCTCAAAAAAGAACACTGGGATGTCCTGGATCGTATCACATACCAATCTGCCAATACCATCAGAGAAGCAACCTCGAAAAGACAGAAGAAGAAGTTCGAAAACTTGGTATCACACAGGAACACGGGTGACATCACAAAAACAACATTGGATACCACCCGCACTGTGGTCAACTTATCACAACGCAAACTTTCACCTGCAGAGATTTCCTTGCTGTCTAAAGGAGGTAATTTTGCCATCACACCTTCCAAACTACCCATTGAGGATATTGTTGCTAAGGTAGAGGCTAGCATCCGCAAACTACCAACAGAATCAGCTGAAGAGGTGAGACGAGAGACAGCGCGAATTCTTCAGTATGCCAAACCTCCAAAAACCTAACATCAACAGAGAGGAAAAAGCTGCCATTAGGAGTCTAAACCAGGACAAAGACATCATTATTCTCAATGCAGACAAAGGGAATTCCACGGTTATCATGGATACTAATGAATACAATAAAAAAGTAAAGGACCTCTTGGAACCAGCTACCTACCGTCTTCTTAACTATGACCCTACAGCCAGGATTCTGAAGAAAACCAATGCTTTGATTAAGGCGTCTTTGTTTGATGACTCGATCAAGCGGACCTTGACTAGATCTGAAGCACTTCCTCCACGGTTGTACGGTTTGCCAAAAATCCACAAGACTGGTACACCTCTACGACCTATCATAAGTACTATTGATTCTCCCACTTATACCATAGCCAAATATCTGACGTCAATGCTAAGCCCACATGTTGGACATACAAGTTCATTTGTCAAGGACTCGCACGATTTCGTAGAGAAATTAAAAGAACTACGAATACAACCAGGAGAGCTGCTAGTGAGTTTTGATATAGTCTCATTGTTCACAAATGTACCTGTAAATGAGACATTGGATTTAATACGAGAACTATTTGCTGATGATATTGTTTTGTTGTTTCAAGAGGTGCTGAAAACCACATATTTCCAGTGGAATAACGAGTTCTATGAACAGATTGACGGTGTCCCCATGGGAAGCCCTCTCAGCCCACCGGTTGCCAATCTCTTTATGGAAAACTTTGAACGGAAGGCATTGGACACTGCCCCACTTAAGCCCAATGTCTGGTTTCGTTATGTGGACGATACGTTCGTTATCTGGCCGCATGGAAAGAGAGCTCTGGATGTCTTTCTAAACCACCTGAACTCGTTACATCCCAATATAAAATTCACTGTAGAAATAGAAAAGGATAACAAAATCCCATTTCTGGATGTGCTGGTGACCAAAAAATCTGATGGAAAATTAGGACACACGGTGTACCGAAAACATACACACACGGATAGGTACCTACAGTGCAGCTCGAATCATCATCCTGGACAAAAAAGGGGCATCCTCAGGACTCTCACCCAAAGAGCTGAGCGTATTTGTGAGCCTGCTCTCTTACCAACTGAAAGACGCCACCTCTTGAGAGTGCTTGAAGCCAATGGCTACAAGAGAAAGGACATTGTTAGAGCAGCCAGACCGGGTAAGAAAAAACATCACACTACTACACCTTTACCCACTCTGGGCACTGCATACCTGCCATACCTACACAAAGTCACTGATAGAATCGGGAAGATTTTGAATAAACACAAGGTGAAGACCATCTTCAAACCTACCAAGCAACTGGCAGCCTGTCTACGCTCCGCCAAAGACCAGAGAGACATGCTCTCTAACCCTGGCGTATACAAAATACCATGTTCCTGCGGAAAAGTATACATAGGTACAACGCTACGCAGTGTGAAAACTCGCTTGAAAGAGCATAATAGGAACTGTCGGCTAGGACAGGTAGAAAAGTCGGCAGTTGCTGAACATGCACTGCAGGATGGCCATGACATACAGTTTGCCATGACGGAGGTTCTTAACACAACGAGACACTTCTTTACTAGACTAAATCATGAAGCTATAGAAATTTTTAAACACAAAAACAACTTCAACAGGAAAGAAGAGACCTCAAGGATGGATAAAACATGGTACCCTGCACTTCGCCTTTGTTCAAAAAATCCGCCAAAATGCAACAGCGCGCACAGAACCAATGAGAGCCCAACGGACACAATACCCAATCAAGACGAAGTGATTCCGACGAGCACCAATCATGTTGCGGTGACGTCATCGCGGTCCAATAACGACGTTGAAGACGCGCATGCGCTGTTAGGATACAATGGCGGCCCCCTCTTCCAGAACCATGACATAAACACAACAATAACCAACCCACAGGCCGTTGACAGTTCCGTGCTAAGGAAATCAGAACGCCTGAAGAAAAAAAAAAATACGCTGAGGAGGCCCATCGCAGATAATGGGCGAAACGTCCGGAAAAAAGTATAACAAAAAAGTGTAACAAACTTCCGATTGAACATGGCTACACAACCCGAGAAAATTTTTAAGATTGTGACAAAATATTTTGTTTAGAGTTGTCCAATTATTTCCGAATTTATTTAATTTCCTTGAAAACAATCAGGCCCTGAGCTCCACAAAGAAGATTTAATTTTATAATCTTTGACTTATTGAGTTTTGTGAAATTAAACGACTTTTCGTTACCATAGTAGAAAGTTATAAAAGTGCTTCACAATCTTTTTTCGACTATCACCCTTTTATGTGGTTATAGGTAAACTCATCGCCCTTTTTTGTGGTAATAGATAAACCCATTGCCCACTTATGTGGTAATAGATAAGCCCATCTCCCCTTTATGTGGTAATAGATAAGCTCATCGCCCTTTTTTGTTGTAATAGATAAGCCTATCGCCCTTTGATGTGGTACAAGATAAGGCCATCACCCCTTTATGTGGTAATAGAATAAATCTAGACGTAGTAATAGACAAAAATTATTTCAAATACGAGTCACATTCGGTTAGCTCGACGGCTTAGATACTAGTCTGTCTGTAGAGCATCTCAGACTCATTTTAGTCTAAAGGTGAGAATAAGGGCTATTCTCGAAACATTGAGAACTGGCACATGCGAGATTTCACTAGAACATTGTACTAAGAATATTCGACATTCACAAGCTCGAATAAATACAAATAAATATAATAATTAAAGTACCTACATCTAGAGACTTCACAAACTCACACAGCGACAACGCACACCAACTCACAAAGACACACAATTACACATTCGTAACTATATTAATATATATTTGCAACTTAGATTATATATAAAGACTATACCAGCCATTTGATTTTAGGTTCTGTTTGCATGTTTCAGTACGTACAAGCGTTTGAAAAAAGATTTTTTTTTAAAAATGCATGAGGATTTTCTATACAAAAATGTTGTAGTTTTATTATACCTCAATATTCACATAAGCACATAATACCTTTTTCAAAACGTTCGCTAAATATTTTCGTTAAGCGCGCAATTTCTCTCTAACAAGGCTCTTGTACTTTCAAATGACAAACTTTAAAAACCTCGGCCGGAACGGCGAAGCGAATGTGGGTCAAGAAGAGCTAAACTCATGTGGCACACTCGCGCAAATAACACACTGGCTGCACTGCAAGCGGCAAAGCCGGACAAGCCATTCCAGCCTCTAAAGCCTTCGCAAAATAATATTATGCCGGTAATGCAATGGAACCTCAATATTCGGATTTTTGTGGAAAAAAAATTACGAGAGACTTTTAGGGTTAACCTACATATTCTTTATAATAACAATAATAAAAAGCGGCTAAGGTATTCATTCTAAGTTTAATATTTACTTTAATTTTACTTTATTTTAATTTGGATCTGTATGTGCTTAAGTCAGATTTTTTGTAAATCATTTTAATTTTTTTGTGCTCCTTGACTGATAGGTTGGTATGAGGCTGACCACCCGTGCTGTAAAAATTGGCTCACTTTTGCCAATGCCACCCCGGTTCAGGGAACGGCGGCAGGAGTTGCAAGGCTTATGTTCATGTGAGGTTTTGCTTATTTGTATGCACACATGCAGAATGTGTAGGCGCGAACCTACATGTGCCCGTCTGTGGGCATGCATTTAATATGAGCCTTAAATGTCAACATATCTTTGCAGCTTAGATTATATATTATAGATAGATAAGTGTTTATTCCAGCTAAGTCATGTGGAGGGTGCAATACATGACCAGCCATAAAAAAACTAATACATCAATAGAAAAAGTACAAAAAAAAATACAAAGAAATGCAGAAATATATGAAAAAAAAAAACAAATATATAGTTAAACAGTGAAAACAGTAAACAGTGAAAGAAAAGACTATAAAAAGTGGATATTCTCAACAAGATTAATTATAAGTGCATGCTTTACTGTAACTATGTCGCCTTTTCGTTAGGGGTGGAAAGAGCCTATGCACATTTGCCTCATTATTTTCCTGGCCTGGTATATTCCTTGACTTATAGGTTGGTATGAGGCTGAACACCCATACTGTAAAAAATCGTTCACTTTGCCAATGTCACCCCTGTTTCAGGGAAGGTCGGCAAGAGTTGCAGGGCTTATGTTCATTTGAGATTGGGTTTTTATATTGTAGGTCCACATGCGGCATGTGTGAGCGTGAAATTATGCGTGTCTGTAACTGTAACTGTAACTCTGTCGCCATTCCGCTAGGGGTGGCCAGAGCCTCTGCAGAGCCGCCTCCATTTTTTCCTATCCTTACATACCTCTTTCAATTCATTCATATCCATCACCTTTTTCATGCATTTTCTTCTTTTACGCTCACTTTGTATATCCGATTCTTTCACAATCTCCTCAATCTGATCACTCCATACTTTTCTCGGTCGTCCCTTCCCTCTTTTTCCTATCACACTTTCTTTGTTTAAATACTTTGTCAGTCTATCATTATTCATTCTTTCCACATGCCCAAGCCATCTCATCACATTCTTTTGTACTTTAACTTTCACATCCTCTTTCAAATTACATTCTTTTTTTAACCATTCATTCCTGACTCTACCCCTCAGAGTTTTTCCTGTCATGCTTCTCAAATGCTTCATTTCCACCGTACATACTTTACTCATTTCGCTATTGTTCACTGTCCATGCTTCACTTCCATACATCAAAGTCGGTAACAATATGCCATTGTGTACCGCCATTCTCAGATCCATCGTCAATCGCTTGTTCTTTGCTATTCTTCCTATTGCACCGACCACTTGCTTTCCCTTACACACCCTATACTCAAGTTCTCTTGTCATCTTTCCACTGTTTTCGAACATACTTCCCAAGTATCTAAATTCATCCACAATTTCAACTTTCGTACCATTCAACATAAACGTGCATTCTTCACTTTAATCCGTTCTGTCAAAAATCAGTACTATGGGAATGCATTTAATATGAATCTCAAATGATATATACATATATTTGCAACTTAGATTAATATTTAGATTTAGCATACTTCTTTCAATCCATTCATATCCATCACTTACTTCAGACATTTCCTTCTTGTACATCCCATTCTTTCACAATTTCAACAATCTGATCCATCCATACTTTTCTCGGTCTTTCCTTTCCACTTTTCTTTTTCATATTCCCTGTGTATATACAGAAGCGTGCATGCCTTAAAGGCACATGCTCCTAATAGGTAGGCAATATATGGTAAAAAACCATTTAAGCTTGATATTCAGGTTTCATAATTATTCCTTGACTTATAGATTAGTATGAGGCTGACCACCCATACTGTAAAAAATGGTTCACTTTGCCAATGTCACCCCTGTTTCAGGGAAGGTCGGCAAAAGTTGTGGGGCTTATGTTCATTTGAGGTTTGGATTTTATTTGTAAGTACACATTCAGCATTTGTAAGCGCGAACTACACTTGTTGGTTTGTGGGCATACATCTGAGAGCTTTAAATGAATATATCCTTGCAACTTAGATTATAGATTATAGATAATTAAAATTTAAGTTAGAATGGAGCCATCGTTGGCACTTCAGTCAATTTTAAATGAGCTATTTTAAAGGAGTTGGAGTAAATAATATTTGTTCTGTATTTGCCTATTCCCTATGCCTACGCCTGCCTACTGTACCCTGAGTACGAGTTACAAAACTTAAAGACAATAAAGTTAACGGAAAGTATTAAAGAATGGTTTTCCCCAAAATCTGCCGTTTTTGTTTATTTGAACTTGATTTTCTTCATCACTGTAACTCTTTTGCTAAGACCACTAAGTGGAAGAAACAAAAACGGCAGATTTTGAGGAAAACCACTTTCTAATACTTTCCGTAAACTTTACTTAACTCAAGTTTTGCAACTAGTACTAAGGGTACTGACCTTTTTACAGTACGGGTGGTCAGCGTCATACAAATCTATTGAAGTCATTCCCTGTTTCATGGAAGGTCATCAAAAACTTATGTTTCAATTATTTGATCTTCTTTCTCACTCAATAAACGAGTAGACTAACGCAAAATAACGAATAATGGGACCCCACTGTAGGTTTGCAGTAAAAATTGTTTGTCCCGGCTTTGGCTTTATGTGGTAGGGATGCTATTTTTACGATTATATTGTAACGGCTATGTGTCGTAAAAGCTTAAACTGTTTGTTTTTCTCGTAAACACTACGCTCAAGCTAAAACATAACAACTCTTAGGTTAGATGCTTTTTTTTAGGCATTTTCCGATTAGTCCAGCGTCTATTAATTATTTTTTATAGTTTGTTGCATAGCCCTACTAATCCAGTGTCTAATAATAAAGTTATTAAGGATAGGAAGAAATGTAGGCAGCTCTGCAAACACTACGCTCAAAGGAAAACATAACAATTTTTAGGTTATATGCTTTTTTTGGGTATTTTCCGATCAGTCCAGCGTCTATTAACTATATTTTATAGTTTGTTGCCTAGCCCTACTAATCCAGTGTCTATTAATAAAGTTATAAAGGATTTGAAACAATTGAGGCAATCTGCAGAGGCTCTAACCGCCCCTAGCGGAATGGCGACAGAGTTACAGTTACAGTTATAATTTTGTAACAAATTACTGATTCAAGTTATTCGGAAAAGTGTTTGGTTGGTATAAGGAAACTGATTCACTTTTTCCAATCATACCGCGGCTTCAGGAAAAGGCAGCAGGAGTTGCAAAGTTTATATTGTTCATGTGGGGTTTGGTTTATTTTGCATGTGAACATGCAGCATGTGTAAGCGTGAACTTATATGTGACTGCTTGTGGGCATGTGCTAAATATGTGCCTTGAATGTCAATGTATCTTTGTAACTTAAATTTTAGTGCAAAATACTGACTAAGGGTATTTGGAATTGAGTTTAGTTGGTATGAAGTTGTCTTTGCATGCTGTAAAATCTTAGTTCACTTTTGCAAATGCACCCTATAACAGAGAAAGGCGGCAGTTGTTTTACTATATGTTCATGTGAGGTTGGATTTTTATTTTGTTATTTTTCCCGTTTCGGTGTTTATTTCAAACCCAAAACTAAACACCGGCAAGGCTTACTCAGCCTGCACAAGGAATAAGAACCAGCCCCCTTAGAAGCTGCTTTACTTTAATTGAAGTGGTCTACGTTAGACTGGCTCCCTTACGTGTAAAAATAAATAGGTTCTACACTCCTCATACGTCTTCTTCGGGGACAGCGCGGCAGAAATTTGCATTATATGTTAGTCTTAGTTACATTACGTCAGCCTAAACGTTTCTGCTTGTGTCGTTAGATTGAATATGAATCTAAAATTTTAATTTATCTTTGCATCTTTTGTTTTCGAGTAGCGCTGTATAAAATAAGAATATGAGAGTGAAAGTACGAAAAATTTCAAAAGATTGTTCGGGCATCTAGAAATAATAGGCTATGAACGTCTAACCGAGAGAGTGTTCAAATGAAGGGTAAAAAGTGAACGTGGATTTTCATGGTCGTAGAAAAAGTATTGTATCCCGTTGCACGTAATTAGTCTTTGTAACACTCGTGCTGTCTATTGTGCCATTCAGCTGCGCCTCATTTCACAAACTAAAGACCGAAAAAATAATGGATTGATCAAATGAGCAAGGTTACAAATGGCGGCGGAAATCGGTAGAGTAAGAAAAAAGAAGGGTTTATATTTAGAGAGTGATGAATGTCGAGGAGAGGGAAGAAATGTGCAAGGATAGAACGAAGCAAAGACGCATCTGCAAAAGAATTATCCACCCTAATTGGAATAACGACTAGATACAGTCACATACCTCTACGATAAATTGAAAAAAAACTGTCCACCTTAAGCGGAATAGCGACTAGATACAGTAACAGACCTCTACGATGAATTGGAAAAAGAACTGTTCACCCTTAGCGAAATAGCGACTAGATACAGTCACGGACCTCTACGATAAATTGAAAAAAAAACTGTCCACCTTTAGCGGAATAGCGACTAGATACAGTCACAGACCTCTACGATAAATTGAAAAAAAAAACTGTTCACCCTTAGCGGAAAAGCGACTGGATACAGTAACAGACCTCTACGATAAATTGGAAAAAAATCAAATTGAAAAGTTTCAAAACAGAGACACACAATTGATTCAAATACTAAAATTAGCTTCCAAATCCAATTCGAATTAAAACAAAAAAACGTCTACAGATTAAAAACTTTTGTGAAATTCATCAAAGAGAATTAATTAGATTCTCGGTGCTATATTATTATTATGGAGTGTTATCCCTTTTCATATACCCGGCGCGCATTGGCTGAAAAAAAAAGCTGTAAAGTTTTTAATAAATTATTCCGTGGGCATTGAAGCGAGTCTTTTCCCCCTCCCTGAGCGGGAACTTTTTGGGCAAGTTTTCAGGGGGATGTTTTTTTAACCCTGCAATGCTCAGGCAGTATATCGAAGAATTTTGGTATGTTCCTTGACTTATAGGTTGGTATGCGGCTGACCACCCATGCTGTAAAAATGGTTCACTTTGCCAATGTCACCCCTGTTTCAGGGAAGGATGGCAAGAGTTGCGGGGCTTATGGTCATTTGAGATTGGGTTTTTATATTGTTGGTCCGCATGCGGCATGTGTTAGCGTGAAATTATAAATGTCTGCTTGTGGGAATGCATTTAATATAAATCTCAAATGATATATATCTTTGCAGCTTAGATTAAATTAGATTAGATTAGATTGGTACCTTAAAATGAGTGTATTTTTTTATATTTCCGTGGCATTAGTAAGTACATAAAAAAAATGGTTTAAGGCATATTTATGGGTTTGACAGAGAATAATGTAAGTTTTCTTTTAATTCATTTTGATTATCAAACAAAGATTTTGACGCCAGCATTGCAGATCATCGAATTTGTTTTCGGTCTTTTATCACACAAGCTTGACTTTAAATCTTTAATTTAAGTTTCAAATAGATTTATTAACATTTAAAATTAATATTAAATGCGTGCCCATAAACAGTCACGAGAAGTTCACCGCGCTTACTTAATGTTGCATGTGTACTTACAAATTAATATCCGAACTTCAAATAAACATAAGCCCTGCAACTTTTGCCATCTTTCCCTGTAACAGGGGTGACATAGACAAAGTGGACCATTTCTTACAGTATTTGTGGTCAGCCTCATATCGACCTATAAGTAAAGGAATTCTGATAAGTGTAATTAATCTTGAAATTTTATTTTAATTTCGATACCGTAAAGGTAAAACTGAATAAATGACATAGTTGGCTAACATAAGTTTCTCATAAATAATTATAAAAAATTATAAAAAAACACAGAGTTTTATTTTCACAAATTGAGTATTTAATACCACAAGAGTATCCTCTTGATAATGACGTGAATAAGTCGAAAGTACTTGAGGTGGTATTAAATACTCAATTTGTGAAAATAAAACTCTGTGTTTTTTTATAATTTTTTATAATTATTGATAAAAATGAATTTTCACTGTGTGAATACACAAACTTAAAAAGTCTAATAAGTTTCTCAAATAAATGCACCTTTTTCCTATTTTATACAAGAGAAAATACAAATAAAGTATGAAAAACCTGTAGCTTAGAAGTTATTCATGAGCACTTCCTAATCATTTGTTCACTTACTATGAAAAGTTTCACCCAGTAAAATGTTTTATGCGCAATTTCTCATATCATTGAATCAGCACTTATTCAGTTTTACCTTTAAAGTGGCGAATTGTTAATATGATAGAAAAACGCCTGAAAATCGTAGAGTTAAATCGCCTTAGGAAAAAAATAAAATTTATCACCTATTAGGCCTTCGCGAAACCGCGCTTCGCGAAACGTCATAAATCGCGGTCATTGCATGAAAAATTTATCATACATTTTTTCAGTCTCCCGTATCATTCTTTCGGGATTTTTTCATATTTTATGGAAATATCTACTTACTGGCTGGAAATCAAAAAATGAAAAAAAAAACTGAAATCCTGTATTGTTGCTGAAAATTCGCCGCAATATATTATATTGACAGGAAATTCATGAATATTAATGAAAAAATGTAAAAAAAATAAACAAAACAAAAAATGCTATATTTCAAAGATTTTTTCTTGTATACTCATAAAGGAAATGTGAAAGAAAAGAGAGAAATGAAAGACTGAGGATTAAATAATGTCAGAAAAAGTCTATCGGTGTTTATCTTAGACATTTTAGTCGTTGGTTGAGCCCACGCTTTGACAAACTAATGATGCCTGAGCTGAAAGTCTCATCACCACGGTCATTCTTACCTACCAATATTAGTATGATTTATTTGGTGAGCGCTGTTTGTGTGTATCACACCTCAAGAGCCCTCTGGGAGCTTGATCGTCGCTTCTCAAGCAAGACCCAGTTGTTGTAAGGTTGGATGGACCTTTCAGTAACCGGTCTTTGGTAAAGAATTATGATTTTTTCAACCCAGCGAAGAGCACATTTGGAAATATAAATGGTATATTTCTTCGCCCCGCCGGTATTCGAATCCACAACTTCCATTTACGAGTCCGAAGTGTTGTCACTGGACTATGAACCAGTCCAAGAAATGCCAACAACACGCGGTGTACCTGAGCGGTCACCCATCCAGGTAGCATCCGCGCCCGATGTTGCTTAACTTCGGTGATCTGGTGCTTTCAACATGGTATCGTCGTTGACAATCCTAATGTTATCCTTTATTATATTACCCTACGTGGTCGTTATTATGAAATAGCCTCTGTATGGCGCTGATGGTGGAACCTTCTGGACTGTTGCAGGTGTCGGGCGCGCGTCTAGGCCTGAGCGCGCTGCGCCCGCGGGCCGTGCTGATGTGCGGGGCGCTGGGCGCGGAGGGGGTGGCGCTGCAGCTGCGGGGCGCGGGGGAGGTGGCCGTCTCCTGCCAGGATCCCGCCCTGCTGGCGGACCTGCTCGCCACGCTGCACGGTGAGTACCAACACTAGCTGTGAAAAGTTCATTCTTGCATCTCGTGAAAAACAAATGTCTCCTGAAAAAGTTGGTTTTAATTCGCTGGTAAAACTTCAGTCAGCCAGAATGTGATGATAGTTAAGATATGCAGTTGAAGGGATTAAGATGTGCTGAACGGTGAATACCACAAACTATAAATAGCTCATCCTTGCGTCTCCTGAAAAAGTTGGCTATCTTGCTAGAATGTGATGGGACACTTATTGATATGCAGTAAAAGAGATTAAGAAATTCTGAACGGTGAGTATCACAAATTATGAGTAGTTCATTCTTGCGCGCTCGAAAAAAACTAGTTTTAACAGTCAGTTGGATTTTAGGAATTAAAAAGTGCAAGAAATAACACGCATAGAGAATGAGAGCTCTCACAACTGGTGACATCGGATATGACTCCGACGAAATGTTGATTAATGCGTGACTGCGTCACGGTTTCGAAAACATATTTTTAGATTCAATTAAAAATAGCGTTTTGTTTAATTATACATAATTGATTTTTTTTACTTTTTATTGTAACACAAAAATATCAAATTAAACAAATTTTAAGAAAATATAAAAATTAAACTGAAACAATTCGAGCAAAAATTTAATTTGCAAAAAACATCCATTAGCCGGAAAACCAAAATGCAAAACCGGGCGATTCAATTTCACGAGTTCAACGCAATTAACTAGATTCATGTTTTTTGTATGCCTAATTACAAAATTTCCCCGATGGTTAATTGATAAAATGCATCCAACACAAAGGGAACATTATGAAAAATTTTATCAAAAATATGCCAGAGGTAATGCGAGGTTATAAATGGAGCCATTTGTTTGACATGTTATAAAATGTTTTTAACCTTTTTAGTTAACGCGGCAGACATTTTTCATTTTGAATTCAAAAGCTTTATTATTCACGTAAATATAATTTCCACTTCATCAAAGCAAGACTTACTTGCAAATAATTAATTGACTCGGAAAGTTCAAAGAAGTGTGATGCGATAGTTTGCACATATTGAAAGGATGAATGAAGACCGACTGTCAAAAAAAGTGTGTAAAGGGAATGTAACAGGTAAGCGTGTAAGGGGAAGGCCTAGGAAAGAATGGATTGATTAGATAAGTGAGATTGAGAATGAATGGAATCTACAGAGTGGTAACAAGAGAAGAGCGTGCATGAAAAGAGTGATGAAACTAGATGAGATGAAATAAGTATGCAATGACAGAGTCAAGTGGAGGCACTTGTGTGGAGGTACCGGCCACCCCTAAAGAAATGGCGGCAGGATACAAGGCTCTACAATACAAGGATACTCTGCACAAATTCTATAGTCATTAAAATGACACAACATAACATGGCACAACCAAGTAGGGAAGCATTGTCGAGAATGACTATTATTCCTTGACTTATAGGTTGCTATGAGGCTGACCACCCAAACTGTAAAAGATCGTTCACTTTGCCAATGTCACCCCTGTATCAGGGAAGGTCTGCAAGAGTTGCAGGGCTTACATTCATTTGAGATTGGGTTATTATATTGTAGGTCCACATGCGGCATGTGTTAGCTCGAACTTATACATGTCTGCTTGTGGGAATGCACTTTCAGAACCGTTTTAAAATAAAATGTAATCCACCATATGACTACAAAAACAAAAATCAACAGTGCCGATATATACTGTTATATAATATATATATATACAAGGATTATTTATTTATAAGGTACACGTAATTGAAGAGCGCCGTTTTTATGTGTGTCACACCTCAAGGGCCCTCTCAAATCACGGATAAGATTTTTGTAAAGATGCGTCTTTAGTGCTCCTTTAAAGACACCAACAGTTTCTGCCTTCCTCACATTAGGTGGTAGTCTGTTCCACTCCATTGGGCCCGCAAACCGGAAAGCACGGTCCCCAAAATTAGTGGTGTCTGACGTGACGGCTGGACTAAGTCAACTACCCCACATCCTGCAGATCTGAGAGTTTGGCGTCTCAAATCTATCTCAATAGGTGAGAACATGTCAGACAGGTATGAAGGAGCCGTACCATTGACAGCTTTGTAAACCATCAAACAAACACGGTAGACCACCCTTTCCGGAAAACGAAACCAATGCAGTTCTTTCAACAATGGACAAATGGTTATACCTGTCTTCTTGTAGGAATGCGTTTAATATGAATCTTAAAAGATATATATCTTTGCAGTTTAGATTTAGATTTAGACTAAGGGGTTGATTTAGCAGAATGTACCACAAAAGTCAAAGAAATACATTCAAGAAATCATATTGCAGCAGCCGATCTGGAAGTTTTTATAGCAAAGCAATCCGCCAAGATCATAAAAGTGTTTGTGCTGCCGAAGTGCTATGAAATAAACAAACCCCCTCGGTATTGATGCTTTTTGGCAGAGATGTCCGATGCAGGGGGGTGGGTAGGGGAGCCTGAAACTTTTCCCCAGGCTAAAAGTTTGCGAGGACTTTACGCGGAAATAAAACTGTTATTCAATAAAATGTATGTGGCCAGTGAACACTTGGAGCGTGGGGTGGAATTCGCGTATCTATATCTTTTGGTAAATGTTATTTTATAGTCCATCTTGTGGATGTAAATATCTATAATCTGTAAACATTTAAAATTCATATTGAATGCACACCCACATTTAGACACGTGTAAGTTTGCCCCCCCCCCCCCCCCCCCCCTACAATCATCCCATAGTCATTATCTAATGACAATGATTATGTTATATTACTTACATAATATTTTGTATATTTTGTAGAAATTGGTATTTACAAGAACGACGTCACTTTTGGTACTCGTACATCATTTGCCATCATCCGCAGACCAGACTCCCCCCCCCCTGAATGCGAATGACGTAATATATGGACAGCCCAATGTATATTCACTGTTAAGATTCTAGTAAAAGATAAAAAAAAGACCAAAATCTTGTCGGTTACACAAAAACCATACTTCGAAAACGCAGTTGCTTGCTTGGGCATAAATAGCACAAAAATCATCGTAGAGCCATGGGAGTTAGCGCATTAGAAAGAGCGGAAAATTTCAAGTAGGATAGCATTCATAACTTTTTTGACCAAAATGTCGCTGCCTTTTAACCGTCGATATCTTTGCAATTTAGATTATTGATAGATTATATAGGCAGATACCGCACCTTCAAAATGCCCAAAACAAAATATTAGACCAACGATTTTATACTTTTTTTTTTGTACGTTAAATTGTACGTAAAAAATAAACATTAATTCGCACGTAAAACACAGCATCCCCTCCGTAATTAGCAGATACGGACAAATAAAATTTTAATGAATAACCATACATTTAAATTTCACTCAGCAAACAAGATGGCGGCCCGCTAAATAAATGACGCCATATTTTAATTTGCATTTTTTATTTATTTTCCCCGCTTTAATTACACAGACTGACATTAATATTAATTTAATTATTTAATTTAAAAGTCATTCTTTGTTTGCGCTTTGAAATAATTCACCATCACCGCTGGGACACGCAAAAATAGATGATTTTAAAGAATGAAAAAAACGGATTTTACTGACCGTGCAAAAGAGAAGAACGATTTTCTATACGTTTCGTCGGAGTCATATCCGACGTCCTCAGGAGACGTGTGTCCTCTACAAAAAGGTGGTTCGGGATTCCTCTTTGTAGAGGACACACGTCTCCTGAGGACGTCGGATATGACTCCGACGAAACGTAGAGAAAATTATTCTTCTCTTTTGCACAGTCAGTACAATCCGTTTTTTTCATTCTTTAAAATGTCTAACGACCGTAATCATGATTTAAAATCTTTAAAAATAGATGATGACAAAATTTGCAAGGTTTTTTTGTAAATATTTTTTTTAAATCAGTTATTGGATCGAACAGAAAGAGGTAGTTTGATTTCTTTAAACATTTGCCCAATCTCTGATCGACATTGTTGTTTTTTTTTTTTGTAATCATATGGTTGATTAAATTTAATCTTAAAATGGTTCAGAGAGTGATTTGTAACTTTAATCTATAATCTAAGTTGCAAATATGTATTACATTTAAGATTCATATTAAACATATTTCCACAAGCTGATATGCATAATATCAGCATATAATTTCGCGCTTAAACATTCCGCATGTGAACCTACAATATAAAACCCAATCTCAAATGAACATAAGCTTTGCAACTCTTGGCGACCTTCCCTGAAACATAGGTGACATTGGCAAAGTGAACCATTTTTTACTGTATGGGTGGTCAGCCTCATACCAACCTCATACCATCTAAAACAAAAATATATTCATCCGTTTGATTTTAAATATAAGAAGAAGATTGTATGCGGCTAACCACCGATGCCGTAAAAATGGTTCACTTTGCCAACGTCACCTCTGTCTCAGGGAAGGACGGCAAGAGTTTCAGGGTGTATGTCCATTTGAGATTTGGTTTTTGTGTTGTAGGTTCACATGCGGCATGTGCAAGCGCGAACTTGTACGTGTCTGGTTGTGAAAATGCATGTAATGTGAATCTCCAATGTAACATATCTTTGCAACGTAGATTAGATTAGGATCTCCGTTACAGGTAAATGTTTCTCCATCTTTTATCTCTCCTACTTTCCACTTGTTTTGAGAGTCTAAAGTTTCAGGTAAACTTGACAGTATTATTGTCTGTGGTATGAATAATATGATGCAAGTATCGACAAAGTCTAGAGCCGTTCTGTTGTTTGGCATTGCTTCTTCCTAAGATACTTTTGGCCGGAATGGCTCTCGGCAGAAACAGTTCAAGAAAACGACCTGGCTCGTCCGTGAAGCCTCCTTCAGACAAAGACAGCTACAAGTTGTTAAGAGGTTAGTTGCATTCAGGAGAATAGTACTTTTGACACATCCGGTTGTGTACCGTAGCCCCATCTGTTCTAATGTAATCTAATCTAATCCAAGTAGATATGTAACACTAAGTATTCACATTATATGTATTTTCACAAGCAGACTCTTATAAGTTCGCGCTTGCTCATGATGTATGAGCACTTACAAAATAAAAACCCAAATCGCAAATAAAAATAAACCTTGTAACTCTTTCTACGCTTTCTTGAAACAGGGGAGACATCGGCAAAGTGAACCATTTTTTACAGTATGGGTGGTCAGCCGCATACCAACCTTTAAATAAGTCAAGGAACTGTGTAATAATAATTATAAAGTAATGATTTATTTCGTGAGCTCTTTTCTTGTGAAATTGCTCGTCACGATACAGAGAAAGCGCTAATGCTCAAGCAAGACCCAGTTGCTGTAAGGCTTAAAGGACCTTTAGTGACTGGTTGTTGGTAAAGGTATATGAATTTTTCAACCCAGCAAAGAACATATTTGAAAGTATAAATGGTATAGTTTTTATATTTTTAAGGGTTTTCACTTTCACACAGTGAATGTCCATTGTATTTTTAAAAATCGGATTGACAAAACATAGTTTTAATTCACTTTTTATTCTTTAATGTTTTGCTCCTATTACATTTTCATTTAATATATTATTATGTAAATAGCATATGCATATAAATATTGAGGTAGGTAGATTTATCATTAATTGCAGCTGATGGGAGTTTTATATAATAAGTAAGATTAATTATTATTAAGTACCTAGCGTACAGAAATATTATAAGGAAGTCACTAGAAATCATCATAATTATTGTACTCAAAGTCTTAGGAAGTCTATTCGAGAAGCCTCCGACAAAATTAACCTCTAGAAGCCTCTATCTTCATAGTTTTATAAGCCGCGAACGGCTTGCAGGATTTAGTCATCCTACGACAATCTGCTTCTAAACACTAAAACAGTTGGACCGGTCCGTAGTGGCAACACTTCGGACTCGTAAATGGAAGGTTTTGGATTCGGATCCCGGCGGAGCACAAAAATATACCATTTATATTTCGAATGTGCTCTTCGCTGGGTTAAAAAATTCATTAACCTTTACCAATGACCGGTCACCAAAGGTCCATCCAGCCTTACAGCAACTGGGTCTTGCTTGAGTATTGGCGCTTTGTAGCGACGACCAAGCTCGTACACCTCTGCGGCACTACAACAAGTGTCATAGACCCTAGAGTCTTTAGAATCTAGGGAGTCTCCCGCACAGGATTTCTTAAAAAAAATAAAAAAAAAGTATAAGTGAACCTAAACCATCTGTAAAATAAATAAATGTGAATTGTGAAAATAAATGTAAACTGTAAAATATAAATCTAACTGTGAAATAAATACCCTAGAAAAAGACCAGTGTTTAATTTGAATAGATACTATTTGAAGCCTTAAATCATAACAATATTTTATAACTATCTTACTGTCTCCATCTGATTGGTCTATCATACGAAGAAGGCCATTGCTTCTTTGTATATCTTCCTATTACAGTAGAGCATGACAGTCACCCAAGTATGAAATTCTGTTTAAGCTCAACCCCAGCGTTTAACATGAAGTATACGGAAACTTAAACGCGAAGCTCTTGGCGCTATTTCAGATTCAAAACATAATACTTAACTTTGTAAACGACATGTTTGAGTTTACACGAGATACAGTCCATTTAAATGGAATCGTTTTCGTTTACGTGGAAAGAGACCAGAGACTTTGGGTGATGGCATTGTGCTGTTTACGTGGAAAGAGACCAGAGACTTTGGGTGATGGCATTGTGCTATGTTTAAAATATCACCGATTGAATAAAATACGCACTTCCAAAATATGAACTCGGCACATTTAAAAACAGGGGAAAAAATTGACGTCATTATATATGTATATAAATGGATAATTTATTTGAAAGCGCCGTTTTTGTGTGTAGCACACCTCAAGGGCACTTAGTATAGAGTATATGAAGAATGGGAAGATATAAAGGAAATCTAACCTAATCTTATCTAATCTAAGTTGCAAAGATATGTTACATTGGAGATTCACATTACATGCATTCTCACAACCAGACACGTACAAGTTCGCGCTTGCACATGCCATGAAGGAAATAATATAAATAATAGGGTATAACAATAATAATAACAAATGCTGATTGTGTACTTACAAATAAAATCCAAACCTCAAATGAACATAAGCCCTGCAACTCTTGCCGACATTCCCTGAAACAGGGGTGACATTGGCAAAGTGAACCATTTTTTACAGTATGGGGGGTCAGCCTCATACCAACCTATAAGTCAAGGAATACGAGTAATAAATAACATTTAAGTATAAAAAAAAAAAAATAATAATAATAATAGGCTGATTTATTTGGTGAGCGCTGTTTTTGTGTGTATCACACCTCAAGAGCCCTCTGCGAGCTTGGTCGTCGCTATAGAAAGCGCCAATTCTCAAGCAAGACCCAGTTGTTGTAAGGTTGGATGGACCTTTCAGTGACCGGTCTTTCAGTGAAAGGTTTATGAATTTTTCAACCCAGCGAAGAGCACATTCGAAATATAAATGGTATATTATTGTGCTCCGCCGGGATCCGAATCCACAACCTTCCATTTACGAGTCCGAAGGGTTGCCACTACGGACTACGGACCGGTCCAAGTAACTTGTAATTGTAACTCTTGCCGACCTTCCCTGAATCAGAAGTGGCAGAGTAAACCATTTTTAACAGTATGGTCGGGAGGGCCTTCTGCCACTCGCATCTCACATAACTTTTGCATGCGAGTCCTGTGACACATCCCCGGATTGGATGGATACACAGGACGTGGGTCAGTGAAGGGGAGACTGTCAGTATGGTAGGTCAGCCTCATACCAACCTATAATTTAAGGAAATAAAATGGTTCACTTTGCCAATATCACCCCTGTTTCAGTAAACGTCGGTGAGAGTTGTAATGCTTACATTCATTTGAGATTGGGTTTTTATATTGTAGGTCCACATGCAGCATGTGTAAGAACGAACTGTTACGTGTCTTGGGACTTTTATTACTATTTCGTATTATGTGTATCATTCTTCACGGTACTCGTGATCTAGCAACAATCCCACAAGGAGTGCCACCCGATGTATGCTATTAGCTTCAGTAACATCGAACCATTTACTTTTAGAATCATGAGCACGCCTCTGACCTAGAGGTTCTTGTTTTGTCGTGCCGTTGCTTTCACTTTACATGAAGGTCTTCCACTACTTGAGAAAATATATAGCTTTGTATGAGCGTCCATGTGCTGTGGGTCCTTCTGGCACATGCATACAGGACGGGTATGAGGAGGGTTTGAACATAATGTGTCTGCTCATGGGAACGCATTTAATATAAATCTTAACTGTAATATATCTTTGCAACTTTGAGATTATAGATTCGATAAGATATAAGGATGTCGTGGTAGAGGAAGACCGAGAAAGGTATGGATGGACCAAATTTCCGAAATAGCGAATGAATGGGATATCCAGAGTCATAATAAAAGGAGAAAACGCAACTCACGCAACTAAGCTACACATACAGTGCAACTTCTTGCCGCGTTATCCCTGAAGGGGTCGCATGTGGCGAGTTGAACCTATTTAATAAAAGGAGAGCTTGTATGAAAAAGGTTATGAGGAAGGACCGAAAAAAATGGCGGCTGATCTTTAATGTAGGCGGCTAAGACCAAGAAGCAATTTTCATTTTTATAGATGTTTCGTTTATATTTTTAGTGTTTGTTTGTTTGTATAACTGGATGTAATTCATTGCTTGTATTCCTTGACTTATAAGTTGGTATGAGGCTGACCACCCATACAGTAAAAAATGCCTCACTTTGCCAATGTCACCCCTGTTTCAGGGAAGGTCGGTAAGAGTTGCAGTGCGTATGCTCATTTGAGATTTGGGTTTTTATATTGTAGGTCCACATGTGGCATGTGCGAGCGCGAAATTATGCGTGTCTGCTTGTGGGAATGCATTTAATATTATAAATCTTAAATGTAATATATCTTTGCAATTTTTAGGTTATAGATTATAGATTCGATAATAAAATGGTAAAATATATTGAAATTCAGCATGTGAGCTTAACCCTCCAGTGGATTGTTCGCTATCATTCGATAAACTCGCTATGTACAAGAGAGACCCAACTGCCGGAAACAGTCGGCAGAGCGACGCTAGTACATGACAATGTACGGGGAATCGACCGTAGGCAAAAATACTGTACTACTACAATACTAAAAACGACGATTCCCAAAGTGTTTACTCTAACAACTCTTCTTTTTCTTCTTCCTCTTGATGTGGATCTAGGATCTGTTTATAACGGTACTCCCTCCTGTGATGCAGGAGACCAGCTGTTCTTCCATCTTTTGGGAGGGCGACCTGGTAGACGCTGGCTGTGTGGTATTTAATGTGCCACGAAAGGGGTTATCCTCCTTTCGCTCGAATGCGGTCTACATAATAACAATTATAATAATATTAGGATATCACACCTCAAGAGCCCTCTGCGAGCTTGGTCGTCGCTGTAGAAAGCGCCAATTCTCAAGCAAGACCCAGTTGCTGTAAAGCTGGATGGACCTTTGGTGACCGCTATTTGGTAAAAAATTACGAACTTTACAACCCAGCAAAGAACTGGAAGAATGACCGGTGAATTTGAAAGAAGAGTAATGAAGGGCAGGTGTGTACTGGGTGCCACAGCTTGTATCGCCAAAAATCAAAACATATCTAAAAATGCTCGATTGGCGGTACGCAGTGGCACACTTTTATCCACCTTGATGTATGGAAGCGAGGCCTGGACGGTGAATGAAAGTGAAATTAGTAAAGTCCATACTGTTGAAATGGACTTTCTAAGAAGTATGATTGGAAAAAAACGGAGTGACAGGGTGAGGAATGATTTTGTAAGAGAAGAATGTGGTGCAAGAGAAAGTGTGAAAGTGAAGATTAAAAGAAGTTTGTTAAGATGGTTTGGGCATATGGAGAGAATGAATGAGGAAAGACTGACGAAGAAAGTATATGTTGGTAGAATATATGGATGTCGTGGTAGAGGAAGACCGAGAAAGGTATGGATGGACCAAATATCCGAAATTGCGAATGAATGGAATATCCAGAGTCATAATAAAAGAACAGCTTGTATGAAGAAGGTTATGACTCTGGAGGAAATGAAAGAAGTATGTAAGGATAGAAAGAAATGGCGGTTGATCTGTGATGTTGGCGGCTGGGGTTTGGTAAAGTAAAATTGGTTTTATGATTTAGTTTTTTATGTCCATGTATATATTGTTATTTATTGATTTAAAAAAAATGAAATTTGTCATGTATGTTCCTTGACTTATAGGTTGTTATGCGGCTGACCACCCATACTGTAAAAAATTGGTTCACTTTGCCAATGTCACCCCTGTTTCAGGGAAGGACGGCAAGAGTTGCAGGGCTTATGTTCATTTGAGATTGGGTTTTTATATTGTAGGTCCACATGCGGCATGTGTTAGCGTGAAATTATAGATATCTGCTTGTGGGAATGCATTTAATATAAATCTTAAATGATATATATATCTTTGATGCTTAGATTAGATTAGATTAGAAAGAGCATATTTCAAAATATAAATGGCATATTTTTTGTGCTCCGCCCACATTCGAACCCACAACTTTCCATTAATGAGTCAGAAGTGCTACCACTGGACTACGGACTGGTATATAAATCTTCCTTCTCTCAGTTGTTAAGCACAACAAAAATACATAAACAATTTTTCTCATATTTTGGCTCCATGTAATATTTCCGCAGCTCTCCGTTTGAGAAGCCCTGCATTATAATATTGGCATGCAGCGAAATCCCCAAAGCTTCACTGGCCATTAGAATTTTAAATGCAGCTCCCCTGTATGTACAGCATAGCACTACCGCACTGGCTTTTTACTATAGGAGGCTATGGCGGAGGTACAGGCTTACACAGGGCCGGTAACAGAATGGCTTTCAGAGTAAGTCGCCTCAGGCATTGTAGATAGATAAATAATTATTGGACCTGTGAGGGTTTTTCTTTTGATAGTATTCAATTAGGATGTTTGTAATATGTGAGGATATTCACTGCTAACTTTTCGTTCGTTCAAAATCCGCTTCAAGACTCAAGCCGTGCTCAGGAGAACTCTCTCACACCATTTGTGGCTCTGCTACAAATCACTTAATAATATCACTTATAAAACAGATAAGGAATCAAACATTTAAACACACTTTATTATTCCACAATCACAATATTTATATAATTATTTATTTTATCCACAATCACAATGTATATATAATAAACCACAGCAATATTAATTATGACCAAATTCACATGCTTGTGGCTCTCCCGCCAGGGAAGCTTCTTTTTTTTCTTTCTGCATTCTTTGTTTTCCTTTTTCCATTCAAATTCAAATCTAATGTTCCATTCCACCAAACAAACAAATTCATCTCGTTGCAGACCTTTATTCTGATGATCCATTTATATTATTTTTTTATGATTTACTTTGGGGGTTTTTTAATTAAATTTCGATTAAAATTTATTTCACAAGATTTACTGTTCACAATATACATAGGTTACAATACACAGTACCCTTACACAGTACCCTTACACAGTACCCTTAGTACGAGTTGCTAAGCTTGAGTAATGTAAAGTTTACGGCAGTTATTAAAGAGTGATTTCCCCCAAAATCTGCCGTTTTTGTTTGTTTGAACTTAATTTTCTTCATCACTGAAACTCTTTTGCTAAGATCATAAAGTGTAAGAAACAAAAACGTCAGATTTTGGGAGAAATCATTCTTTAATGTTTTCCGTAAACTTTACTTTTCTCAAGTTTTGCAACTCGTACTAAGGTTACTGTTCCCTCTTCACTCTCTGCTTACAGGTCTTTGTGTTACAATGGTCAAATCGACTCTGTCTGTCTCACAAAATCTTTGCTCGTATATATATGTGCGGCAGAGACGATTCTTGCATGTTCGACAATATGGTAGATACTTCGATAATGGGTTGTACTAGAGCATTGTTCCACACTATACCAGAGTGTTCGACAGTATGCCACAGACATCACACGCACCAATCAGTGCATAGGCTGACGTCTACACGAACTCATACGTTCGTAACACTATAATCTAAGTTGCAAAGATATAATTACTTTTAAAATTCATATTAAATACATCCCCTCAAACAGATACGTGTAAGTTTTTGCTTACAATTGCTGCATGTGTACTTACAAATTCAAATCCAACCCTCAAATTGCGTTTCAATTAACATATGTATATAAAACCTGCAAGTTTGTCGACCTTCCCTGAGACACGGGTGGCATTGGCAGACTGAATCATTTTTACAGTATCGGTGGTCAACTTCATACCAACCTTTAAGTC
Organism: Agapetus fuscipes; assembly: GCA_951799405.1. Classification (NCBI taxonomy): domain Eukaryota; kingdom Metazoa; phylum Arthropoda; class Insecta; order Trichoptera; family Glossosomatidae; genus Agapetus; species Agapetus fuscipes. Next base: position 1,972,818 of record OX637349.1, read on the forward strand.
AAGGAATTGTGCGTTGCGTTGATAATAATAATAATTGATGATGATGATAAACCAATTATAGTCTAGTGGTTAAGGCTACGGACTCGTAATCTAAGGGTCATGAGTTCGATTCCCGGTGGAGCACAACAAAAAAAATAATTGAAAAAATCATTCACCTTAAAAGACAACACACCAGTCACCAGAAGTCCATCCAACTTTACAGCAAATGTGTCTTGCTTGAGAATCGGCACTCTGTACCGAGCACCAAGCTCACAGAAAACTCTTGAGGTGTGATTCACACAAAAACAGCGCTGTCCAAATAAATCATCCTACGATTATTATTATTATGGTTCAATAGTTGATCTTCATTTAACTGTGAAACTAGGAAATTCATTTTTTTTTAACGCTTATATCAGTTAGACACGGGCTCCACGTATCCTTGCTCCGTCTCTGACGTCACAGAGCACATAAATTTACAATATGGCACTACCCACCTACTGCACACATAGTTCTCCGTCTCCCTCACTTTTATGCAATATTCCGCGGTGTTTTATTCCGCTCTATTCTGCAATATTTTACTCGTATTTACATTGGTCTGTTTAATTTTAACGCAGCGCTCTCTATCCCAGAAGTCATTTTTTATTACTCCTTACATTTCGCTACCAGAAACGTTGCCATGGTAACTTGTATTTAATATAGTTTAACCTCGATATTGGTATGTTTTATATTCGTAAAATTTTACTATTGTATCTCATTTGACATCCAATTTTTTGTTTACAAATTTCAATATTGGATAACAATGAACCTTGCTTTTTCTTTTGTTTTTCTTTACTTTAATTTATCAAATCGCTCCCCCAGTTCTTGTTTATCGTATACGCCAATCTTGTCAAATATGACTTTTTCATGCAGTTGTCTTATGAATCAAATTCTACGCAATCTGGGCTAAGAAAAACCGTAAAACTCGATAATGTGAGAGTTCTTTTAAATATTTTTTAAATAAATTTCTTGTTTTCATAAGACACATTGATCCAGTACACATGCAAACATTGCTCATGTAAAATTTTCTCAATGGCGTATACGATAAACAAGAACTAAGGCAGCGAAATTTCGAAGTATTTTCTTGACCGAAGCTTCATATTTTGATCTTTTTCAGTCTAACGGTTGTAATTCATGTAAACACAACCCATACCGCAAGCAAGCTGCACGTGTAGTGAAATTTCTTACAGCGTTATTCCTGTAGGGGTCACATACATAAGTTGTTTGGAAACGCAGAGATGACTGGACTCTATATGTTGTACTTTGCCAGTCTTTAGTGTACAGGGCATGCTTCTCCCGAAACCGGTAGTGTTTAAAAATTAAAACCCATGTGAATTGTAACAAATAAGTTCTTTATTTTAATCTAAGAAAATATCAGGTTCAAATTTCAGTAAGCTGTTTTATTTAAATTGATTTTTTTTTAAATGCGATCGAGTCATTAAAAGTGCAGAATTGTCACAATACTCGTAGGAGTAATGTCCCACTTTTTATGAAGGCTTAGAAAACCATGCCGTTATCAAGACTTGTGTCAGAACTTGTGTTTTTGTCAACGACGTTAGCCATGTTGAAAGCACCGGTTCCCATAGATCACCGAAGTTAAGCAACATTGGGCGTGGTCAGTGCTTGGATGGGTAACCGCTCAGGTACACCGCGTGTCGTTGGCATCTTGGACCGGTCCGTAGTCCGTAGTGGCAACACTTCGGACTCGTAAATGGAAGGTTGTGGATTCGGATCCCGGCGGAGCACAAAAATATACCATTTATATTTCGAATGTGCTCTTCGCTGGGTTGAAAAATTCATAAACCTTTACCAATGACCGGTCACCAAAGGTCCATCCGGCCTTACAGCAACTGGGTCTTGCTTGAGTATTGGCGCTTTGTAGCGACGACCAAGCTCGTACACCTCTGCGGCACTACAACAAGTGTCATAGACCCCTAGAGTCTTTAGAATCTAGGGACTCTCCCGCACAGGATTTCTTAAAAAATATATATATATATATATATATATATATATATATATAAAAATAAAAACGGTTAATCATGAATGTCGCCGATTTTTACTCTAGACTTTCATCTCAGAGCACCAGCACACTGCCAAGTGACCCATTAACCGGACAGTGATTGTAGGAATCGAGTAAATTTCAGGACAAATTATGTAGGACCGGGGTATGAGTAACAGTACCAAGATAAAGCTTTTCAGGAGTCTGGTCCACTCTATTTTTCTCTATGCTGCTGAGACACGGACCATAAAAGAAGCAGAAAGGAGAAAAATTGACGTTTTTGAAATGTGGTGCTGGAGGCGCATGCTCCGAATACCTTGGACGGCTAGACGTACCATCGATTTCATTCATCGAAAATTACGTTTGGATAGCTAGACTCTGGCCAATATATGCACACGCCGTTCAGTTCTTCAGACACGTTGTACGTGGCAATGAGGATAGCCTGGAACGACTGGTTGCAATCGGTAGCTTGGAAGGAAAGAGAAGCAAAAGAAGATCCACCCTACGATGGACTGGTCAAGTGAAGACAGCAGCAGGCACCACGGTGGTTGGAGCGCTACAGGCAGTGCAGTCAAGGGAGAACTGGAGAAGAGCGGTTACTTCCACACGGGTCACAACCCTCAGCAATGAGGAACAAGATCAAGAAGAGAAATTTCAGTACACTCAAATACCGTAATATTTTTTCACTCACGGTAAATTCGAATACCAAGGTTTTTGAATATATTTTTTCAGTTACGTTTTTTTTGTCTGTGTGTGTGTGTGTGTGTCTTTGTTTTAGAGAAGAAATTGTTTTTAAGAGAATAACGGCTCGTTGCTTGTAACCCGAGTACAAAAACCTACGTTAAAACTAAACCTAAACGTATTAACAAAAATTGTAAGCAAGCTAAAACACTGCACCTATTAAGCGTTTTAGTTTCCTTTTGTTTTTAAACGCTTTTTGTTGAGTCTATACATGAATTTTTATAGTGGGTAGATACGCCCCACCATCTCTGTTACAAATGGCCGCTTTACATAATTGGGGAAACAGTTTTTTTGCGTTTACTTCCGAAACAAGATACGCTGGGATATTTTCATAATGAAAATGTGTACGACATTATCTGGAAGACAAAAATAGTTAAGCTGGAGAGTTGTTTTCCGGGATCTGTTTTTTGCAGCATGGGTGGTCAGCTGCATACCAACCTATAAGCCAAGGTAGTCAAGAAGAAGGAAAGACGGCAAGAGTTGCAGGGCTTATGTTCATTTGAGATTGGGTTTTTATATTGTAGGTCCACATGCGGCATGTGTTAGCGCGAAATTATACATGTCTGCTTGTGGGAATGCATTTAATATTAATCTTAAATGATATATATCTTCGCAGCTTAGATAAGATTAGATTAGAAAATTAAAATAACTTTGCTTTAATTCACATGAGGTCTATTTGCTTAATGCACAACCAGTTTCAGGAGTAGTAGTACCTCCCATCTTCAGGTGTAAATATAAACTAACATAGAGTTCTGGTCGTGCACGAAACAAACAGAACTCACGTGAATTAAAATAAATTAATTTTTATTTTAGTCTAGAACTGCAAAACTTCGTAGCAACCAAGTAAATAGTCGTAGATCTTACGTATCGTCTTAGTGAGTCGTAGCTTTTTCCGTAGAGGACACTGTAGATTTATTTGCGTAGAGCGCTGTGAATTCCTCGTAGACTTTTTGTTTGCCCTGATAACACTGCCACACAACGCAGCGGGTCTACGATAATATTTTCTTAAGGACTTTTCGTCTCAGGATCGCCATGTGGACTCTAGAAACAAGGCTGACGTTGAAGCAAAATTTAGTTTCGACAAATTTTAGGATGCGCTTTCAAGGAAGGTCGTTCAAAAGTTGTGAGGCTTATGCTGATTAGTAAAAAAGCAACAAACAAGCTTGTATAGAGCTCTTGATGTGTGATTTACACAAAATAGCACTCACTAAATAAAATCCTAATATCGAAGACCGGTCTTTAGTCTAGTGGTAACACTTCGGTCCTTAATCTGGTGGTAATACGTCGTCTAGTGGTAAAACTTTTTACAACGAAGAACAAATATGTTCTTCGTTGGGTTGAAAAATGCATAAACCTTTACCGGTCTAAAAAACTGGGGTAAAAACCGGTCACTATAGATCCAGCCAGTCTCACAGCAACTATGTAGGTCTTGCTTGACGACCAAATTTGTTAAAATTCCGGTCGATATCTCAGTTGGTAGAATGCGTGCATTCCATGCCGAGAGCAAAGGTTCGATCCCCACCGAGAGTTTGTAAAATGATTACGCGTTTCAGTATTTATTTTAAACCCAGAATAAATGGCGGTTAGGTTAACTCAGCCATCACAACAAGTGACAACCAGCCCCCTTGGGAGTTAGGAAACCGCCACTTCAACTGAACTGGTTGGTGCGGGGCTGGCCCCCTTACCCGTAAAAATAAATAGTTCCGACATTGCCACATGCAACTCCTTTGCGAATATCATAAGCAAGAAGTTACACTTTATGTGTAGCTTAGTTCATCTATTTTTTTTTTAGTATTCTGAGTGCCGTCTTGCATGTTTTATTTCTTTACTATTTAACATGTGTAAGGTTCCCTATCTAACGTATTCCTCCCGAGTACTTCCTATCAGTGCCTTGCAGTAGTCAGCAAAATGTATAAAAAGGTGCAAACCCTCTAGTCCCTACCTTCTTAGGGGTTCCAGCCACCCCTAGAGCTTTGTGAATACCAATACAACACCTGTACACACTTTTAAACCTCCGTTTCTGCCACTTTGTTTCTTCTTTCCGATTTTTTTTCTTTTAAATTCAGACCATCTATATACAGGTACATGATTTTATTGAATGTAGGTCAATAAGAGGCTGACCACTCATACTGTCAAAAATGGTTAATTTTGCCAATGTCACTCCTGTTTTAAGGAAAGGTCAGCAAGAGTTGCATGACTTGTGTTCATTTGAATAAGTAATAGTATTATTCTAAATAAGTAAATAAGTAATAGCAGAGTTCCTGCAAGCTCGATCGGCGCCATATAGAGTGTCAAAGCGCAAGCAAGACTCTGTTTTTTAAGGCAGCATAAGCTTTTGTTACCGGTCACTTTTGGTAAAAGCAGATGCTTTTTTTTATTAAAACTTTAATTTTTTTATGTTTTTCCGGAAATCAAACTCATGATCTTCCATTAACGAACCCGAAGCGTTAACCACTAGAATACGTACTGATAATATAATTGGTGATTTCAATTTTTGTTTTACACTAAATCAAATTGGATTTTCTTTCATAAAATTGACACAATTACTTAAAAATCAAAGCGATTTGGTTTTCGAATGTTTTTTTTTTCATTTTTTTGCGATTATTGAGGTAAAAATTTGGGGTCCACCCAATTCCCAGCGAAAAGTGACGTGGGTAGAATGCAAAGAGACCACTAGCTAGAGTCTCACGCGAAAACCTAAATTTTTAAGGCTGGTTTTTATTTCGCCGGCGCTTGTATTTATTAAACGTGTTTCTGATTGTTGAATAATGCAATGAGACAAGACAGGATAAGTGGCAATGAGGTCCGCGCATAATTTGAGTTAGAAGAATTGTGACGTCACACGGCTTGGTTGCTGGGTACAAGGTAAACTAATATTTTGTTAAATGGTTGCTTTACTGGGAATCTAACTCACGACCTTCTGATTTCAAGTCCGCTGCGTTATCCGCTAGACTTTATACCGGTCAATACTCACGCAACGAAACGCGACTGAAATACACATAAAGTGTAACTTCTTGCCGCGTTCTCCCCGAAAGAGTCGTATGTGGCGAGTGAACCTATTTTTTTTACAGGTAAGGGGGCCAGCCATACGTAAACCGCTTTGGGGTTTCCCAGCTCCCGAGGGGGCTACAACTCATTGCACTTAAAGACTGAGTAAAGCATGCCGGTATTTTATTTGGGTGGGTGGCATGGGTTTGAAATTTACACCGAAACGGTAAATCATTACTGACACCCTCGATGGGTTTCAAACCCGAGCTCTCAGCATGGAGCGATACCAACTGAGCCATCGACCGGTCATTTTGCGAGCTTGTTCGTCGCTAAAAAGCGTCAATTCTCAAGCAATGCCCAATTTCTGTATGTCTGGATGGACGTTTTGTGACCGGTCTTTGGTAAAAGCAATGAATTTTTATACCCAGAGAAGAGAGTTTTTGAAAACATGATTGGTATTTTCGGGATTCGAATCCACGACCTTGCATTAAGAGTCCGAAGCGTTACCACAACGCTGCCTTAGTTATTGTTTACCGTATACGCCATTGAGAAAAATTTACATGAGCAATGTTTGCATGTGTACTGGACCAATGTGTCTTATGAAAACAGGAAATTGATTTAAAAAATATTTAAAAGAACTCTCACATTATCGAGTTTTACGGTTTTTCTTAGCTCAGATTGTGTTAAATTTGCTTCATAAGACAACTGCATGAAAAAGTCATCTTTGACAAGATTGGCGTATACAGTAAACAAGAACTGGGGAGCGGCTAAACTACGGACCGGTCAATACTCACGATATGAACAAACGTTACAATAATAATAATTGGCTATTAAAACAGCATCCTTACAAATGTTCATTAGCCGCATCCAATTCACACGGGAATTCCCATTCCGCATCCCCTGTGGAATTTGGCTCAATATTTCGACTCTACCATCAGGCGGTGCATGGCTCAATCAAAGAGATAATGAAGTGCTATGTGTGGGTGAGGGGACAGTTGACAGTTGGCCAGTGGTCAGTGTTAATTATGGAGCACAAACAGTGACTGAAATACCAGACAACATGGCGATGCTACCAGTCAGTTAAATTACTTGTTTCATGAAAATTTACTTATGTGTTTTGTGTATGAGGATTCTAGATAGTAAATTATGATTACCTACGGTCGTTAGACATTTTTTGGAATGAAAAAAACGGATGTTACTGACCGCGGAAAGAGAAGAAAGATTTTCTCTACATTTTGTCAGAGTCATATCCGACGTCTTCAGGAGGCGTGTGTCTTCTACAAAGAAGAATCGCGAACTAATGAATTGTTGTTTTTTTGCTCGAGGTCAAAGGTTGTAGGTACATTTATTGACCTTCGGTGATGCATCTATAGATGTCGCAATAGCTCCACTTGTAAAGAAGGACGATATTATATCATCTTGTGAAACCGTCCGATTAATTAAAGGAAGCAATGATCCAGCCTTTCTTTATCGGACGGAGTCCAGAAGGACGATATTATATAATTTGTTTTGAATAACAGACAGTTAACTTATAAACACTGAAAAAGTTTGAAGATCCTGTTGTTTATACCTTATTATGAGCAGCTCCTTATAATTACTTCATTTACCTTCAGAAGTTGCCCCCAATAAAATGTTTTATAAATGACTTTTCAAATCAGTGAGTCAGCACATATTTAGTTTTACCACTGAGGTGGCGATACCTCATGTTTATGCAAAAATTAAAAAACCGTACCGCAAAAAAAAACATGGCCTACTTTCTGCTTCAACTGAAATAAAAAAAAACAATTCATTCTGTACTAAAAATAAAATAACGACGCAAAGTTAAATCCTGGAAAAGTCCGTTTTATTTTTTTCATTTTTCGTTGCTTCACAATCATAAAGTTGCTGCATGGCTAGTTGGCGGTGCAATTTTAACAAAGTCTTCACATTACCTGTACCCTTAGTACGAGTTGCACAACTTGAGAAAAGTAAAGTATACGGAAAATATTAAAGAGTGATTTCCCCAAAATCTGCCGTTTTTGTTTCTTACATTTAATGGTCTTAGCAAAAGAGTTACAGTGATGAAGAAAATCAAGTTCAAACAAACAAAAACGGCAGATTTTGGGGGAAATCACTCTTTGATAATTGCCGTAAACTTTACAGTACTCAAGTTTTGCAACTCGTACTAAGGGTACTGATGTATAAAACATATAACATTCAAACTCGAATATGGCGTTTATCAAAAAAATGTATGAAAACCGGAAAAAGGCTACCATTTGGCGATTAAATTTCGATAGATTTTCGGTGTGACGCTATGGTTTAGTTGAATGGAAACGTGAAAATTTTGTGTAAATTTTTGCCTGAAAAATTTTCAGCCACTTGCAGTACGTTTTTATGTTGTAGGTTCACATGCGGCATGTGCAAGCGCGAACTTGTGCGTGTCTGCTTTTGAGAATGCATGTTATGTGAATCCCCAATGTAACATATATTTGCAACTTAGATTAGATTAGATTAGATTAGATAAAATGTCCTTGCGACCTGGATTTTAGATTAGATTATAGCTCAAATTTACTGCATGCTCACAAATAGACACTTGTAGGTTCGCGCTTTCTGCATGACGTGTTGTGTCAATCAAGAGACTTAGAAAAACGTGGCATGTTGAAATTCATGAAACTGTAACTGCTAGGGGTAGCCAGAGCCTCTGCAGAGCTGCCTATGAGAATAAAAAAATATAAATTACAGTCAAATATTAAGGCACCTGAGAAAACTTAACTGTCTGTTTGTAAGCATGCATTTAATATGAATTTTAAATTTTAATATCTCTTTGCAACTTAGATTATAGATTACAGCTCATCTTGTAGCCATACACTAAGTTTTTTCGTATTTTTAAAAATATGTTAAATAAAAAAATAGTTAATTTGAGAGTACGTAGACTCCTTCAGTTTCTATTTTTATCCTCTTTAGACCTCCTACCATTCAAAGACCTCTCAGGTCCTTGAGAGGTTTTCATCTTTGAGGACATCTGTTGTCAGATCAGATAGTCAGGTCATTAGGTTAATTAATCAATTTTGACAGAAATGTTTTCTATTTTTTGTATTCTACCCAACAGTACATTGTTTAGTGCCGTATTCGAACTTTTTTTTTAAAATGCCAATAGTTTTTGAGTGAATATGGAAAAACTGTGTTCTTTGATTTAATTAAAATTTAATTCATTAAGTAGTTTCAGTTTTCCAGTATTTACTCAAAAACTATTGACATTTAAAAAAAATATATTCGGATACGGCACTAAACAATGTATAGTTCTGTAATCAAAAAGAAAAAAAAATCCAAAATACAGCAGACACGAAAAAAACGCTAAAAATGTGAAAAAAACGTATTTTTTTTAGTTGTGGCAATTCTTAAGTTATATATTTTGTTTAAACTTTATAATTAAGATAAATAAATAATAAACATGTTTTTTTTATTACTGTTACTATTTTGCTAAGACCATAAAGTGTAAGAAACAAAAACGGCAGATTTAGGTTATAAAGGCGCCTTAAACATTTATATTAAATGCGTTCCCATAATCAGGCACGTGTAAGTTTGCGCTTACACAACTCAATCTCAAATAAACATAAGCCTCGCAACTCTTGCCGACCTCCCCTGAAACAGGGGTGACATTGAGGAAGTACACATTTTTTACAGTACTGTTGGTCAGCTTCATACAAACCATAAGTCAAATATAACAATAATAGAAGTCGTTCGCCATTTTAAGCGCGCGCTCCCAACTTTAAGTGTGTGGTTTGCACGCGCATCACGTAGGTCCTTAACGTGAATACGAACCCGGAGTTTCTGCATGCAATCAGGAGCTAATTGCAGTACGCGCGGGGCCGTCCAGTGAATAGCGACCACTCTGATTAACGTCAGTTCTTGTTGGACCGACACAAAAAAGCAGTGCACTTACGTATTCTGCTATTTGAAACGATTAAAATATGAAATCAAATGATGCATATTTATTTTAAATATAAAAAAACGCATATTTACAGTACTAGAATTTATAATCTTTAATCTCAGTTGCAAAGGTGTATTAACATTTGAAATTTATATTGTTATTTTATTTACTTTAGGTTTTTTTTTAATTAAATTTATTTTTCACAAAATTGTTTACAATATCTGTACACTCTTCACGCTCTGCTTGCAGTGGTGTTCGCGTTACAATGATCTAAGCGACTCTATATCTCCGCAGAATCTTTTCTCGTATTTATAGGTACGAAAGAAATGATTCTTTCATGTTCTCGAACATATATACTTCCACTAGGATTGCTCGACAGTATGCCAGATTTTTTGATGAATCCATAGTTTGTTAAAATATTAAATTAATTCCCAAAAACAGACACATGTAAGTTTGTTCTTGAGGACGCTGACTAAGAACACCAGCGAAACATTCAGAATAAAGGAAGTTTTCCAATTACTATTATCTGTGTATCTAAAAACTTAGTTGCACAAATATTAATCAAATAAAAGATTCATGTTAATGGATGCCCACAAGCAGACACGAATAAATTTGCGCATACATATGCCGCACGTAAACTTACAACATAAAAAATAAATCTTAAAATATGAACAGAAGCCAATTCTTACCAACCTTCTCTGAAACAGGGTTTATATTGACAAAGTGAACCTATAAGTCAAGGATGTTTACATTCAATAAAAGAGTTAATGTCCTATTCAAGACCAATACCAATCACCACTTCCTTTAAGTGTCTCAAAGCAAAGCCAACGCAGCACACAACACAACACTACGCAGCTAATAATCCTGCTACAAATAATCAGGATATCAACCGCCACATCATCAACGCCTCTGCATCACTACAACAAGTGTCATATTCCCCTAGATTCTAAGAAATCGACAGAGTCTTTTGCATGGTTTTACTTTTAAAAAATACATTAAAAATTACTTCAAATTAATAAAAAATGCATAATCAATATACACTCAAAGCTTTTAGATGTATTAGCTCGCTTTTAAGCTTTCGTCTCGCAGCTTTAACAAGTAAGTATATAGCGTCCACCTACTGTATATTTTAAGGTTGTGTTTTGTCACGCGCAGCCTTTCCAGACGTGAATTCATAATTTCCTCTGCCCCAAGTATTAAACTTTAACTCAAATACAGCGTTTAGCCAGTCCGTAGTCTATTGGTAACGCTTTGCACTCGTAAATGGAAGGGTGTGGGTTCGAATCACGGCAGAGCTAAAAAAAAATAGGTACCATTTATAATTTTAAGTATGCTGTTCGCTGGGTTGGGAAAGTCATTCCATTTACCAAAGATCGGTCACAAAATGTCCATCCAGCCTTACAGCGATTAGTTCTTGCTTGAGAATTGTAGCGACGACTAAGCTCGTAAGTCTGGTCTATAGCTCAGTTGGTAGAGTGCTTGCATTCCATGCCGAGAGTAAAGGTTCGAATCCCACCAAGGTTGTAAGAAATAATTTCCCGTTTCCGTGTTTATATCAGAAACCCACTATAAAACACCGGCAAGGTGTACTCAACTTTTAAAAGAAATAAGAACAAGCCTTCTAGGGATCTGGGAAATCCCCTTCAACTTAAGTGGTTGGCGTACGGCCAGCCTTCTTGCTTGTAAAAATAAATAGTTCCCACTCGCCTCATATGATCCCTTCGGTGGGAATTTGGCAAGAAATAACATGTGTTTAGCTTCGTTACGTTTTTTTAGTTGCCACTAAAAATGCTTGAAAGCTCAATCGCCCACTTGGAGTTCTGTTTAAGTTTTCATATTATTTTTTAGTTGAATGCTGTGGTTTGAGATTTGAAGTTGAGTTTTGCACTTGGAGTCTGTGCAGTCTGTCGTTAACGATGCGAGAATACAAAAAGACGAGACCGCAGAGCCAGTGTTTCAATTTGGCAAATTGTAAATGCTGAAAATGTAGTCCTCCCTTGAAATAACTAGCTTAATTTATCAGTTTTCATTCACTTTCAGTCTTATACATTATAAGTGCATGCGCCACAGGGAGCTGAGTGTGGAAAATATGAGGACCGCATTCTGTGGACAGTTTTGAACTCAGAAAAGCTTGCAGATTATGGTTCTGAATGTTGCCAGGACGTTTTCTGGTCCTTTTTTTTTATACCCCATCCCCTTGGATATCCAGGAAATGTACTGAGCCAATTCCTTACAACAATTTTAATCTTTGTTTTCTTGAAAATGTACAATTGTTTCTTATGATTAAAGGTACATATAGCTACTCTAAATCTAAATCTAAGCTGCAAAGATATGTATCATTTGAGATACATATTAAATACATTTCCACAAGCAGACACGCATAATTTCGCGCTCACACATGCCGCATGTGGACCTACAATACAAAAACCCAATCTCAAATGAACATGAGCCCTGCAACTCTTGCCGACCTTCCCTGAAACAGGGGTGACATTAATGTAATATTAATATTAGGATGATTTATTTGGTGAGCGCTGTTTTTGTGTGCATCACACCTCAAGAGCCCTCTGCGAGCTTAGTCGTCGCAAAAGAAAGCGCCAATTCTCAAGCAAGACCCAGTTTTTGTAAGGTTGTATGGACCTTTCAGCGACCGGTCTTTGGTTAAGATTTATGAATTTTTCAACCCAGCGAAGAGCACTTTTGGATGTATAAAAGGTATATTTTTTGTGCTCCGCTGGGATTCGAATCCACAACCTTCCATTTACGAGTGCAAAGTGTTGCCACTGGACTACGGACTGGTCCAAGATTACTTTAGGTGAAATAAATGCTCGAGTTGACAAAATAAACTCTATTTTTTTTTTTCATTGTTTCTACTTTCTCATTGGTTATAGATCGACTATTTAGCAGGAGAGCAAATATTATAACCATGTTTCGATTTGACAGATCATTAGTGAACACCACTTCACACTGTGCCAGATTTTAATTTGACATCCTCAATGTTTGATATACAATACTGTACGGCGTAGTTTGCAGTTTGAGTGCACGCTGATATCAAAACCGGGAAGTCCCCGTCACGAAATGAAATACGAGAACAGAGCCAAGCAAAGCCATAACTATCTCAAATAACAAAACAATGAGCTCTGTTTTAGGTTGGAAATCGCAATGAGTATATCTGTGATTCGAGCTGAAATCGCTAGTAAACTAACTATTTCCGAATAAACCTATATATACTACTTAACTTTACTTTCTTCGGCTCATAAGCCTTGAAGGCTCAGGGTCTCCCGCACCACAATCCTCCAGGACTCTCTGTCTTGTGCTGCTTCCCTCCATGGCCCCCTCACTTCCAGAACTTCGGCGTCGGCTTCAATGTTGTCTGCCCACCGCATCCTGGGACGTCCGAGTGGTCTAACACCTGAGGGGGCACCATCCAAGACTGTTCTGATGATCCTTGAGTCCTTTGCACGTCCTACATGTCCGGCTCACTGGAGTCTTCTTGATTTCATTACCGACAACTCAATGTTACCGCCACTTCTTCTTCTTCTTCGTGGCAGCTTCACACCGTATTGGCCCAGTAACGAGCAATGTCTACAGCTCTTTAGTTTCCCGCAAAGAGATCATCCATGGAGCAGCTTGTCGGACACGAGGGACAACACCGCAGGTGCTCCATTGTTTGCTGAGCTCCACACTCACATAGTGTAGAGTCCTCCCGTCCCAGAAATCCCCAGGTCAGCATGCTGGCCCGGGCTCTTCCAACATTGGTCCTCAATCTGTTCATGGATCTCCATACGGGCCACTCGAGGTTCTTTCCTGGGGGTAGGCTCTCTGAAGGCTGCACAAAGCCACTATGTTTGGGTCTTGAAACACGGGCATCAGCTCCGCGTTCGTACGAATACGGGACATGTCCTCTTCAAATACACATCCGAGAATGCGACGAAGCATTTGTTCTCAAATACCTGGAGAGATATATACAAGGATAATATATTTAGAAGTAACACGTAATTAAAGAGCGCCGTTTTTGTGTATGTTACACTTCAAGGTCCCTCTCAAATCACGGATAAGATTTTTTGTAAAGATGCGTCTTTGGTGCTCTTTTAAAGGCACCAACAGTTTTGGCCTTCTCACATTAGGTGGTAGTGTGTTCCACTCTATTGGGCCCGCGAATCGGAAAGCACAGTGCCCAAAATTAGTGCGTGTCTGACGGGACAGCTGGACTAAGCCAACTACCACACGCCCTGCAGATTTGAGCGTTTGGCGTTTCAAATCTATCTCAATAGATGAGATCATGTCAGACAAGTATAAAGGAGCCGTACCATCGACAGCTTTGTAAACCATCAGACAAATACGGTAGACCACTCACTCCGAAAAACGAAGCCAATGCAGTTTTTTTAACAATGGAGTAATGTGAGTTAATTTGGACATCCCGAATATGAAATCTTGCTGCAGAGTTCAGCACAGATTGAAGCCGGTTGAACTGTTTTTTCGGCTGACCTATATACTCGTACAACGTTGTGCAATAGGCACTGACTTATTGAATTTTAGTGTACTGTAGGTATGTAGAATATTTTTATATTTCCAATCATTTTTCGCCCATCGTCTCTTTATTTGTAAATCACCCATCGTCCCTGTTTCTACTTCTTTTCGTGCCATTTCTATCGAAGATCGGTGATCATAATGGCTATTTTGACTTTAGATGATGGCCAGTATCTCCGCACATGTGTTTCCACTGTGTTGTGTCTTTGCACACTTCTTTAAGCCTAAAACTTCCCCTGTCATAAGGTGAAAATGGTTTGAGCATATTTCTGCTCTCTTTTCCTTTATTGTTCCATATTCATGTTTTTTTTATACACAAGTCTAAGTTGGCATTTAGAGAATTACTCATGTAAGTTTCTTTGCAATCAGTTCAGTTGTTTAGGAGTCCATACAGGACAAATATACACACATCCGCTCTAAACCTAAATCGAAATCTAAATCTAAGCTGCAAAGATATATATAATTTAAGATTCATATTAAACGCATTCCCATAAGCAGACATGTATAATTTTGCGCTAACACATGCCGCATGTGGACCTACAATATAAAACCCCAATCTCAAATGAACACAAGCCCTGCAACTCTTGCCGAACTTTCCTGAAACAGGTGTGACATTGGCAAAGTGAACGATTTTCTACAGCATGGGTGGTCAGCCGCATACCAACCTATTTAAGTCAAGGCATCCGTGATTTTATATGAGTCGTATAAATGCAAACGCCGTCAACTCCTTACGCGATGCTTTTGAGAAAAATAAACTTGTGTTTTGAACGCAATTTGGAACCAGTTGGAAATGACGGCGTTTGCACGAAATCATACTTTTCAATTAAAATTACGAAGGATTGAGTGAGGTTTTCATCAAACTGCACGCAGCAAATGATTTGTTACACTACGCAGAATCAAATTCAATAATGAAATTTGGAGATGACGGCGTTTCCAGTTATACAACTCATATAATATAGAAGATATTTAATACCATTTGAAGCAGATTCTGCTGTTGTACTCACTTGTTCCCATTTTATAGGTAATAGAATTACGCTGTATGGATGAAATTTATGAAACACAAAGGACTGCGTTGTTCAGAGCACGCGCATGGTAACCACGGGCGTACCCACAGCGTCTCAAATCTCACCTTCATTGTGGGGGATTGAAGGGTAAAAATACGGTGACAGCTATGGAGCGAAGCCTACCTGTTGTAGGCACAACTTTTCATCACAAATTCTCATTTCTTAGCAAAACATCGATACCTCCAAGGAGAAACTGAAAAAGCGACATATTAAGCCAATATGGGTTTGCCATATAAATGCATTATTTTCCCTATTTTCTACAAGAGAAAAAAACAAAAAAGTGTACAAATCCTGTAGTTCAGAAGTTTTTCATGAGCACTGCTTTGTTATTAGTTCACTTACTATGAGAAGTTACACCCAATAAAATGTTTTATGGACTCAGCACTTTTAAATCAGTGAATCAGCACTTATGCAGACAGCAAGGACAAATAGCTGGCACAACGAGGTACTACTTTTAAAAACGATGATGTGTATTGTTATGAAAAACTTGTGACCAAGCTATACATATAGTGTAGCTTCTTGCTGCATTCTCCCTAAAGGGATTTCATGTGGCAAAAGGGACCTATTTATTTTTACAGAAAAGAGGGCCGGCCATACGCCAACCACATCAGTTGAAGCATGGGTTTTCCAGCTTCCGAGGGTCTGAATAAATTTTGCCGGTATTTTATTTTGGGTTTGAATTAAATACCGAAACGGATAATCATTTCTAAAACCCTCGGTGGGATTCGAACCCGAGCACTCTTTATGGAATGCAAGCACTCTACCAACTGAGCCACCCACCGGACTTTTTACGAGCTTAGTCGCCGCTACAAAGCGCCAATTTTCAAGCAAGATCCAATTGTTGTAAGGCTGTATGAAACTTTTACGGCCGGTCGTTGGTAAAGGTAATGAATTTTTCAACCCAGTTAAAAAATATAAATGGTATTTTTTTATGCTCCACTGGGATTTGAACTCACGCCCTTCCATTCAAGAGTCCAAAGCGTTACCACTAGTCTATGTAAAATAAGTCATCCTTTTTATTACTATTAAATTAAGTAAATAAATTTCGATGGCTTTTTAACAATAGGTGACACAGCTTCACTGGATCGCTCTCTCCCTTTGAGCAGCGTTTTGATTGGCTGTCGTGAGGTTTTATGGACTACTCCAGAACGGGAAACCGTATGACGTCAGAAGCCTGTTCTCTGCAGCCTAATTGAGAGGTGGTATCGACTTTGAAATTAATATTGGGGATTCTCTGCTATCCCATATTGTTCAGCTCTAAAAATTCCACCCCCTTTTGTGAAGAATCTGCTATCTAATCTAATCTAATCTAAGCTGCAAAGATATATATCATTTAAGATTTATATTAAATGCATTCCCACAAGCAGACATGTATAATTTCGCGCTAACACATGCCGCATGTGGACCTACAATATAAAAACCCAATCTCAAATGAACATAAGCCTTGCAACTCTTGCCGTCCTTCCCTGAAACAGGGGTGACATTGGCAAAGTGAACCAATTTTTTTACAGTATGGGTGGTCAGCCACATAACAACCTATAAGTCAAGGAACATACATGACAAATTACATTTTTAAAATCTATGCTATGCCATGCTTTATTGTAATATATTAGAACATGAATACGGTAATCATTTTATTAGATCGAGGACTTATTATTAATAATAATAATATTAGGATGACTAATTTGGTGAGCGCTATTTTGTGTGAATCACACATCAAGAGCCACCGGCAAGCTTCGTCGTCGCTATAGAAAGTGGTAATTCTCAAGCAAGACCCAGTAAGGGTGGATGGACCTTTGGTGACCAGTCTTAAGTACAGGTATAAAAAATAAATATTTATAACCCAACGATGAGCATATTTGAAAATATACATGGTATATTTGTAGTGCTCCACTGGAATTCGAACCCGCGACCTTTCATTTACGAGTCTGAAGCGTTACCACTAGAGAGTGAATGAATTATGAAAGCCTGATAAAAAAAGTATACGTTGTAAGAATAGATTAATTTTGTGGTAGAGGAAGACCGACAAAGGTATGGATGGACCAAATTCCTGAAAAAGCGAATCTAAAGTCATAATAAAAAGAGAGTTTTTTTGTTAAGAAATCCTGTGCGGGAGACTCCCTACATTTTAGAGACTCTAGGGATCTATGGTACTTATTTTAGTACCACAGAGGTGTTTACGAGCTTGGTTTTTGCTACAAAGCGCCAATACTCAAGCAAGACCCAGTTGCTGTAAGGCTGGATGAAGTGACCGGTCTTTGTTAAAGGTTTTATGAATTTTTCAACCCAGCGAAGAGCATATTTGAAAATATAAATGGTATATTTTTTGTGCTCTGCTGGAATTCAAACCCACGACCTTCCATTTACGAGTCCAAAGTGTGGCCACTGGACTACGAAGCTTGCATGTAAAGCGTAATAGCTTTTACCTACAAATTATAAATCGCATAATTTTAACAAATTTGGGATGATTTTTCATTCTTACAAATGACTGAATTTAATTGTAGATTAGATTTAATGTATTCTGCAGAATATGGTTTTATTATCTTTATTGCTTTTACCTTTGTATGATTTTATTGATATATTTTATTACTTTTTTATTACCAAGGATACGCCAATAAATCCACCATCAATAATTCCATCTATAATCTAAGTCGCAAGGATACATTAAAATTTTATGATTCATATTTAATGCACACGCACAAGCAGACATGCGTAAGTTCACGTAACGTAAGTAAGCTGCACACATATATGAATATATGTGTGGGTGACTCCCTAAATTTCGAAGACTGTAAGGATCTATAACACTAGTTGTAGTGCCGCTAAGGTGTTGGTGACGTGGCGGTTGATGTTTTGATCCATTGTTGCAGGGCTGATAGCTGCGTAGTGTTGTCGTGTGTGTTGCGTTGTGTTGGCTTTGTTTTGAGACCCTGAACAAATTTTTGGAACTTCCTGCCGCGTTGTCTCCGAAAAAAGTCGCATGAAGCGTGTGGAACCTATTTATTTTAACTCGTAAAGGAGCCTATCTTACATAAACCGCTTCAGTTGAAGCGAAGTTGCTTCCAGGGAGGCTGTTTCTCACTTCTTGTGAAAGCTGAGTAAGCCTTGCCGGAGTTTAATTCTGAATTCGAAATAAACACCGAAAAACGGAACACTAGCTCTCGGCATACAATGCAAGCATTCTACCAACTGACTTGTTCCTTGACTTATAGGGTGGTATGACGCTAGTCATTCATACTATAAAAAATGGTACACATTGCCAATGTCACCCCTATTTCAGGGAAGGTCAGCAAAATTTGCAGGTCTTATATACATTTTTATTTTGGATTTTAATTTGTAAGCACCTACATGTGCCAGTTTATGGGTATCTATTTAATATTTATTTTAATTGTTAATATATCTTTTTGCAACTTAGATTACAGACAGACAGATTTGTCGATCGGAAACGTGAAAGTTACAGATAGATACAGGTACATAGTAGACCAATTTATTTTCAACGCAAAAATATGAAAACATCCATTCAAAGCTTTATTATTTTACAGTGTATTTATTTCGCTTTGAAAACTGCAAAAAAAAATCCCCGACGAAAAATAAATCATCCATGCTCTGCGCACAACCCACCTCATCCCTCAAAGTGCAGAGCAAAAAAAACTGTCTGTTATTAATTAGAGTCGGTGTGTGTTCAGTGCCATTACATTCTCCGTCACACATGTGATTTATCCCTGTCCAGATTGGAGCATGCTACATGCATATAGTCGTGTATTATTCAGACATGTGCATGTGTGGATGCTGTGACGTATGTGTGTGTGTGTTGAGGCAATGTGTGACGAGTCACTCGAATAAACGTACATTTTTCACGAGTAAATGTTCTATTCTTTTCACTCGAGAGAATTAAATATTCACTCGAGTGAATTTTCTTTTCTTTCGAATGAATGTTCTTTTCTTTTCACTTGAGTTAGAGCCTGTCGCACCAAACTCCAATCAGACGAAAATCAAAATTAAGTGTGATTTCTCCCTTTCAAATCAAACAATTGATTGCATATATACGTAAGTCAGCTGATGTGAATCATATTTCCTGTTCAAATTCCATCACATTTTTACCAACTTTCGAGAAATATTTAACTGAGGTCCTTACCAGAACTAAGCAATCAAATTTGGTGTTTCAATCAAATATTGATTGGAGGTTGGTGCAACAAGCCCATGTTTTTTTTTCTATAGAGTAAATGTTCATTTCTCTCGTTTTTTTTCTGCCGAGTCTATTTTTGATTTCTCTCGAATGAGTTTTTATTTCTCCTGTAGGGAATGTTCTCTTTTTTCGAGTAATTGTTCATTTCTCTCGAGTGAAAAGTCGAGACTTCTTATCCATGGCAAGACAGTAAGTTTTGATGCCTAACCTTGAAGGCAATGGATATACACCTTCTGGTTATGATAAAATAAAAATAAAATAAATTTTATTCTATATTCATCATTGTTTCACTAAAAATTGAGAGTAAACTTTTTTGTCAGGGAAAAGCTCGCACGTGGTGCTTTTTGGGCGCATGCGTTTGTAGCGTCCATTATCTGTGTTGGCTGCTCTGCTTTATAGACCAATATAACAGTTGATGTGTTTATCCGAACAGTGTGAACTGATATGTATTTTACCTTGATAATCGTACGACTCGTCATTCGTACGTATTGGTCAAACTTGTCTTCTTTGATTTTGTGACTTTGCTAATTATGTACCTGATTTTTTATATTTTTGTTTTGTATTGTGAAATTAGAAAAAGGAAACAATTTTTTACAGTATTTGTGGTCAGCTTCATACCAACATAGTTTTACCACTATGTGATGAGAGTTGAAAATAACTACTATATACCATAGTGTAGAAAAATCTATTATAGAAGTATGTGGTAGAAAATAAACATACAAGAATTGAATAAGAGATTTAGGCTTACACGGCCGGCTGATGATGCTGGAGTGAAGTTTTCCGGGATCTGTTGCCGTGGTCTGTGGGAGCTGGAGCTTCCGGACGTTTCGCCCATTTCTACGATGGGCTTCTTCAGCGTGAAGTATGATGATGATGAAGATCTTGATGAGAACTGTGATGTCAGTGTGTATGCAATGAGGGCTTATATTTCTACCATCTTGCTTCTACAGTGTGTGTTTGTTGTTATTTATGTTATTTTTTAAAAAAACAACAAACACACACTGTAGAAGCAAGATGGTAGAAATATAAGCTCTCATTGCATACACACTGACATCACAGTTCTCATCAAGATCTTCATCATCATCATACTTCACGCTGAAGAAGCCCATCGTAGAAATGGGCGAAACGTCCGGAAGCTCCAGCTCCCACAGACCACGGCAACAGATCCCGGAAAACTTCACTCCAGCATCATACAAGAATTGTCTTTTCTCGAACCTATATAAACGAGCCGCAATGATGCGAAGGCCAGAGACGATTGAAACATTGAGCCACGAAGTCAATAGGCAGAACACGAAAGTAATCAGTATATTGTAACCGATATTGTGTAAAATAAATAAAGTTTTATTAAAAAGAACCCAAATACAATCATGACAATTTAAAAAAAATGATACGCTATGTAAATGTCATCCCTGTTCCAGGGAAGGTCGTCAAAGTTGCAGGGTTTATGTTCATTTGAGGTTTGTATTTTAAATTGTAAGTACACATACAACGTTTGTTAGCGCAAACTTACACGTGCCTGCTCGTGGGCATTCATTAAATATGAGCTTTAAATTCCAATATATCTTTTGAACATCGATTGTCAATTGTTGTGAAAGAATCATAAAGCTGATGTTGAACTGTCAACTCTGAACTGTCTTGGTTGACAGTTCCGCGCTAAGGAAATCAGAACGCCTAAAAAACACGCTGAGGAGGCCCATCGCAGATAATGGGCAAAACGCCCGGAAAAAGTGAAACAAAAAGTGAAACAAACTTCCGTATAGAACATGGCTACACAACCCGAAAAATTTTTAAGATTGTGTCAAGTGCCGGCCGTGAAAGCCTTAATGTACAATTGAAATTAAAAATGTTTTGAGTTCCGTCAGATTTGTTTACCGAATGGATTAAATGACGTATATCAAAGTCACTTCCATACGCGCACACATAGGCGGTTGTAGCATTTTACACATAGCAAGGCAAAATATTACGAGCAGTATACAAAGGCATTTGGGAAAAATGGCTTATTGAAATGGGCCAATGATTTGAAAGGATGACGAGCTACTGACAAATGAATTTCTGCTTCCTGTTTGAACGAATACAAATTATTTATGGGATGATTTCATGTCATGGTGATGTAATTTCATCAGTTTCATCTGATATTTTGTTTATCCGACATAAACTAACAAAAAGTATATTTTATTTTTGTTTGTCTAACGAATATGTGTTTACTTTAGAGCTAAGCTTTGAGAATACAGTCATTTTTTTTTAATTCGTTCAAGGTGTAGAGCTTGTATGAAAAAGGTTATGACTCTGGATGAAATGAAAGAAGTATGTAAGGACCGAAAAAATAGCGGCTGATCTGTAATGTAGGCGGCTAAGGCCAAGAATCAATTTTCATTCTTATACATAAATGTTTTGTAGATTTTTTAGTGTTTGTTTGTTTGTATAACTGGATGTAATTAATTGCTTGTATTCCTTGACTGATAGGTTGGTATGAGACTGACCACCCATACTGTAAAAAATGGTTCACTCTGCCAATGTCACCCCTGTTTCAGGGAATGTCGGCAAGAGTTGCAGGGCTTATGTTCATTTGAGGGTTGGGTTTTATTTGTAAGTGCACAATCAGCATTTGTAAGCGCGAACTACACGTGTTTGTTTGTGGGCATACATCCGAGAGCTTTGAATGACTATATCCTTGCAACTTAGATTATAGATATTATAGAAGTCATGTTCCTTGACTTATAGGTTGGTATGCGGCTGACCACCCATGCTGTAAAAATGGTTCACTTTGCCAATGTCACCCCTGTTACAGGGAAGGACGGCAAGAGTTGCAGGGTGTTTGTCCATTTGAGATTTGGTTTTTATGTTGTAGGTTCACATGAGGCATGTGCAAGAGCAAACTTGTACGTGTCTGGTTGTGAGAATGCATGTAATGTGAATCTCCAATGTAACATATCTTTGCAACTTGGATTACATTAGATTAGAAGGGTGTCAGAAATAATTTAACTTTCGGTTTATACTTCAACCCTAAAAGCAAAATACATGCAAGGCTTAGTCATCCTTCACAAAAAATGAAAACCAACCATCTTTCGATAGCTCTAATGTCCGTATTTCAAATGAAGCGGTTGACGTAAGGATAGCCTCCTCATCATTGAAAATAAATGGGTGTAAAGCACCAAATTCCCTTTGGAGAAATCATGGGTTAGACGTCCTGATGTAAACGCAGCTTAGTTATGTTTGCTGTCATACCGGAAACATGCGTTTGTTTGGAAAAATGACATTTTTCTAATACATTTCTATTTTTTTTTTTTTATATGAATTTGTGGAAAGGAACGCAATCCACCTACCTATTTTGCCTAGTCAGTTGTCTTCATGCAAAAGCAGAAGCCTGTGTGCATGCAATGGCATCTGTTGAACTGGGGTCGAAGTTATGGTCAAGTGGGCTCGACCTAGCAAGATTCTAACCAACGTTATTCTCTGGTTCCCATATTACATGTATCTTATTCAAAATTATTAAAAAAATATTGTTATTCAAAAAACAGTAAGCAACTGACACAAGATATTCTCACATCCCTCAAAACCAACTTCATAAATCTTTAAATTATGATAAAAAAAAAATACTTCATCATAAATTTTAGCCCCAACTCCAATCTCATTACCCAACTTCTCCATACTCCCATGATTGGCTTTGGCGAATTGATCCATTCGACTTTTTTATTTACGCGTAAAAATCTTTGCAGGGAGGCAACACCCCCGTGCACCCACACGTCGCCCGCCCCTTCCTTTGACGTCTTTCGCATCTTTGTATCCGCTCCCCCCCTATGTTTTTTCATTCTCTTTTCCGATTTTTTTGTTCTTTTTCGACTTTCACACTTATCGGATTACGTTTACGACCTCCCTCGGATTGTTGGGCCTTATCTCGCAAAAACCCGATTTTTTATTTAATCATTTTTCAATTCTGCATGAATGTGCAGCTAGCGTTTTTCTTGCTTTTTTTTGTTGGTTTTTAATAAACTTGCTTTGTTTCTGGATTCGAATCCAGAAACAACATAACTCCAATCTTTATTTCTGTAACGCATATATTTATTTTAATGATACATACTCGTATATTATTTAGTTTAGATTTTTCTCTCGTGCGGATGATGATCTTTTTTGTTTGATCTGTAATCTATAATCTAAGTTGCTAAGATTTATAAGCATTAAAACTTATATCAAATGCATGCCCACAAACGGACACATGGAAGTTTGCGCTTACAAATGCTGGATGTGCACTCACAAATTAAAACCAAACCTCAAATGAACATAAACCCTGAAACTTTTACCGACCTTTCCTGAAACAGGGTTACATTGGCAAAGTGAACCATTTTTTAGAGTTTGAGTGGTCAGCCTCATACCTATTGGACAAACTGTAATTTCTGTATTGACGGCTTCACGGAATAATATTAGGATGATTTATTTGGTGAGCGCTGTTTTTGTGTGAATCACACCGAGCCTGGTCGTCGCAGTAGAAAGCGCCAATTCTCAAGCAAGACCCAGTTGCTGTAAGGCTGGATAGACCTAAAGTGAGCGGTCTTTGGTAAAGCTTTATGAATTATTCACAGGAGCAGCATTGCAACATTTGAAGAGAATATTTTTTAAATATAAAATGGTATATTTTTTGTGCTCCCCCAGGATTCGAACCCACAATCTATCATTTAAGATTCCGAAGTGTTCTCACTTGACTACGAACCGGTCGTTTCCGCAAACTGTAACTGTAACTCTGTCGCCATTCCGCTAGGGGTGGCCAGAGCCTCTGCAGAGCTGCCTCCATTTTTTCTTTCTCTTCATTTCAATTCATTCGTGGCCATCACCTTTTCCATGCATTTTCTTCTTTTACGCTCACTTTGTATATCCCATTGTTTCACAACCTCCTCAATCTGATTATTCCATACTTTTTTCGGTCGTCTCTTACCTCTTTTTCCTTTCACACTACCTCTGTATACATATTTTGTCAGTCTATCAGTGGCGAAGCGTGCCATACAAGCCGGTTCCCATCGGCTTCCCTTTTAAAATTATGTAACAAAGTATTAAAAAATATAGGCACAAAGTAAAAAAATACATTTAAAACCAAATAAACAATACGTATTTATTCCCCCATTTATAATGTAGGTCCACATGCGGCATGTGTTAGCGCGAAATTATACATGTCTGCTTGTGGGAATGCATTTGATATAAATCTTAAATGGTATATATCCTTGCAGCTTAGATTAGATTAGATTAGATTGAAACCATGCAGTCTCCTTAATTATCATTTTTGCCTCATTTTAAACGGGAAACCGATGGGAATCGGCTTGTATGGCACCCTTCGACACTGCAGTCTATCATCATTCATTCTTTCCACATGCTCACATCTTAAAAGATTCTAGATTGCCGTGTTTGATTCAACACGACTCAATATATTTCTGTGTAATATAAATAAAAGTTAAGGTTGCTTTGAGAGTGGGTGTGTGTGTTGCTTTGAGTCAAAAGTTCGAGGCGCGCCAACTTCGGCGAGGCAGGAATGACTCGCGTACACATTTCTTTAACTTTTATTTACATTTGCCTACGTTCTCTATGCAAGAAGTTTGCTTTGCCTCCGGACTTTCAGTTCGGCTTATTGGCAGGTATGAGAAGTGTATGTGTGAGAAGGTACATTGCTTTACAACTTGAGTAAGCATATGTAAGGAATGAGTTTTTCTATTTGTTTATCGGTTTCGAATATTGCTGCCGGCATATTGTTACCGAAATCGATGTATGGATGTGAGACATGGACTACGAGTGATAGCGAAACTAGTAAAGTATGAAACACTTCTTTTTAAGAAATCCTGTGCGGCAGACTCCCTAGATTTCAGACACTCTAAGGGTCTATGACACTTGTTGTAGTTCCGCAGAGGTGTTAACGAGCTTGGTCGTCTCTACAAAGCGCCAATACTCAAGCAAGATTAGTTGCTGTAAGGCTTAATGGAACTTTTAGTGACCGGTCTGTGGTACAGGTTTTTTTGTATGAATTTTGCAACCCAGCGAAGAGCAAATTTGAAAAAATAAATGGTATTTTTTTTGTGCTCCGCCGGGGTTCGAACCCACAACCTTCCATTTACGAATCCGAAGTGTTGCCACTGAACTACGAAACCGGTCAACTAGGAGTACGACAGGAAAAACTCTAAAAGGTAAAAGACAAATGCAAGTTTAAAGAGCACGTGAAACTAAAGAAACAAAATAATGTAATCACTTTGCCAATGTCACCCCTGTCTCAGGGAAGGACGGCAAGAGTTGTAGGGTGTATGTCCATTTGAAATTTGGTTTTTATGCTGTAGGTTCACATGAGGCATGTGCAAGCGCGAACTTGTACGTGTCTGGTTGTGAGAATGCACGTAATGTGAATCTCCAATGTAACATATATTTGCAACTTAGATTAGATTAGATTTGATTAGATTGTTTGGGCAGAAAGAATGAATAATAAAAGACTTACAAAGTGTGTACAAGCTACAAACCGTCTTCAATGAACTCAAATGAACAAACGCCCTACAACTCTTGCTGACTTACCCTGATACAGGGGTGACGTTGGCAAAGTGAACCATTTTCTACAGTATCGGTGGTCAGCCGCATTCCAACCTAGAAGTTAAGGAACATGATGTCTCCCAAATCGCCTTCGGGATCTACTCCATCTCACCATGTTCTATATTTTACGGAATTTTCATTATAGGTAGGTATGAGGTTGACCACCAATACTGTAAAAAATCGTTCACTTTGCCAGTGTCACCCCTGTTTCAGGGAAGGTCGGCAAGAGTTACTTATGTTCATTTGAGATTGGGTTTTACACTGTAGGTTGACATGCGGAACGTTTAAGCGCGTACTTATACGTGTATGCTTGAGGTAACACATTTAATAATATAATTCTTCAATGTAACATATATTTGCAACTTAGATTATAGATTATATTATGTTCTTTGAAAGTGCGATCTCACAATGTTCTTCTTGTGATCTTCTAAGACCAATTTTTATATTGACAAAGATGTTTTAGGGGAAAAAAATACTCTTTCTTTACAATCTGACATTCTTCTTCTTTCTCCATCTTTGTGGTCGAAGTAGAAAAAAATATGAAAGAATCTAAGAATTGTTGAAATATTTGAACTGCGTGACCTTTGCAGGAGATCAAAAATTATTTTGAAATCTGTAAAGTCAAGAAGATTCGAGAAGCGCCTGAGCACGACGTTTTAATCGCATAAGCTGCTTTTCTGTATAATGTAAGGTTGGCAGCATTGACTTATGATAACTGAGAACTAGAAATTATTTCAAAGAAAATAGGCATTCTGTATTGAGATTTCAAATTATGATTACGGTCGTCAGACATTTTTTGAAATGAAAAAAAAAATGGATGTTACTGACCGTGTGTAAATAGAAGAACCACCCAAGCAACCCAACTTCAACAGAGATGACAGCTACAAACTTTCCAGTATATGGAGGCCAGTACTAACTTCTATGATCCACCCTTTCATTAAACGGACGGTTTCACACGAGGACATAATATCGTCATTCTGTACAAGTGGAGCTATTGCGACATCTATGGAAGCATCACCAAAATATGTCAATAAATGTACCTACAACCTTCGACCTCGAGCAAACAACAATATAATTCAACAGTTCGTTAGTCTTCCTTGTAGAAGACACACGTCTCATGAAGACGTCGGATATGACTCGGGTGAATGTAAAACTGTTTCTAGAAAATTGGCTACATTGCCGCGTACGTACTATGCCCGAACCAGTCAGAACATAGAACGCACGCGTTTTAAATCTAGTGATCGTTAAAATTGAGTTTTTTTAAGGAAAAATGTATTATTCTAAGACATTATGGCATTGTGTTACAATTGTGTGACAAAATACAAAATAGAGAAAGCAAGAAAACATAGAATTTGACACGTGAAAACATGTTTCGGATGATTTCACCTCTGCAACGTTCAGAACTCAGAGAAATGTGGTCTATAATAATATTAGGATGATTTATTTGGTGAGTGTTGTTTTTGTGTGTCTCACACCTCAAGAGCCCTCTACGAGCTTGATCATTGCTGTAGAAAGCGCCAATTCTCAAGCAAGACCTAGTTGCTGTAAGGCTGGATGGACCTTTAGTGGCCGGTAAAGGTATATGAATTGTTCAACCTAGCGGAAAGCATATTGTTACGTTTCTTCCGAGGGTTCTTAATTAAAACTAGTAACTAGATCTTGCTCTGTGTGCGTGCTTTGTCCGACTGCTCGCGCCAGCCGGTCGTTACCCCCTCCAGCCTGGCCTTGTGCTCAGGCGTGTCCTTCTTTTATATAATTGTTACATTGCCCCCTCCTTAGGCTGTTCCGTCCCGGAACAGTCTTGAACCTGGAGCATGCCGGTATCTGCAAGATGTCCCTCGACTGCATCCGGCTCTAGAGAAGAAGTAACAATCCACCGTCCGGTCGTCGGGGTGTCTTCTCTGCAGCTGCTCGCAGCACACCAGGATTTCGATGCCAGTATTTTCGAAGACTGTTTCCATTATGTTCCTGATGATCCTCCAGTCTCGCCCTGCTGGTCCACCACCCATTTTTGGTACGGCCAGCTTGGAAATGCCGGCTTGCATCAGTTGGTCCCGTAGATGCACAAGGCTGTCCCACAGGTCTTGATAACCAGTCTTCTCCGAAACTGTCATCCTTGTCACCAGGCAGTATGCGTGACGCTCTTCACCAGGTAGTCGTAATGCTCTCCCTGCAATAGGCCCCGACTCCACCGGTGCTGTTACCTTGCCGAACTTGTTACGGAATGCTCCAGCAACCCCGCGAGACATGTCCAGGTCTTCAGCCGTGCAACAAGCCATGGCGTAGTTAGATGGTACAGCAAAGAGATCCTGTTGGACTTCTTTGGTAATGTCATGCCGAATTTTTCGCCCATCTTGTGCCTCAACCCAAAAATCATCAAAAGTGGCTGCTCCCTTAAATCCGGCTTTTTTTTTTTTTTTTTTTTTTAACTTTATTTATATTTTTATTTTATAAAAAAATAACCTGACGCTTCTTAAGCAGCAAAGCCATGGCTCATCCGAAGACCACATTATTTTTTTCATACAAGAAACTCTATGATTCGCAGATGAGCTAGGAATTAAATGTTTTGTGAATTAGGTTTGCAAATTAATTTACATAGACGAAATTGTGCTGTCAACCGGCCGGGTTGCTAGAAAAGGTTTACAATTTGTTAATGGTAGAAAAAATGTTCCGACCTCATTAGTGATAATATTGTTACGTTTCTTCTTACGTTTATCCTTAACTTTATCTTGATTACGTAAAGTCACCTCGACGGGGTAAATAATATAAAAATGTATGAAAAATAAATCACTCTCCAGAAATAACTTCATACATTCCATACATTTTTGATTTACGCAATCGAGGTGAGATTTACTGATTTGTACATGTATTAGCAAGTATCTGTTTAACTATACAGTGGTGGTCATTTAAGGCCCGAGAGCGGCGCTCACTTTGCAACAACTGAGACGTTCTCTGACTCGGGCACGCTGCCATCGCTTCAACTATCCAATTCTGACTGTTTGTCTTACGTTTGTATGTACGTGGCATCTAAAACAAACAAAATAAGTGTTGAGGTAAAATGATCCCCGGATCGTTTAATACACACACTACGGAATCGTTTTACCCCAAACGATATTTTTATATTTTAAATCAAAACATTACCCCACACCTGACACCAAAAAACTAATAGTATTTATTTCGTATCAAAAGTCTCTCGAACACGTCGTAGGTAGTTAGTTACGCACAATAATTACAAATTTTATAATGTCCACGAAATATTTCAATATTTAAAACATTGTCAATGCAGATTTTTTTTACTTGGTACTTGGTTAAGTACTTGGTTTTAAACTTCACACCGACACCATTTGTTACGTTTCTTCCGAGGGTTCTTAATTAAAACTAGTAACTAGATCTTGCTCTGTGTGCGTGCTTTGTCCGACTGCTCGCGCCAGCCGGTCGTTACCCCCTCCAGCCTGGCCTTGTGCTCAGGCGTGTCCTTATTTTATATAATTGTTACATTATTTTAAAATATCAATGTTTTATTTTTGTGCTCCTCTGGGATTGAACCCACAACCTTCCATTTGCGAGTCAGAAGTGTTAAGCACTATACTAGGGATCGCTCATAATAGTATGTATGACCGGTCACTATAGTATGCATCAATGCAGTAAGTAAATTTCTGCTCCTCTATGTTATTACTCAATGGTGGGCAGGCAGTTCCAACCACCTCCCCCCCCCTCCCACTTCCTCACCTTGTCTTGTGGGGATGGAGGTAATATCCCAAAGAGAAATTAATGATAATTAAGAAGGCTGGGTGAAGTTTGAGCGGTAAAAAATAATGGCGCGCTGAAACAAAAAACGGCTCTTTGAGGTTTTAAAAATATTATAAATGCAAAATGGCGTCATCAGCCGAGATCATAAAAGCAATGGCGAATAATTTTACTACGTAAATTTATTGATTAAATGTAGATACATACAGTTTCTCTACAATTGTGTTTGTAGTCTAGTGCTTAACGCAATCGAAAGAGCATGGGCTCGATTCCAGGCGGAGCACAAATAAAATATCATTCAATTTTCAAATTGTGTTCAATTCACACGTCTTACCAAAATCCGATCTTCAAAAAAATCTATCAACTGGGTTTTGTTTGTGTAATAGGCCCTTCCTATTACGATGACCAAACTCGCAGATTGCTCTTGAAATACACACAAAACACATTTTTCTTTTCTATATTTCACAGGTTTCAAATTCAATTTAAAGCGTCTTTAAACATTAACGAAATTCAACATGAAAATTAGCAGCAAAATTTTAAGTCAAAAAAAATGGTCAAATTTTGAAAAGCTGTATCTTAAAAATTATTGCAGTTATTGAGCTCATTTTTATTTCAAATTGTAGAAAAATTAATTGTGTATCAAAATATAACAGAAATTTAACTAAAACCGTTTATCTAAAGGGTTAAAAGTGGATAAAACCAAAACACAGTTTTTTAGAAATTCAAAAGTGTTTCAGAGGTCCGTCGAGTTTGTAAACTTGGATTCCACATCTCAGGCACATCTTTTAACCTTTCCTTTCGCCAAATACACATTTCATGAATTAAAATAATAATACACATACTGTCGTGTGTAAATATAAGAAGAAGAAGTCGATGGTTATTGCTTTCGTCGCTCGTTTATGCCACATTTGCATGGAGAGCGGGCAGGGCGCGGCTGCGAACAATGGCCGCTCGTGCCGGAGCTTTACCTACGTCATCACGCGGTGCGCACTCTTAATGCACACCCACTCATAGTACAGGCACGCCTTAAGGCGCCTTTATAACCTAAATCAGCCGTTTTTGTTTCTTACACTTTATGGTCTTAGCAAAATAATTACAGTAATAAAAAAATCAAGCATTTTTTTTATGTTTTTATCTTAATTATAAAGTTTGAACAAAATATATTACTTAAGAATTGCCACCACAAAATAACATTTAAAAAAACACGGATTTTTTCCACATTTTTTGCGTTTTTTTCGCGTGTGCTGTATTTTGGAGATAATTTTTTCCTTTTAATTACAGAACTATACATTTTTTAGTGCCGTATCTGAACATTTTTTAAAGAATATCAATAGTTTTTGAGTAAATATGGGAAAATATTCATTGATTTAATTAAAATGTCATTTATTAAGTAGTTTCCGTTTTTCCATATTTACTCTAAAACTATTAACATTATTAAATAAATGTTCAGATACGGCACTACTAAACAATGTATACCTAGTTCTGTAAATTATTCTGTAAATTAAAAGGCAAAAAAATATTCTCAAAATACAGCACACGCGAAAAAAACGCTAAAAATGTGGAAAAAAACGTGTTTTAAAATATTTTTTTGTGGTGGCTATTCTTAATTTATTCTTAAGTTATATATTTTGTTCAAACTTTATAATTAAGATAAAAAAATAATAAACATGCTTGATTTTTTTATTACTGTAACTATTTTGCTAAGACCATAAAGTGTAAGAAACAAAAACGGCTGATTTAGGTTATAAAGGCGTCTTTACATCCACAACTAAGTATAGAGAGTGGTTAATTTTTTGTAAATAAAGGCAAATCTAAACTTGACAAGCGTTGTTATGATTTTACTGGGTTCAATTTAATAAAAATTGCGATAATTTGTTTTGCACAATTTATTTACACATTTGTCGGTCAATGCTATCAAGAGTTTGTGTCGCTCAATTGCTCTACATTTCTACAAACTGTGTACGCACGCAGACAAAAATAACATATGAAAAAGACGTCTCGCATTACTATATGTCTTCTATCGCACTTTTTTACAGTACGGCTGGTACTGAATCCTGCAAAAACCGAAATATAACGGGCAACATCGCGCAGAAAACAACTCCTTGACCAAGAACCAATCTTCGTTTGCGGCAGTATGTTGACCCAGCAAAAAGCGTAAGGCTTTTGGGGGTACAATAAGACCAACATCTGCATCTTGGAGACCACATCGGCAAAACAATCAGGGCAGGATTCTTTAGTCTCTGGCAGATCAAAGTCATTAGGAGATGCCTGCCAATAGAGGTCACCAGAAGTCTGGGGAATGCCTTTGTGGTGTCCAGAATGGACTACTGTAACGTGATATTTGCAGGTCAGCCAGTGAATCCACTCCACAGGCTGCAGTCCCTACAAAGTGCGGCAGCGAGGTTGATCTATAACTCCTCCAAATTCTGCCGTATTTTACAGTAGCTTCACTGGCTCCGCGTACCCGAGCGCATCAAATTAAACCTTTGCTTTGTGCAAACACTTGGGAAAGTGTAGCTTCTCGGGAGGGCCTTCTGCCACTCGTACCTCACATAACTTTTGCATGCGAGTCCTGTGGCACATCCCCGGATGGGATGGATATACAGGGCGTGGGTCAATGGAGGGGAAACTGACCCTGAGAGAAGGTGTTGTGTGTGATAGTACATAAAGCTCTACATGGAGGAGCTCCACAATACATCAGAGAGCTCATCACACCAGCAACAATCAGTACCAGGGGAAAAACACTGAGATCGGCATCAACAAGCGGCAACCTTCTGGAGATCCCGAGACGAAGCCCCAACACGGTGTTCGGGGAGCGCGCCTTCCGTGTCGCTGCGCCCGCGGCCTGGAACTCGCTGCCTGACAGGCTGCGGACCATAGATAGTGAGGCGGTGCACAGGAGGCAGCTGAAGACCCACCTCTTCCCACCTCCACAACCCAAGCCTTTGGGATGACCAAGGGTCATGAAAAGGCGCCACACAAATGAACTTACTATTATAACAGTCAATACACACTTCATTTTCCTGAACGAAATCGAAACCCATAACCAAGAACATTTGTTTTTGTTTTTTTTTTGTTTTTATGGCATGCTTCTATAACCAAGTGTACCTAACCATGTTACTGAAACTTAAGCCGGCTCACTTTGCCAATGTCAGGGAAGGACGGCATGAGTTGCAGGGTGTAGGTATGTCCATTTGAGATTTGGTTTGTATGTTGTAGGTTCACATGAGGCATGTGCAAGCGCGAACTTGTACGTGTCTGGTTGTGAGAATGCATGTAATGTGAATCTCCAATGTAACATATCTTTGCAACTTAGATTAGATTAGATTAGAAGCCCGGTATTTTCAACATTAACGTATGTAACTTTAAACTGATAAAAAAAAAACTACCCACACGATCGACATAAGTGCGCCCTTTTCATTCAGTATAAATTCGCCATGCTAACGTTGAAAATACCGGGCCTAAGAGTACCTACTTAAGTGTCATATTCTAAGTAAAACAAACCGTACTTAATATTTCATATTCCTGATATACATTTTCCACAGCGAATATGAAAATAAATAATTCCCCCGGCTTCACATGTTACCCACGATACTCCAAGTTTAAAACTTAACGTGAAAAACTTAGTTTCACAGTGCGTTTCACCAACAAAACACACACCTCACTTAGAGCGCTTTTATACTTTCAATAGATTATTCGGTAAACGGTGTGGCTGCGTTTTAAGTGATGTTTTTTTATTCTTGGGGGAGTAGGCTCGTAAACCGGCGGAGCGACGTCAACCTTTGTGGAAATATAAATTTACGCCGTTTTATGATGGTGAATTTTAGAGTACCCATCCTCATGCACGCGCCCTCTGTTGAAATTTATATCCATCTACGCGTGTTCTCATACAAGATACAAGGATAAAAGACATTGTAATTCAGAGTTATTTAAGTTTGGGTCAAAAAAAATGTCGGTTGAAATTACTTATAGGTCTAAGGCAGCGGTCGGGGAATTTTTTTAACCATTACCCCAAATTTTTTTTGCGTAAGTTGATATTGCCCCTTCCTCCCATTTTGAAAAGAAGACAATCAATGTATAATAATAATAAGAATAATAATAATCTAAGTTGCAAGGATATATTCATTCAAAGCTCTCAGATGTATGCCCACAAACAAACACGTGTAGTGCGCTTACAAACGCTGATTGTGTACTTACAAATAAAATCCAAACCTCAAATGAAAATAAGCCCTGCAACTCTTGCCGACATTCCCTGAAACAGGGGTGACATTGGCAAAGTGAACCATTTTTTACAGTATGGGTGGTCAACCTCATACCAACCTATAAGTCAAGGAATACGAGTAATAAATAACATTTAAGTATAAGAAAACAACAAAACCTTAAAAATAAATCTATACAAAAAAAGTCAAAAATGTCTTATGCAAAAAATGTAGCAAGCTAATAATCCAACATTACAAATCAGCATTGCAGATTAGCCGCCACTTCTTCCTGTCCTTGCATACTTCTTTCATTTCATCCAGAGTTATAACTTTTTTCATACAAGCTGTCCTTTTATTATGACTCTGGATATCCCATTCACTCGCTATTTCGAAAATTTGGTCCATCCATACCTTTCTCGGTCTTCCTCTTCCACGACATCCATCAATTCTTGCAGCATATACTTTCTTCGTCATTCTTTCCTCATTCATTCTCTCCAAATGTCCAAACCATCTAAGTATACTTCTTTTAATCTTTACTTTCACATACTTTCATATACCTATTTAAAAATACATTATTTATTTAATTAATTTACACAGACAATAAAAAACCGTTACATGAAAATAGTAAATAGGTAAGTATGTAATAGACAAACAAAATAAAATCATTACCCTAAAAAAAAAAATTACCCCATTTGGGGTAATTTACCCCGGTTCCACGGCCGCCGGTCTAAGCTAATCTAATGTAAGTAGCTACCGTAAAAAATCTAAATCTAATGTAAATACTGTAAAAAATGGTTCACTTAGCCAACATCACCCCTGTTTCAGGGAAGGTCTCCAAAAATTGCAGTGTTTATGTTAATTTGAAGCTTGGATTTTAATTTGTAAGTACACATGCAGCATTTGTAAGCGCGAATTTACACGTGTCTGTTTGTAGGCATGCATTGAATATGAATTTAAATGTTAATTTATCTTTGCAACTTCGATTAATATTTTATTTTTTATTGAATTCCCCCTTCACATTATCTTCAGTCAACCTCAAACACATAGAAAGGAAATTTTCGAATGACTGTGAATACAATGGAAAAATTTCAGTACTTTTGTATTGTTTTATTCCTTGAATTATTCAACTTTCTTTGCAGGAATACAAATTGACTCATTTCAGAAGCTGATTTTTTTGGTTTACAATAACCATATTTCTAAAACTTTCATTTCTTCCAACTAGCATATGAATCAGTTTTTTTTTTTTGCAATAAATTTGTCGTTAGTGTAATGGGTCAATGATGTTTTCGTCCACTTGCTAAACAAAAGAGCAGGGTTCAAAGTCTGATATAATCATCGATCAATATTAAAGGAAATGATAGTGCATCAGAGCCTTTCGGCGTGCTTAAAAGACTATGCCGTTGTCTTAGGAAGGCGATGTCTAGATAAGATCAGTTTCCTGGCAACCGTCAACGATAACTGTCAAACAAAAATCACTCTCGCATCATTTTCAATCACAACCATAGTCTCTTTCTTGACGTAAAGAGCTGATGTCTTATTTTTCTTGTATATTCAACCATTTTTACACAATTTTACCAATCTGATCAAACCGTACTTTTCTAGGTCTTCATTTTCTTTTTATTTCTTTACCATTTTCCCTGCAAATACACGTTATCAGTCTTTCATTATTCCTTCACTTATAGGTTGGTATGAGGCTGACCGGCCATACTGTACAAAAAATGTTTCACTATGCCAATGTCACCCCTGTTTCAGGGAAGGTCAGCAAAAGTTGCAGGGCTTATGTTCATTTGAGATTTGGTTTGTATGTTATAGTTTCACATGCGGCATGTGTAAGCGCAAACTACGTGTCTGCTTATGGGAACGCATTTAAAATGAATCTGAAATGTTATGTATCTTTGCAACTTAGATTATGGATCACCTTGTCTTTCTACAAGACTAAAGTATCTCTGAACATCATTTAGTTCCTTTACTTTCATGGCGGTAGCGGCAGATACACCTTTACGATCCCGGTAATGGTTAGATCTGTTCAGGAATAGCGATCCTGCCTCCGCAAGCTATTGTGTTTCTCCCACTCCTAACCGGGGGACACAATTCCTTTTCCTTATCCAATCATACTCTTATGCTCCTCAATCCCTCCTTATTTCCCATAACCGAATAGTTGTCGGTATAAACAACCAACCAGTTATAACTGGTAGGGCACCCTCTTGCCCTGGAGATGAGAAATCGTCTCCGAAGACGGATGAACCAATCCACTGGATGGTCAACGGCATAGGATCAGGAAGGCCACGGGAAACCACCTGATTAAAGGATTTTCAAATCATCCCCAGAAAAAATCATCATATGGCATTATTTAAAACTAAATATTCCGGAGGTAAAAATCCCCCAATCGGATCTCCGGGGGGGAACGTTTTAAGTAAAACTAAAACCAAACATTTTGGAACATGGAATGCTCGGAGCTTGTATGGAGCGGGGAGACTAGAGTGCGCGATGAAGGAAATGCACCGACTTGAAATTGATTTGCTAGGCATAAGTGAGATGAGGTGGAAGGGAAGTGGAAGAGAGAGCACATCGGAATATGAAATTTACTTCTCTGGAAACAGTGAGCCTGATCACAGACGGGGAGTTGGGTTCATAGTCTCTAAAAAAATGAATTCAACAGTTCTTAACTTTGTGGCTCAGTCAGACAGAGTTGCAATGCTACAAATGAAGGGCCATGGAGTAAATACAAATGTGATCCAAGTCTATGCTCCAACTGCAGACAAGAATGAGGAAGAAATTGAGGCTTTTTATGAAGACGTCACTGGCGTACTAAAGCTGACTAAGCATGAAGAGGTCACCATTGTCATGGGAGATTTTAACTCAAAAGTAGGAGCAGGAGTACCCAATGATGTTATGGGAGCATGGGGCCTGGGTGAGAGAAACGAGAGAGGTGAAAGAATGATTCGTTTCTGCCAAGAGGAGGGATTTATGA
Organism: Agapetus fuscipes; assembly: GCA_951799405.1. Lineage (NCBI taxonomy): Eukaryota > Metazoa > Arthropoda > Insecta > Trichoptera > Glossosomatidae > Agapetus > Agapetus fuscipes. The sequence continues at coordinate 2,009,714 of OX637349.1, forward strand.
TAATGAACACCTTCTACCAGCTCCCAGCAAGAAGACTATATACTTGGAAGTCACCAAGGGATCAAGATGAGCACATAGTACGCAACCAGATTGACTACATGCTGATAAATAAAAGATTCAAAAATGCAATCACGTCTGTAAAAACATATCCTGGAGCTGATATTGGATCCGACCATAGTTTACTAATGGGGAAAATTCTACTAAAACTGAAAAAAGTACCCAAAAAAGTCAAGAAAATTGCAACAGACCCAAGACTACTCAAGGAACAAAACATCAAAGAAAAGGTGCGAAATGAACTGGAAAACGGAATACAAAACCTATCTGAGGTATCTGAGGTGGAACAATTGTGGAATGGCTTAAAGGATACTATGTGTAAGACCAGTGAAAAATATCTGAAGACTGCAAAACGAGCACACAAAGAATGGATCACAGATGATATTTTATCCTTAATGGAGGAGAGAAGAAAATGGTTACCAAGGGATCGTCAGAAATATAGGGAAGTACACAAAGAAATCCAGAAAAAGATCCGAGAAGCAAAACAAAAGCTGGAAGAGGAGCGATGCACTGAAATGGAAGACCTTGATAACAGGCACGACACCTTCAATCTCCATAAAAGGATCAAGGAATCAATAAAACAGGGTAGAGGAAGACCCCTTACACAGCTAATGCATAACAATGGTAATTTAGCAGTGACCATAGATGAAAAAAAGGTGCTATGGGAGACATATGTTGAAGAGCTATATATGGATACACGTAACGAGAGACATGGTGTTGAAATAGCAATGGACGGCTCCCAGATCCTACAAGATGAGGTTGAGTATGCTATCAAGCAAATAAAAAATGGGAAATCACCCGGTCCAGACAACATCCACGGGGAGATTCTGAAGTTAATGGAAGGAAATGCACTCAAAAAGATTACATTGCTATTCAACAAAGTGTATGAAAGTGGTAATCTGCCAGAGGATTGGTTAAAATCCTACTTCATCACTATACCAAAGAATATTAATGCTAAAAAATGTGAAGAACATCGAACAATTAGCTTAATGAGTCATGTGATGAAATCTTTCCTGAAAATTATACTAAAGAGAATATACCAACAGTGTGACCAACAGTTATCAGCCGAACAGTTTGGTTTTAGGAACGGCTTTGGCACACGAGATGCTCTGTTTGGATTACAGGTTTTAGTGCAACGTTGTCTCGATATGAATAAAGATGTTTATGTTTGCTTTATTGACTACGAAAAGGCCTTTGACAGAGTGAGACACGACAAGCTGATCAGTATACTGAAAGACATTGGGATAGACGATAAAAACACTCGCATTATTGCTAATATATATTGGCAGCAAACTGCTTCAGTGCTTGTAGAGAGTTCAGAGACCAGACAAATACCCATCAGAAGAGGAGTTAGACAGGGATGCGTACTGTCACCAACACTTTTTAACCTATATTCAGAAAGGATCATGGCGCAAGCACTTCATGAGGCTAGGGAAGGCATTGTTGTCAACGGGCAGCTGGTAAACAACCTGCGGTATGCCGATGACACAGTCCTACTCGCTGACACTCAGGCGGATCTGCAAACATTGTTGACCAGAATAAATGTCGCTAGCAAAGAAGCTGGCATTAACATTAACTTTAAGAAGACCAAGGTCATGGTTATCAGCAGAAACACAAACGCCTCCGTACATGTAGAACTAGATGGCGAAAGCATTGAAAGATGCACTAGTTACAGGTACCTGGGATGTGTGGTCAACGAAAAGTGGGACATGTGTCAAGAAGTCAGAAGCAGACTAGAGCAAGCCCGAAATGTCTTCGCTAAAATGAGCAAATTACTGTTGTGCCGAAATTTAAGCCTTAAACTCCGGAAGCGCATAGTGAGGTGCTACGTTTTCCCAATCGCTCTGTATGGTATGGAGGGATGGACTCTCACGCAGGCACTGGAGAGACGTATTGAAGCATTCGAGATGTGTTTATACCGAAAAATGCTTCGGATCTCTTGGCGTGATCGAGTCACCAATGAAGAAGTCCTTCAACGAATGCGCACTACAAAGGAGCTCCTGCCTACCATTAAGCAGAGAAAGCTAATGTACTTCGGTCACATTATGAGAAATGAGAAGTACCGTCTCCTTCATCTTATCATTCAGGGTAAGATTGAGGGGAGAAGATCTCAGGGACGCCGAAGGACATCGTGGCTGAAGAACCTGCGACAGTGGTTCGGCAGAAGCACCAAGTCCCTATTTCGAGCCGCAGCATCAAAACTCAAAATAGCTATGATGATCGCCGATCTTCGTTAGAAGTGGCACAAGAAGAAGAAGACTTTCACATCTTCAAGCTCTCTAAGTGCTTGAAGCATTCTTCCCAAACACGGCTTCAGTTATTTTTTCATGCCATCGACGATGATGTGATGTTAATTTGTAGAGCGCCGTTTCGTGACTTGACTTAGCGGTGAAGAAGCGGGTCTTCATTCCCTTCTTAAAACTTTCAATTCCTTCCTTGGCGCGCACTCCTGAGAGCAGCTGGTTCCAAGTGGACGGTCCAGCAATGGCAAAAGCTCGGTCTCCGAACGACACTTGTATTTTTTATTTTGTTGATTTTACAGAGATGTCTACATTTTACTGACACAGTATTCTCTTCTTGTTTGTCACAGCTTTTTTTAATTTTTTATTTTTGGACTAATTTTTTGTCTTTTGATTGTTTCAGCGGGTACAGGGGAATCAGCCACGGCCACCTTCGACCTCCTGGACTCTTCCTCCTGCCATGAGATGGCGCTCTCCCCGCAGCTGGCCTCGGACGCCTTCCTTACCGACACCTCCGACAGCCTGCCACTCGCCGATCAAGATCAAGGTAAGAAATCCATCTGGTAAATTTCGACACTTGACGAACGGCGACCAATCACAGTGAGCCAAACATATGAGGCTGTAAGCACATTTTACTCAGTACCTCATCAAGACCCAAGTAAGAAACCCATCTGGTTAATTTCAACACTTGACGAATGGTGATAAATCACAGTGAGCCAAACATAATATGAGGCTGTAAGTAAGCACATTTTACCCGGTTTCTCTTTAGAGGTCAAGGCCAAGGTAAGAAATCCATCCGGTAAATTTCAACACTTGACGAACGGTGACCAATCACAGTAAGACAAACATACCAGACTGTAAGCAAGCACATTATACCCGGTTTTTTTAGTGGTCAATATCTAATCTAATCTAATCTAATCTAAGTCGCAAAGATATGTTACATTGGAGATTCACATTACATGCATTCTCACAACCAGACACGTACAAGTTCGCGCTTGCACATGCCTCATGTGAACCTACAACATAAAAACCAAATCTCAAATGGAAATACACCCTGCAACTCTTGCCGTCCTTCCCTGAGACAGGGGTGACATTGGCAAAGTGAACCATTTTTACAGCATGGGTGGTCAGCCGCATACCAACCTATAGGTCAAGGAACACACACACACGACAAATTACATTTTATACATCACTAAATAATAATATCCAAATACAAAATATCCATTTACAAATAAAAACAAATTCCAATTTAATAAACCCTAGCCGCCAACATTACAGATCAACCGCCATTTCTTTCTGTCCTTTCATACTTCTTTCATTTCCTCCAGAGTCATAATTTTCTTCATACAGGCTCTTCTTTTATTATGACTCTGGATATTCCATTCATTCGCAATTTCGGATATTTGGTCCATCCATACCTTTCTCGATCTTCCTCTACCACGACATCCATCTATTCTACCAACATATACTTTCTTCGTCAGTCTTTCCTCATTCATTCTCTCCATATGCCCAAACCATCTTAACAAACTTCTTTTATATCAAAGTAAGAAATACATACAGTGAATAACGACACTTGACGTACGGTGACCAATCACAGTGAGCCAAGCCTATAACGCTGTGCGAAAGCGCATTTTAGGCGGTTTCTCTTTAGTGACCCAAGAAAGGAAGCCATCTGGCAAATAACGACACTTGACGAATGGCAACCAATCCCAGTGAGCCAAGCATGTAAATAAATTTCAAGATCAGCCTTTTTCTTCTGCGGGTATTTTTTGTTTTCCTCTCAAGATACGTCAATGGAAAATCAACACCTTTAAACATCAATAAAACGTTCAAATTAAAAAAAAAACGTATGTGTAATCGTGACAGCTCAGTTGATAGAATGCTTGCATTCCATGCCGAGAGCTCGGGTTCGAATCCCACCTAGGGTGTCAGAAATGATAACCCGTTTTGGAGTTTATTAGAAACCCCAAAATAAAATACCGGCAAGGTTTTCTCAGCCTTCACAAGCAATTCGAACCAGCCCACTTGGAAGCTGGGGCACGGCTGGCAAGAAGTTACACTCCATGTGTAGCTTAGTTGCGTTTAGCTTCGTTTCTGACGCTTAGAAGTATCTTATATACAAATGAAAATTTTAAAGGCTAGCCTCAAAATCTAGTAAGCCCTCAGTTTCAGAAAACATTAATGATATAATCCCAAAAATAAACCTGAACCTTAAAATCCCATCCTAACTGAAATTAGGCAGGCGCGCAAACTGAACCGCGAGGAGCCATGATAATAATCCTCCTTGAAGTTCGTCCTGGCTACGACAATCCTCTTGGGAGAAACTATCAATCTCCAACCAATGTAAATAAATGAAGCCACAATCAATGGCGAAGAGTGCCATACAAGTCGGTTCCTATCGGCTTCCCTTTTAAAATGATGTAACATAGTAGTAATAGAATATAGGCACAAAGTAAAAAAATACATTTAAAACCAAAGAAACAATACGTATTTGTTCCCCATTGAAACCATGCAGTCTACTTTATTATCATTTTTGCCTCATTTAAACGGGAAACCGATGGGAATCAGCTTGTATGGCACCCTTTGCCACTGAGTCACATACTTACGCAACTAAGCTACGCGTATAGTGTTACTTCTTGCCTGCATTCTTTCCGAAGGGGTCGCATGTGGCGATTCGGGACCTATTTATTTTTACGGGTAAGGGGGCCGACCTCACACCAACCACTTTCAATTGAAGTGAGAATTTCCCTGCTCCCGGGGGGGCTGGTTCTCATTTCTTGTGAAGGCTAAGTAAACCTTGAGATAGAACCCTTACTCTCGGCATGGAATGCAAGCATTCTACCAATTGAGCTATCGACCTTTTAACGAGCTTGGTGGTCGTCGCTACAAAGCGCCCATTCTCAAGCAAGACCCAGTTGCTGTAAGGCTGGATGGACCTTTGGTGACCGGTCATTGGTAAAGGTTTATGAATTTGGGGATCAAACTCTTGATCTCGGCATTGCAAAACACTTAGGGGATAACGCGGCAAGAAGATACACTAAATGTGTAGCTTAGTTGCCTAGTAGCGAACCAGTTTGTTTTACGTGGACTGCAAACTTCCTTCTTTCACCTAAAAGGGTTGTGTGAGGTAGATCCCCATGCTGTAAAACCTTGGTTTACATTTACCAACGCCACCCCAGTTTTAGGGAAACGCGGCAAGAGTTGCAACGTTTATGTTTCTGTGAGGTTTTTTTGTATTTTTTAAGTACACATGCAGCATGTGTTAGCGCGAACTTACACAAACCTTCACAGGAAGGCCTTCCGCCACTTGAGAAAATATATAGCTTTGCATGAGCGTCCATGTGCTTTTGGTCCTTTTGACACATACATACAGGACTGGCCAATGCCACCCCGGTTTCAGGGAAAAGCGGCAGGAGTTGCAAGGTTAATATTCATGTGAGGTTTTGTTTATTTGTATGCACACATGCAGAATGTGTAGGCGCGAACCTACATTGGACCGGTCCGTAGTCCAGTGGCAACACTTCGGACTCGTAAATGGAAGGTTGTGGATTCAGATCCCGGCGGAGCCCAAAAATATACCATTCATATTTCGAATGTGCTCTTCGCTGAGTTGAAAAATTCATAAACCTTTACCAAAGACCGGTCACTGAAAGGTCTATCCAACCTTACAACAACTGGGTCTTGCTTGAGAAATGGCGCTTTCTACAGCGACGACCAAGCTCGCAGAGGGCTCTTGAGGTGTGATACACACAAAAACAGCGCTCACCAAATAAATCATCCTTATATTATTATTATATATTACATGTGCATGTCTGTGGGCATGCATTTAATATGAGCCTTAAATGTTAACATATCTCTGCAGCTTAGATTATAGATAGATTATAATAGATACAGGACGGGTTTGCGGAGGGTTTGAGGTTATGTGTGCCTACCTGAGGAAGTGATAAATGTCAAAGAAGTCATTGACCACTCCTACTGCTGATTTTGCAGTCACAGTTATATTACAGTATTCTGGGCCCCCCACATTTTGCCGGGCCTTCCCCTGCCCAAGTTTCCATCGCGCGGTTTCTCCCCCCATGATGATGCCCGCACACACACGTCGCCGAAACATTTCAAACAACAATAATAACTCCGCACAACTTCCAATGTGGAAACCGCAGTAAGTTCATGACGTCACCGCGACCTGCCACTCTGTTTCACTGCGAATGGTGCTCCCTTATTTGTTGGGTGGTTAACGCTCCAAGCTCGTAATTGCGAGGTTGTGAGTTCGATACATTTAAAAAATAAACATTGAAAGAATTTCTAAAATTACTTATAATAAAGATTTTGGCCGTCGTTGTGGAAAGGATCAATGCTCAAGCAAGACCCAGTTGCTTTAAGGCTGGATGTACCTTTAGTGACCGGTCTTTGGTACGGGTCTATGAATTTTTCACCCAGCGAAGAACATATTTGAAAATATAAATGGTATTTTTTTGGTGCTCCACTGGGATTCGAACCCACAACCTGCGCTGCAAAGTCTTGCCACATCACTCCTCACCTTCAAGCTCTGCATTGGCTGAAAATCCCTGAGAGGATTACCTTTAAAGTTGGTCTGCTCACTTTTAAAGCACTACGTGGGAGTGCTCCGGGGTACCTGATGGAGCTGGTGTCTCCAACAACTATAACCTTGCGTGAACAAACACTGAGGTCAGCTGCATCAAGAAGCAGCTGCCTGGAAGTCCCAGCAAGAAGACCCCACACTGTTTTTGGAGACAGGGCATTCAAGGCAGCCGCTCCAATGACCTGGAATGCTTTTCCTGACACACTGAGGGAACTGGATTTGGAGACGCAATTTAAAAGAAGTCTCAAGACTCACCTCTTCGTCCAATCATATGGACAAGCGCCTTTGTAGTGACACACTGTCATAAAAGGCGCTATATAAATTCTGTGTTTATTATTATTATTATTATGAATTTTTCAACCCAGCGAAGAGCAAATTTGAAAATATAAATGGTATATTTTTTGTGCTCCGCCGGGAATCGAACCCACGACCTTGCAGTTACGAGTCTGAAGTGTTACCACCTGGACTACGGACCGGTCAAACGGACCCTTTAATTTAGAGTCTTACGGCATCTGTATATTTTATGTTCATCAATTCCTATTTGGAAATAATGGTTCACTTTCTAATGTCACCCCTGTTTCTGCGAAAGTCGGCATGAGTTGCAGTGCTTATGTTCATTTTTAAATTGGGTTGTTCTGTTTTAAGTCGACATGCGAAATGTGTAAGCGTGACCTTATGGAAATACATGAAATATGAATCATATATGTAATATATCAATGCAACTTTGATTAAAGATTATAGACTGTAAATATAAAAGTAGGTAAAAGTTTGAGCGGTCTAATTCCATAGACTCCATTAATATTTTGACAAATTGAAAACCCATCGACACGAAATATTTTCCATAATGGAAATTTCCCAACCCACTGTGACGTCATCAACTAACAAATAGTTTATGGATATTTTCGGTTTATGATGGAGCGCCCCATATTGGCAATTAAGTGAAACTTTCAACCATCTTTGTGAAATATTTAGGCAATGTTAAATATTAGCAATAATTTGGTTTAATAATGTGGTTGGTTTAAGTCTGAGTAAATTTGTGAGTTAAACGCAACTAAGCTACACATATAGTGTAACTTCTTGCCTGCGTTATCACCGAAGGGGTCGCATGTGGCAATTCGGGACCTATTTATTTTTACGGGTAAGGGGGCCGGCCTCACACCAACCACTTTAAGTTGAAGTGGGGGTTTCCCAGCTCCCGGTGGCGTCTTTCTTTTAAACTGGCCATTTCGACAGACGACACACACGAAAAATGTTTCTTACACTTTATGGCCTTTGTTAAGAAGTGACATTAATGGAAAAAATCACGCGTGTTAATTGATTTTTTATCTAAATTTTAAAATAAAAATATTTTACAAAACTTAAAAAATGACGCTACAAAAAATTTTTACGGGTAAGGGGGCCGGCCTCACACCAACCACTTTAAGTTGAAGTGGGGGTTTCCCAGCTCCCGGTGGCGTCTTTCTTTTAAACTGGCCATTTCGACAGACGACACACACGAAAAATGTTTCTTACACTTTATGGCCTTTGTAAAGAAGTGACATTAATGGAAAAAATCACGCGTGTTTATTGATTTTTTATCTAAATTTTAAAGTTAAAATATTTTAAAAAACCTAAAAAATGACGCTACAATAAAATATTTAAAAAAACGCGTTTTTGTTCACATTTTTTCTTCTAATTTTGTTGTTTAAAATTTTGGACATATTTTTTTTCTTCATAATTATTGAATGATACAATGTCTAGAGAGTCTATGAAAAATATTTTAGGTGATGTGAACAGTTTTCGAGATAATATGAAAAAACTGAAACTAGATAATAAATTAAATGTGCGCGGCAGTACTTCAGCATGAATTGTCGCCGAATGAACATTATGGAGGGTAAGACGCCTCCCGGTGGGGCTGGTTCTCATTTCTTGTGAAGGCCAACAACACGTGGTGCACCTAAGCGGTCACCCATCCAAGTAGCATTTTTGTTGACATTTTCCAGTAATTTTCAGGTGTGATACCTACACACAAAAACAGCGCTCACCAAATAAATCATCCTAATATTATAATTATGATTATTATTATAATGGTCACTGGTCTATCGAATTATTGATTAAATTAAGCTTACTAATTTCTGCAATCTCCTCCTATCTCCCTTTGTATCCATTGGAGCGTCCCTTTCTCCCCATCTCACTCTGCCATCAAATCACATTACCAACTTGCGGCCAGTCTCTGTACTCCCCGAGAGGAGGGGGGGGAGGAGGTCTGCCTTACACCAACTCACCCCAGAAACCAACACTGATCCAATTCAAAGTCGTGCAGTTGAAACTGACAAAGATGTGTATCTAGCCCAGTTTGGAAACTATTGATTATATACGGTGTTATTCACACACACAGCAAATCCATGGCTCAACCGCCACCGAATGTGAATTTTCAATACAAAAAAACGATGATCTATTGATCAGCTATGGATTAAATGTGCTGTGAATAACCTTGTAAGTGTAATAAGTTTTATCCAAAGTAAAACTATATGTTCGTTGACTAATTTGTTGGTGTGAGAGTGATCCCCAATGCTGTAAAACTTGCTTTACTTTGTCAATGCCCTCCCCAGATACAGTGAAAGGCAGCAGGAGTTGCAAAGTTTACTGTCATGTGTGTGTTTTTTCACATGCAGTGAGTGTAAGTGTGAATTTACACATATGTGCAACTTAGATGAAAGATTATCATTCATGCAGTTCGCCAACCTACATAATATGTACTTACAGAAGAAAAAAACAAACCTGTCATGAAAATAAGCCTTCAAGCAACTTCTACCGCCTTTCCCTGGGCATGGGTGAGATTGGCAAATGTGATCCATATTTTGTACAGCAAGGGGGTCAGCCTCATACCAACCTATTAGCCAAAGACCATAAATCTTAATAAATTTAATAAAATGTAAGTTAGATTTACGAACGTTAGACATATTTGTTAAATTACTTGAAAAAAAATTAATAATCGGATAATTATACGAACCTTTTGTTATAGAACTTCAGCGTTCTCGACGTTTCGTTGACTTCTTATCCAACATCATCAGGAGACGCATTTTTGTTCATCATTGGTATACACAATGTAATTTGTCGTGTATGTTCTTTGACTTATAGGTTGGTATACGGCTGACCACCCATGCTGTAAAAATGGTTCACTTTGCCAATGTCACCCCTGTCTCAGGGAAGGACGGCAAGAGTTGCAGGGTGTTTGCCCATTTTTGAGATTTGGGTTTTATGTCGTAGGTTTACATGCGGCATGTGCAAGCGCGAACTTGTACGTGTCTGGTGGTGAAAATGCATGTAATGTGAATCTCCAATGTAACATATCTTTGCAACTTCATCTGCAACATTCAACTGGTCATTAGTTCATCCCTGCCCTCCGCCAAACAAGGATGCGTCTCTTGATGATATTGGAAAATAATCCAACGAAACATTCAACCAGTCTGTAGTTCAGTAGTAACACTTCAGACTTGTAAATGGAAGGTCGTGGGTTCGATTCCCGGCGGAGCACAAAAAATATACCATTTATATTTTCAAATTTGCTCTTCGCTGGGTTGAAAAATTCATAATAATAATAATAATAAACACAGAATTTATATAGCGCCTTTTATGACAGTGTGTCACTACAAAGGCGCTTGTCCATATGATTGGACGAAGAGGTGAGTCTTGAGACTTCTTTTAAATTGCGTCTCCAAATCCAGTTCCCTCAGTGTGTCAGGAAAAGCATTTCAGGTCATTGGAGCGGCTGCCTTGAATGCCCTGTCTCCAAAAACAGTGTGGGGTCTTCTTGCTGGGACTTCCAGGCAGCTGCTTCTTGATGCAGCTGACCTCAGTGTTTGTTCACGCAAGGTTATAGTTGTTGGAGACACCAGCTCCATCAGGTACCCCGGAGCACTCCCACGTAGTGCTTTAAAAGTGAGCAGACCAACTTTAAAGGTAATCCTCTCAGGGATTTTCAGCCAATGCAGAGCTTGAAGGTGAGGAGTGATGTGGCAAGACTTTGCAGCGCCATATATGAGTCTAGCTGCAGCGTTCTGCAACGATTGAAGCCTTTTGAGCTGATTTTTGGGCTGGCCAGCATAGATCGCATTGCAGTAGTCAAGTTTGGCCACAACAAAGGAATTTACAATCGCCTTTGTAGCACTCCTAGGCAGACTTTTAACCACGGTCTTAATTTGCCGGAGAGCAAAGAATCCGGATCTGACAGTGTTTGATAGTTGATTATCCAGTGTCAGGTGCTGGTCGATGCAAACTCCAAGAAGTTTAATGCTGGCAGACGGGTTGACATTTACTCCGCAGATTCTGATGGGCGACAGGTCAAGAAGTTCATTGCGCTTCTTTATAAACCTTTACCAAAGACCGGTCATCAAAAGGTCCATCCAACCTTACAACAACTGGGTCTTGCTTGAGAATTGGCGCTTTCTACAGCGACGACCAAGTTCGCAGAGGGCTCTTGAGGTGTGATACACACAAAAACAGCGCTCACCAAATAAATCAGCCTAATTTTTTTTTTTTTTCCGTAATGACTGGGTTTCGAATGAGTGCGGTATAAGTCCGGTCGATAGCCCAGTTGGTAGAGTGCTGTGCCAATGCAAAAGTTTTGGTTCGAATCTCACCGTGGGTGCTAGCAATTATTTCCCGTTTCACTGCTTATTTCAAACCAAAAAAAGAATACCGACAAGGTTAACTCAGCCTTCACAAGAAATGAGTACCATTTGACCGGTGCGTAGCCTAGTGGTTAACGCTTCTGACTCCTCAATGAAGGTTTGTGAGTCCGGATCCCGGCGGAGCACAAAAAAAATTACCATTTATAGTTTCATATATGCTCTTCGCTGGGTAAAAAAATCACAAACCTTTACCAAAGATCGGTCACTAAAGTTCCATCCAGTCTTATAGCAACTGGGTCTTGCTTGAGAATTGGCGCTTTCTACAGCGAGGACCAAGCTGGCAGAGGGCTCTTGAGGTGTGATCCACACAAAAACAGCGCTCGCCAAATAAATCATCCTAATATTATTGTTATCTTCATTGAGAGCTCTGAGCATGGAATGCATGCACCCTATCAAATGAACTATCAAACGGACAGATTTTATTGTGGTAATTCTTCACTATTCTGAAAATCTATTTGTTTTACAGGTGGGGAGAACGGCACTGCAGGTTCCAGGTTCGCTTCCCGGCGTCTGCGTCCCAAAGCTGCATCACCTAGCAGGCAGGGACCTCAGCAATGTCAAGTAAGTCAGTTTTTCATACAAAAAAGTCTCAAGAAGGGTTCACTTTCTTCATATTGCTATCCGACAAATATTTCTCAACGCTTTATAGTGGTCAACCGAAGAAGCAGTTCAACCGCCTTCAATCTGTGGTGAATTCGGCAGCAAGGCTCATATTCGGGATACCCAAATTTGCACACATCACTCCGCTGTTAAAAAAACTACATTGGCTTCGTTTCCCGGAGAGGGTGGTCTACCGTGTTTGTTTGATGGTATATAAAGCCATCAATGGCTTGACTCTACTTTATCTGACTGACATGATTTCGCCTGTTGAAATGGGTGTGAGGAGGCAGACACTCAGATCCGCGGGCGATGGAGCAGTCAATTTGGTTCAGCCACGCCGTCAGATTCGTACAAATTTCGGGGACCGCGCTTTCCGTGTTGCGGGTCTGGTGGAGTGGAACAGACTGCCACCCGAAGTGAAGAACTCCAAATCCATACGTGTATTTCGCGGAGCACTCAAGACACCTTTTAGAATGTTTTTTTCGTTCCTTGACTTATAGGTTGGTATGCGGCTGACCACCCATGCTGTAAAAAAATGTTCACTTTGCCAATGTCACCCCTGTTACAGGGAAGGACGGCAAGAGTTACAGGGTGTATGTCCATTTGAGATTTATGTTGTAGGTTCACATGAGGCATGTTCAAGCGCGAACTTGGACGTGTTTGGTTGTGAGAATGCATGTAATGTGAATCTCCAATGTAACATATCTTTGCGACTTAGATTAGATAAGGTTAGATTACCCACCCTTGAAGTGTGACGCACACAAAAATGGTGCCCTCTTATCATTTGTTTAAAAAAAGCCTCATATAATTTTAATCTTCATCTAAATCTAAGTTGCAAAGATATGTATCCCTTGAGATTCATATTAAATGCTTTCCCACAAGCAGACACGCATAATTTCGCGCTCACACATTCCGCATGTGGACCTACAATATAAAAACCCAATCTCAAATGAACATAAGCCCTACAACTCTTGCCGACCTTCTCTGAAACAGGACTGACAATGGCAAAGTGAACCATTTTTTCAGTATGGGGGGTCAGCCTCATACCAACCTATAAGTCAAGGAATATAATAATAATAATAATCATTTTAATAATGGATGCTACTTTTCCCTTCTATATATTTTATATTCTCCTCTCTCAGTTGTTTTGATAGAATTTCCATAATCCAGTTGTGGTCGATGGTCTTATGCAGCTCGCAAGACTTCAATTTGTATAAATTATGGCGGAAAACTTCGTTAACTATGCAGACAAAACATCGCCGGCCAAAAACAAACTAAGTTATGGAACCACGGACACAGAAAATCAACCCGAGGACTTCATATTGTAACCTCTGCATTATCAGGCAACATGCTTTTTGAATCAAACTTCCAAAGAAAATTAATAAATAATAATCAGTTTTCCAATTGATTTAGTGAAACCTTGTGGTATGCCATTTTAAAAGGATTATTTTACAAAATAATTAAAATTATTTTAATTTTAGTTTTTTAAAATAATTTTTAATTATTTTTAAAAATAATCCTTTTAAAATAAAAATCTAAGAAAGATGTTTTATCATTTAAAGTTCGCGCTTACAAATGCTGCATGTGTAATTCAAAAACCAAACCTCAAATAAACATGAGCCCTGCATCTTTTGTCGATCTTCCGTGAAAATAGGGTGGCATTGTCAAAGTGAACCACTTTTTACAGTACGGGTTGTCAGCCTCATACCAACCCATAAGTCAAGGGATCAAATTCAAATTTATTGAATGTGAAATTTGTCGTGTATGTTCCTTGACTTATAGGTTGATATGCGGCTGACCACACATGCTGTAAAAATGGTTCACTTTGCCAATGTCACCCCTGTCTCAGGGAAGGACGGCAAGAGTTGCAGGGTGTATGTCCATTTGAGATTTGGTTTTTATGTTGTAGGTTCACATGAGGCATGTGCATTGTGCAAGCGCGAACTTGTACGTGTCTGGTTGTGAAAATGTATGTAATGCGAATCTCCAATGTAACATATATTTGCAACTTAGATACGATTAGATTGGAGTTTATTTTAAATCAAATGAAAAATACGTGCGATATTTACTCCGCCTTTACAAAAAGTGAGAACAAGCTCCCTCAGGAGCTGGAAAACTTCCACTTCAATCGAAGTGGTTGATGTCGGGAGAAGTCGTGTGGACGAACTGTTGTGTGACTGATTTGTCCATGGACGAGCTGTCTGTGGACGATTTGTCGTGGAAGCAGTACGCTCCCATCCGTATTGGTATCTCGTCCATTAAATGCTTGTTTGACTTGTGTACATCACAGGTAATTTTACATCAACAATGTTTATATGTGACCAACTGAGGATCTTGAAGTGTGCCGCTGTTAGGAGGTGAAATACCTCTTGGCATGGGAGCTCCAAGGGCCTCCGCTATAGAGTTGTTCAGGGAGCCATTCCATCTGGACCATGGTTTGCTGGAGCCAGACTATCTAGAAACCACATCACCATTATCTGCCGTATGCGCTTTGGACACGTCAGACTAAACAACCATTTGTTTAAGTTGGGGCTTGTCGAATCCCCGGACTTTGACTGCGGCCAAGATCTTGAAACTATAGATCATACTTTTTTTTGGATGCCCCTTACGAGATGCATTAGATATTTATTTCAAATTCAAAAACATTTCATTTCCGGTAAACATATAACACCTCTTGGCACTTTATTCCTCTAAAATTAATAGCATTTTGTTCAAATCAATTCTTAAAAATGGTATAAAAATCTAAAATCATCACAAAAATGTTAAAAACTAATTGTTAAACATTCCTGCAACTAACAGATGAATCCAGGGCTGTAACATCCTTCAGGCTGAGATGCCAAAAAAAAACAATGTTTATATGTGTCCTGGGCCAATGTTTCCTATATGAAATGGATATTGATTTCAAATACATTTAAAACAGCTCCCACACTATCGTGTTTTACATTTTTTTTTTGCTCAGATTGTGAAGAATGTGATTCTTATGACAGTTTCATTGAAAGGTCATCTTTAAATCAAAAAGTAGATAAGCCAAACAAGCACTAGCGGGATGGTGCTACGCTCAGCTTGGTGAAGCGTACCCAAACCAGATGAGGCCTCTACAGCAAAGCCTACACAATCGCTTGTACTGTGACCTGCATTGAGTGCCTATCCATTATGATCGCCCCTGCCTTATAGAGAATAATGGCGCACTTGTGATAATAATCCATATCAACATCGTGAGGTTAACCAACCTGTAGGTTCTTGTTTTATCGTGCCGTTGCTTTAACTTCACGGGAAGACCTTCCACCACTTGAGAAAATATACAGCTTTGTAATAAAGTTTAGTATGAAGCTGACCTCTCATACTGTAATAAATGGTTCACTTTTCCAATGTCACCCCTGTTTCAGGGAAGGTCGGCAAAAGTTGCAGGGTTTATTTTAGTTTGAGGTTTGTATTTTATTTTGTGAATACACATTAAGCATTTGTGAGCGCAAACTTACACCAACTCTTTCAGGGCACGCATTTGATATGAATTTTGAATGTTTATAAATCTTTGCAACTTAATTATAGTGTTATGTAAATATTAAATATGCAATATAAATATTAAGATAGGTATAGGTATTAGTTATAGCTGATAGGAATTCTGTATAATATTTGTGGGTAGGATTAATGGTTGTTTAGTACATAGAGAACTCACAAGATTGTCAAAATAATTTGCTTCGAGAAGCTTCAGGCAAAATTGACCTTTAGAAGCTTCTATCGCTGGGGTATATAATGAGAAGTTACCCACAATAAAATGTTTTATCCACAATTTCTATAATCCTTGAATCCGTACTAGGCGATTTAATGCATTCCCACAAGCAGACACGCATAAGTTTGCGCTTGCACATGCCGCATGTTAACCTACAACATAAACACCATTATTGGATGCCATTATCGTGTATCCAAACAGAAGAGTGAGAAAACAAAAAAAACACACACACAGCACTTCACATGGTTTTAATTATGGATTCGGCCTAAATTCGGTTCAAAATCCAAACATTCGGTGTAGTAAAAAGTAAAATAAAATGCCTACATAGTTTTACCATTTTGACTGTTATAAATGGATGTCATAGTAAATTTTATAACCTTAAAATAATAATAAGGCCTTTATATACCTACCTACTCACTCATGGTCATTTATTTTAGTAGGAACAAGTGAACATGAATTAACAATTTGATAACAAAAAAACCTTCTACTCCGTTACATAGATATCAGATTGAAACAAAAATGCAATAAACTTAGTATTCTTCCAACAAATAACAGTAACTAGAAACTATAATACCTACTATAATCTATATCTATAATCTAAGTTGCAAGGATATATTCATTTAAAGCTCTCAGATGTATGCCCACAAACCAACACGTGTGTTCGCGCTTATAAATGCTGAATGTGTACTTACAAATAAAATCCAAACCTCAAATGAACATTAGCCCCACAACTTTTGCCGACCTTCCCTGACACAGGGGTGACATTGGCAAAGTGAACCATTTTGTACAATATGGGTGGTCAGCCTCATACCAACCCATAAGACAAGGAAACTAAATGACGTAACTAAATATTTAAAAATTCAAATGGACAAAACATAGTTTTAATTATTTATTTATTTATTTTTTGTGCTCGAACATTTTCACCAAATGAGGCATCTTCTTTTATCCATTTGAATTTTTAAATAATTAAAAATCGACTTTCACTGTGTAAACAGATTTACCTGAAAATAAATAATACGTAACTTTTTCACCGAACCAAAGTTCGGGCGTTTTATTTTATTTTAACCGAATGTTTGGCTGAAGTTCGTATTCGGTTCAAACCTTATTTATTTATTTATTTATTATTATATTTAGGCTGACAAGTTGAGTCAATGCAATCTATGTGACAATGCAATCTATGCTGCACAACCACTATGTCAGCTGAAGGGACTGCAGTCAGTGCTGAATGCCGGTGCACGCCTGATGTTTGGGCAGAACAGGTACTGCCACATCACGCCACTTCTACAAGGACTCCACTGGCTGAAAATTCCTCAGAGAATTAATTTTAAACTGAACCTTATAGTGTTCAACGCTTTTCAAGGAATAGCTCCGGAGTACTTGCAGGAACTAGTGCACCCTAAGGAAATTCAGGAGAGAGGACTGACGCTGCGTTCGTCAGAGAGAAGCTCCAAAACTTTGGTGAGCGAGCCAACCAGGAGACTAACCACTGTGTTCGGCAATCGTGCATTTGCTGTTGCGGGTCCCTCTTCGTGGAACCAGCTGCCACTGGAAGTTCGAGGATCAGAAACCAGGGAAAACCTAAAAACATCCCTCAAGACACACTACTTCCCAGCGATAGCACAGAAAGCGCCCTTGGAGTGACAATCTTTCACGAAACGGCG
Organism: Agapetus fuscipes; assembly: GCA_951799405.1. Taxonomy (NCBI): domain Eukaryota; kingdom Metazoa; phylum Arthropoda; class Insecta; order Trichoptera; family Glossosomatidae; genus Agapetus; species Agapetus fuscipes. The sequence continues at coordinate 2,027,272 of OX637349.1, forward strand.
CTATATCAAGTCATCATCATCATACCTCCTATGCTTCAATGCCGTGAGCCAGTTTCAGGTCCACTTATTTGGTAATGTCCGCTCCACACATAGTATAATATTCCATACTGCACAGAAGCATTGTAATCCGTGCTTAGAGGGGACGGGACCTCACATGGAAATTCCTATTCAGTAATTTTCACTAATTGGCAAATTACCCCGCCGATTCCCAGACGAATTTTCTGGAACAAAATAAATGTAGGTATGCATCGCTTGTAAAGCAACGCATAACTTTCTGGAAATGCTTTTCGTCCTCTTAGTGCTTGTTCATCTTACGTCCATCAGAAGTTGACGCGTTTTCAGAGATACCTCTCCATCTACGGTATATAAGTATGCAAATAAATACTCATAAAAATCAGTGGAATATTCTTTTTTGATTAAAGTATTTAAAATGGCATTTCACAGTGTATAACAAAAACAATTTGAAAAGTAATTCAATGTTAATATTTATCTTTGCAACTAAAATTATTGATTATAGTTAGACTGCAAAAGCTTGGGAATTTTTTGTTGTTTTCCGAAACTGAACACTAAATTGCTACATTCCCACATTCTCCTTAAGCTCAGCAGCAAATGGCCGGAGCATTGTCTTGCCAGACGTCCTGTAGGTAGGTTTTACACCGGGCAAAAATACGGACGCCACCGCTGAAACAAAGTGTTTTCGGAAAGCAACCAGAGATTTATTAACCGTCAGATTATCTGGGAGGAAGGCTTTGCAGGCGGGACTAGAGATTGGGGGCCATGCGAGGTAAAGGCTTCACTGAGGAGATTCCACGACTAACAGTCTGCAGACAAATGGGCCATAAACTTATCGTATGTGGATAAATAGAGTACGCTTTATTACATAATCTATAATCTAAGTTGCAAAGAGATATACATGAACAATTCTTTCGTCAACGACGATACCACGTTGAAAGCACCGGTTCTCATCATATCACCGAAGTTAAGCAACATTGTGCAAGGATGCTACTTGGATGGGTGACCGCTAGGTACACCGCCTGTTGTTGGCATCTCTTTGACCGGTCCGTAGTCCAGTGGCAACACTTCGGACTCGTAAATGGAAGGTTGTGGATTCGAATCCCGGCGGAGCACAAAAATATACCATTTATATTTCCAAATGTGCTCTTCGCAGGGTTGAAAAATTCATAAACCTTTACCAAAGACCGGTCACTGATAGGTCCATCCAACCTTACAACAACTGGATCTTGTTTGAGAATTGGCGCTTTCTACAGCGACGACCAAGCTCGCAGAGGGCTCTTGAGGTGTGATACACACAAAAACAGCGCTCACCAAAAAAATCATCCTAATATTATTATTTTTAATTCTTATTAAATGCATTGCCACAGACAGTATAAGTACAAATGCTGCATGTGTACAAATTAAAATCCATGCCTCAAATGAACACCTGCAACTTTTGCCGATCTTCCCTAAAATACGGGGTGACATTGACAAAGTGAACGATTTTTTACAGCACGGGGGGTCAGCTTCATACCAACCTATAAGTCAAGAAACTGTGTACTTACAAAACATACCAAATCTCAGATGAACATAAGCCTTGCAACTTTATCTCCTGTAACCGGAGGCCATTGAAAAAAGTTAACCAAGTTGTAGCATCATGGAGGTCAGCCTCATACCAATTTAAATGTTGCCAATTAATAAATCAAACCAGTGTGCCATATATCAAATCACATCACAGAAAATGAAAATGGCGGTACACAATTGTATATTGTTGCCGACCCTAATGTATGGAAGCGAGTCGTGGATGGTGAATGAAAGAGAAGTAAATAAGGTATGCACCGTAAAAATGGCTCATTTGAGAAGTATGACAGGAAAAACACTAAAAGATAGAGCGATAAGCGAATGGGTTCTGAATGAATGCGGAGTAAAAGAAAGCGTGAAAGTTCAAAGAAGTGTGATGCAATAGTTTGAACATATTGAAAGGATGAATGAAGACCGACTGTCAAAAAAGGTGTATAAAGGGAATGTAATAGGTAAGCGTGGAAGGGGAAGACCTAGGAAAGAATAGATTGATCAGATAAGTGAGATTGCGAATGAATGAAATTTACAGAGTGTAAACAAGAGAAGAGCGTGCATGAAAAGAGTGATGAAACTAGATGAGATGAAAGAAGTATGCAAGGACAGAGTCAAGTGGAGGCACTTGTGAGGAGGTAGGTACCGACCACCCCTAGAGGAGTGGCGGCAGGATACAAGACAAGACAAGACAAGACATCGATTCGAAATACATTTCCACTGACTTTTTGTGCACAACTTGTTACAATCTATTCGTTAGTGAACGTAGAGTCTTGACACGTCCTAGGGGTGGCCAGAAACTCCACGGGGTAGAGGCAGCGCTGTACGTAATCCGGTCAGGCGGTCGGTCAGCGGGCAAAGTTTCAAGGGAGGGGGTGAATTTACCGCCGGGATGAAGGAGGGCGCTTTGCGGGACCCTAGCCGAGAAAACACTCGTCGCAAATAAACGGAACCCAATGGCGACTTGCAGCTGAGAGTAATTATTTGCGAACGTGCAAAAAATACAGCGTGCACAGGGTCCTGTCTGCTGCTTTGAGAGAGGCTTTAAAAAGTGCAGTTGCATCCTGAAAAAGTGCACTTTGAACATAATTAAGTATATAATTTATATTCTAAGCTGCAAAGATACATCATGGACGGTCCGTAGTCCCGTGGAACACTTCGGACTCGTAAATGGAAAGTTGTGAGTTCGAATCCCGGAGGAGCACAAAAAAAATACCATTTATATTTTCAAATTTGCTCGTCGTTGCGTTGGGTTGAAAAATTCATAAACCTTCACCAAAGACCGGCCATCAAAAGTTCCATTCAGCCTTACAGAAACTGAGTCTCGTTTGAGAATTGGCGCTTTTTACAGCGACGACCAAGCTCGCAGAGGGCTCTTGAGGTGTGATACACACAAAAACAGCGCTCACCAAATAAATCAGCCTAATTTAATTAATTTAATCAACATTTAGGGGGCCTACAGTATGGTTGGTCAGCCTCATAGAAACCTTTTACATATTTCAAGGAACATCTAATCTAATCTAATCTAATCTAAGTTGCAAGGATATGTTACATTGAAGATTCACATTACATGCATTCTCACAACCAGACACGTACAAGTTCGCGCTTGCACATGCCTCATGTGAACCTACAACATAAAAATCAAATCTCAAATGGACATACACCCTGCAACTCTTGCCGTCCTTCCCTGAGACAGGGGTGACATTGGCAAAGTGAACCATTTTTACAGCATGGGTGGTCAGCCGCATACCAACCTATAAGTCAAGGAACACACACACACGACAAATTACATTTTATACATCATTAAATAATAATATTCAAATACAAAATATCCATTTACAAACAAAAACAAATTCCAATTTAATAAACCCTATTCGCCAACATTACAGATCAACCGCCATTTCTTTCTGTCCTTACATACTTCTTTCATTTCCTCCAGAGTCATAACCTTCTTCATACAAGCTCTTCTTTTATTATGACTCTGGATATTCCATTCATTCGCAATTTCGGATATTTGGTCCATCCATACCTTTCTCGGTCTTCCTCTACCACGACATCCATCTATTCTACCAACATATACTTTCTTCGTCAGTCTTTCCTCATTCATTCTCTCCATATGCCCAAACCATCTTAACAAACTTCTTTTAATCTTCACTTTCACACTTTCTCTTGCACCACATTCTTCTCTTACAAAATCATTCCTCACCCTGTCACTCCGTTTTTTCCCAATCATACTTCTTAGAAAGTCCATTTCAACAGTATGGACTTTACTAATTTCACTTTCATTCACCGTCCAGGCCTCGCTTCCATACATCAAGGTGGGTAAAAGTATGCCACTGCGTACCGCCAATCGAGCATTTTTTGATATGTTTTGATTTTTGGCGATACAAGCTGTGGCACCCAGTACACACCTGCCCTTCATTACTCTTCTTTCAAACATAATTCGTTTTATTTATTTTGTAATTTTTTTATAAGTTCAAGTCCTGTTTGTTTCGGAAATAAATAAGTAAAAAAATGTCTTATTAAAAAATTATAACAAACTTTGTTTTGTTCTACTTTATTTATTTTTATTTAGTTACAAACAAAAATAACGAGTTGTGACCGGTTTCGGCCTCTTGGCCATCCTCAGAGAAACTGAAATCTTAAAATAATGGGAGTCTATATAAAGCAAAATGAATATTATACACACAGTAGAATTAGGAGAAATATGAAAAATTATAAAGAATAGCTTTGTGAAAAAAAAATGTCTCCTTTCTCTCCTCTTTCATCTTCTTCTTTCCATATTTTAATAAACTCTTTAAATAGATTATTGATTTTTTTAATGGACCACTTAAAAACGTTAATAGTTTTTGCATTATTCACTCGGCTAGCTAATACCTAAAGCCGGCATTTAATAATATTCCATATAGAAGTTTAGTTTGTCCGCCCTCGGAGGTAAGCGGCTTACTACTTAGAGCCGCCGACTTGAAACAACTGGGAACGTATTAAAACAGATTTTTAACTCAATTATTCTTCGCAGTGCGCTACGGCGAAATGTTATTGTTGAAATAAGAGGATTGCAGAATGTAGAAAATTATAACTTTTCTGCTCTCCATTTTCTATTCAAAAAAGATAACAATTATATGGTACTCGAGTGTCTATTTTTGAATCTAAGAAAAAATATGTAACCTCAATCTTCGTCATGGAGTGTTTGATGCTCGAAAGCCAAAACAAAGTCTAAACTTTTTTAAAACATAGTTTTATTTTCACTTATTTTGAAATAACAAGGCCTAAGCGCTATCGAACTTTATCCGTCCATCTTCAGAGGCTAACTGAGGCTAAAAACAAAAGAGTTAAAATTCAGGGTAGGAAAGAGAAAGTGGGTGGGGTTTTTCGGGCAGGTACTGTTAGTAGTCCGGGAGAAGGACTAGGTATTTGCTTATTAATAATATTATTTAAATTGTATTGAATTTTATTTTAGTAATTCTGTGTATGTGTGTGTGAAGACGTGAGTGTTTGACACTTTGAACTGTTGGTACTTCTGGTTCTCTGGAAACATCCATTCTAGAGGCGTCTCGTGTGGTCAGGAACACGTGAGAATAAGCCTTGGGGTTGTATATATGTATAGGTTGCTTTTCTTTGAAGCTGATCTGATTCGTTTTGAGTGATTAATTAACGCTGTGAATGATCCATTAACGCCCAAGCCGTGAAACCACCAATACAGAAGTTACACAGTGAACCATATTATAAAATCGATTTGTTAAAAATGAATTCAACTGCAGTTTTATTAAAAGTGAATTCCGTGCTGAACAAATTGGTTCACTTTTGCCATTGCCGACCCGATTTCAGGGAAAGGCGGCCTTGTGTGAGGTTTCATTTATTTGAATGCACACACGCGGAATGTGCGGGCGCGAACCTACATGTTCATGTCTGTGGGCATGCATGTAATATAAGCCTTAAATATTAACATATATTTGCAGCTTAAATTATAGATTATATAGAACAAAAAAGTACGATGAGATGGTTCGGACATGTCGAAAGAATGGATGATGAACGACTAACGAAGAAAGTGTACAAAGCAAACGTCAGAGGAAAGCGTGGAAGGGGAAGGTCGAAGAAAGAATGGTTAGACCAAATAGGTGAGATTGCGAAAGAATGTAACCTGCAGAGTGAGAATAAGAGAAGAGTATGTCTCAAAAATGTGATGAATATTGAGGAAATGAAAGTGATTTGTAAGGACAGAAAAAAATGGAGGTGCATCTGCTGAGGCACCAGCTACCCCTAGCGGAACGGTGGCAGGATACAGTACAGTACAGTAGAACCCTAAATAAAATCATAACAGTATGATTCACATATCGAGCAGCATTTCAAGACGATTACCGAATCATCATTGTACACAGTTTCTTCCATGAAAAATTTAATACCTTTCTGAATGGAATGCCGGCTGCATTAATTTTAAATCTTATTTTAAAAAAAATGTATAAAAGAAAAATAAAACATGGCAGGCTTTTGCGATGACAAGAAAATTCTTTTTAATTAATTTCCCTTTGATGGCCCTGCACTCTTTTCCTTTCTCTCAGTCCTCCTAATAAAGATCCCATCCATTTTTTCATCATGACCCATCTCTCCTTTAAAATTACTTCGCATTATTTCCTTTGGTATTTTCCTCGCCTCAGGCTTTCGGTTTTTCTTCGGAATATGTCAAATGCAACCGTGAAGTATTCCGGTATTTCTAAAAGTCGATTCCATATCCGCTGCCGAGGCGTTGCTAGCTTGAATGCCAGATTTGTGAGTGGATTTGGCAACGTCTAATTCTAAATCTAAATCTAAGCTGCAAAGATATGTATCATTTGAGATTCATATTAAATGCATTCCCACAAGCAGACATGTATAAGTTCGCGCTCACACATGCCGCATGTGGACTTACAGTATAACAAACCCAATCTCAAATGAACATAAGCTTGACCGGTCCGTAATCCAAGTGGTAACACTTGGGACTCGTAACTGGAAGGTTGTGGGTTCGAATCCCGGCGGAGCACAAAAAATAAACCATTTCTCTTTTATAATTTGCTCTTTGCTGGGTTGAAAAATTCATAAACCTTTACCAAAGACCGGTCATCAAAAGGTCCATCCAGCCTTACAACAACTGGGTCTTGCTTGAGAATTGGCGCTTTCTACAGCGACGATCAAGCTCGCAGAGGGCTCTTGAGGTGTGATACACACAAAAACAGCGCTCACCAAATAATTTTCAGCCTAATTTTAAAATAAGCCCTGCAACTCTTGCCGACCTTCCCTGAAACAGGGGTGACATCGGCAAAGTTATTAATTATAAATTCATTATCAACAAGCGACGTTATTATTAATATTCCTTGACTTATAGGTTGGTATGCGGCTGAACACCCATGCTGTAGAAAATGGTTCACTCTACAAATATCACCCCTGTTTCAGGGAAGGTCGGCAAGAGTTGCAGGGTGTATGTCCATTTAAGACTTGGTTTTTACATTGTAAGTTCATATGCGGCATGCGCAAGCGCGAACTTGTACGTGTCTGCTTGTGAGAATGCATCTAATGTGAATCCCCAATGTTACATATCTTTGCAACTTAGATTAGATGAGATTAGATGAACGACTAACGAAGAAAGTGTACGGAGGAAATGTCAGAGCAAAGCTTGGAAACACTTTAAGCTTGTAATACACAAAAAATTGAAGAAGTAATTTTACAACGTTGCCAAATTTTCTCACATCAAAGCTTTAAGACCAAACAGGGTGCTCAGCTTTCCTTTGATGGCTTATTATAATATTTTTAAGTCGCTTTTAAGAAAATGTGTGCGATCGGAATCCGTTTGGAGGTTTACCCAGTCCCCAAGCGGGCAGGGTCCAACCCTCGACCACTCTGATATGCAATGAATGACAAGATTAAGCTTTGACTTTTGGGATCGCGGGCCCTCTCGGGCGAAATCCCACTTTTCAATTTATCCGCTTCGGACATAAAAAAAAAGAGTATTACTTTGATGTGGCCATTTTATGTCCATTTTTCACGTCATGAATTTATTCATATTCTTTTTCGGTTATCAAAATACTTGCGCCTCCGCACTCTGGGTGCTCTGCCCAAATAAATTATATATTTTTTATGGGACGCTGTAAAAAAAATTTTTTTTTTCGTGAACGGCTTAGGGAAAGCACTCTTTTTTGCAGTAAAGTATAAAATTGTGTAATAAAATCTTCAAGTGGCAATATTAAATGATTTTTTTTTTTGCAGACCGACTCTATGAAATGATTTTTAATATTTTGTGTAGGTTAATATATGGACTTGTTAAGGAAACTCGTGAGTTTAATTCATAGCAACGCAAAATGAATTGTACAGTGGACTGAAACAAATTGGTTCACATCACCAATGTACTCCCTGTTTCAGGGAAGGTCGGCCAGAGTTGCAGGGCTTATGTTCATTTGAGTTTGGGTTCTTATATCGTAAGTGCGAACTAATACGTGCCTGATTATGGGAATGAATTAAATATAAATCTTAAATGTAATGTTTTTAACAACTTAGATTGTAGAATATAGATAGATCTGGTGGTTAACTCTCCGAACTTGTAAAACGGAAAGCGTGAGTTTGCTTCATAGCAACACAAAAAAAAATCGCCCAATTGAAAACTTCTATGCCTGACCAAAGACTTTTCATCATTACAGCCTTAGGAGCAACAACTGGGTCTTGCTTGTAAATTGTCACGAAACATATAATCTCTAAAGGCATAATCTAAGTTTTAAAAATATATTAATTGACCGGTCCGTAGTCTAGTGGTAATGCTTCAGACTCGTAAATGGAAGATTGTAGGTTCGAATCCCGGCGGAGCACAAAAAAATACCATTTATACTTCCATATAGGTATGCTCTTCGCTGGGTGAAAGATTCATAAACCTTTACCAAAGACCGATCACCCAAAGGTCCATCCAGCCTTACAGAAAATGTGTCGCTTCTAAAGCGAAGATCAATCTTGCAGAGGGCTCTTCAGCGTTTAATTCACACAAAAGCAGCGCTCACCAAAAAAATCATTATTATTATTCTATCTATCTATCTATAATCTAAGTTGCAACGATATATTCATTCAAAGCTCTCAGATGTATGCCCACAAACAAACACGTGTGGTTCGCGCTTACAAATGCTGATTGTGTACTTACAAATAAAATCCAAGCCTCAAATGAACATAAGCCCTGCAACTCTTGCCGACATTCCCTGAAACAGGGGTGACATTAGCAAAGTGAACTATTTTTTACAGTATTATTAATACCTGTTAATTTTCAAAATGATTAATCCTTTTCTTCCACTAAAATCTTGAAAGCTTGAACCCATACAATAAATTAGTTTACCCATTAAGAGTGTTCCAGTGTTCATCTATTTAATAGATTCTCAAGCGCTTCCTCGCACAACTTTGTAGCTACGCCCAAACAACATATTCAAAATGCCCGCCTGATAATATAGTAAAATGTTTAAGCTCCACTGGTAGTATCTCGTGCATAAGCTTCCCAAACTATCATCTGCGGGGAGTGGACGTTAAATATTTGAGAAGCTCTGTCGTGTGTAGAGAGTGGACTGGTCTACGTAAGTAGATGATGCATTAAATATGCACCAATGCATAAAACGACAGTGGTGTATTTACGAGTTTTTATACACATTTTAAAAGATGAATACTGATAGAAGTGTGTAAGGACAGAAAGAAATGGCGGTTAATCTGTGATGTTGGCGGCGAGGGTTTTTTAAATTAAAATTTGTTTTCTGTTAGTTTTTGATGTCCATACATTTTTTTTTTTAAGAAATCCTGTGCGGGAGACTCCCTAGATTGTAGAGACTCTAGGGGTCTATGACACTTGTTCTAGTGCCGCAGAGGTGTATGAGCTTGGTCGTCGCTACAAAGCGCCAATACTCAAGCAAAACCCAGTTGCTGTAGACTGGATGGACCTTTGGTGACCGGTCATTGGTAAAGGTTTATAAATTTTTCAACCCAGCGAAGAGCAAATTTGAAAATATAAATGGTATATTTTTTGTGCTCCGCCGGGATTCGAACCCACAACCTTCCCATTCAGAGTCCGCAATGTTACCACTGAGCTACGGACCGGTCGATTTGTTAAATATTATAATTTGTTTATTTTAAAAATGTTATTTGTTGTGTATGTTCCTTGACTTATAGGTTGGTATGCGGCCGACCACCCATGCTGTAGAAAATGGTTCACTTTGCCAGTGTCACCCCTGTTTCAGGGAAGGTCGGCAAGAGTTGCAGGGCTTATGTTCATTTGAGATTGGGTTTTTATATTGTAGGTCCACATGCAGCATGTGTGAGCGTGAAACTATGCGTGTCTGCCTGTGGGAATGCATTTAATATGAATCTCAAACGATACATATCTTTGCAACTTAGATTTAGATTTAGATGCGTGATCAGCCTCATATCAACCTATAACTCAAATGGTAGATAAGCCAAACATGCACTGGAGGGGACGTATTGACTTACACAGACAAACCAAATACAACTACTGATATCTTGGATACCCAGTACATATTATATAATACTAGTATACAGTAACCTGGGGATTATCAGACCCCAGAGCGGTAAGAATTGAAAGTTGTGATCTAAGCCAGGATCAACCCGAAACATTTGTTACCCGCCCCCTCTAGTATAAAAACCACGTTCAAACGCGACCACAGCGTTTACGTAAATACACAGTAACAAGTATATAAGAAAATATACAATCTTTAAACCAATACACATTAAAAGTTTTTCATTTCTTTTACTAAAAATGTAAAAATTAAACACACAGTTTTTCTTCACGAGTTAATTTATATCCTCGAGAGCTTTTAACTTTATCGCATCTATTTTAGTTATATTTACATTATTAATTTAAAATTAATACCACAGTTCTAATGACTGAGCTATCGACCGGACTTTTCACGAGCTTGGTCATCTTGGTTGTAAGGCTGGATGAACCTTTGATGTATAAGCTTATGAATTTTCCACCCCATCCATTTATTTGAAAATATAAATGGTATATTCTGTGTGCTCCGCCGGGATTCGAACCCACAATCTTCCATTTACAAGTCCGAAGTGTAACCACTGGACTACGGACCGGCCAATACTGAAAAAAATTGTTTCCTTCGTCAATGTACCGCTCTTTCCGTGTTGCCGGGCCAGCGGCATGGAATGTTTTCCCAGAGAGGCTGAGAGTCCAGGAAGATGAGACAGCCTTCAGGAAGATGCTCAAAGTATTCTTGTTTTCCCGCTAGAGCCTACATGCGCCTTTGTAGTGATGTAAATCACAAAAAGGCGCATATAAATCTAGTTTATAATTGTTATTATTAATGTAGCCCCTGTTTCAGAGAGAATCGGCAGGGCGTATTTTTGTTTGAGGTTTGGATTTTAGTTTGTGATTACACATGCAGCGTTTTAAGCGTGTCTGTTTTTGTGCAAGCATTGAATATGCTATTTTAAATGTTAACATATCTTTGCAACTTAGATTATAGATAGACTCAATAGAAGGGCTGTTTTTATAATCGTTTATTTTTTATTGAACGCTACGTTTAAGTTAAGACGCGATCTTCAATACTTGGGGTACGGCCTTTGGTTGCTATGGTAACCACTGGAAGAGAGATCAAACTTCAGAGTTGGGATTAAGTTGAGTTTTACTTTATATTGTCCGAGCTCGGAAACAAGCGGGGAAACACTGAGCGCGCTCAAACATAGATAAAATATACTGAGAACTAACAAGCTACTCAAAGTCAAACTGGCAAAAGTTGCAAGGATTTTTTTGTACAAGAAAAATGAAGTTTTTGGAAATTAAAATTACAAATCAGTAATGAAGTGTGCACGCGATTTCAAATAGGTAATTTTGCGATGTCACCCGGCCGGGTTGCTAGGAAAAAGGTAAGCAAATATTTTGTTACAATGACGTTTCTTTAGTACAAAAAAGGTTCTAAATTCAAACGGGGCTATTCTTAGACATTTTAGTCGTCGGTTGAGCCCTTGCTTTGACAAACAAATGGTGTCCGGTCTGAAAATTTCATCACCACGGTCATTTGTACCTACCGAATTTTGAAATATTTGTATGAAAACAGATCAGCTGTTCACTTGCAGCCATCTTGGATTGACAGGTCTTCATACAAATGCATCATTAGTTTGTCAAAGCGCGGGCTCAGTCGACGACTAAAATGTCTAAGAATAGCCTTGAAAGAGTCTATTAACAATGAAAATTTTTCCCGTAATTTATTGATTATTTTATGAAAAAAATATGTAGCGATTTGTTTCTAACAAATAAGGCACTTACGTGTCAACCGCGGCAAACGTGACATACGTGACGAAAATAGCATATGCGATGAACTTGACATACGTCACGAGCGTGACATATGTGGCAAAAGTGACATAAGTGACTAACGTGGCACACATGACAAACGGGACATACGTGACACACGTGACATACGTGACACATATTTTCACTTGTTTTTTTATACGACAACGAATGTAATATATCATTAGACCTGTATAAAAAAATCACAAAATCGCATAAAAATATATTTTTATTACATACAACACTTCATAACTTCAACATAATTACTTAAGACAATAATTTTATTTTTTGGTAATCTCCCAAATCCCGCACATCTGCGGGATTCATGACTCTTTTTCTGCCGATTCACAGGATTGAGATTTTGTTGTGAGATTTGATTCCTTTATCACAACTTTTTTTTATATCAGCCATTTAATTATGTACCTACCATAATAATTATCACAAAATAGGCCTCGGGTCTGGTATCGATTCCATGTGCAAAATTTTTCGTTAAAACTCTTAAAAACGTATCCACAAAACATGCATGAAAATTTAAACGCGCGCCGTGCACATGCGCTGTATTCATTTATTTGGCAAAACGCTACGGTTGAGCTTGTAAATGAGTTTTATACTCGTGTAGAGTACATTAAAGTAAAAGTAAGAACAAACATGAGGTGGTATCGGCAAGGCAGGGCAGACTTCCCAAACACAGTTTGCTCTTCGGTAATTGGATACAGAAGTTTGTGCGAGCAGCTCTAGGCTCTTATTTAGAGACAGAAACTTCCACAAAATATTATGTGTACGCGGCCCGTGTAACAGAAAACATTAAAACACTGAGGGGGTCTTTATAAAAAAATTGTAGGAGGATAAAATGGTCCTTCGATCCGGCTCGAAGGACCAAAACGTTAGTTTCCGATGATGGACCTGGATGGATTTGGTATGAGGCTTACTACCCATACTGTAAAAATGGTTCACTTTGCCAATGCCACCCCTGTGTCAGGGAAGATCGGCAAAAGTTGTAAGATTTATGTTCATTTGAGGTTTGGATTTTATTTGTAAGTACACATTCAGCATTTGTAATCGCGAACTACACGTGTTTGTTTGTGGGCATGCATTTGAGAGCTTTAAATGTTAAGATATCTCTGCAACTTAGATTATAGATTATTTTTGACCAAATGTTACTTCATCGAGCTCGAAGGACCATTTTGTTCATGATTTCAGGGATGATTGTACCGACTGTATTACTTATACTGACCTCATTTTGAATCTTTTTGAGATGAAAACATTTTGTGTAATCTAAGAGATAAATTAAGAGATAATTTCTTTATAATTTATAATGTGTGTTGTAAAGATATATTAACATTTATGATTTATATGAAATGCATGACCATTAGCAGATAAGTGCGCGCTTACACATTCTACATGTTTAAAAACAAAAACAAAAACCCAAATCTCAAATGATCTTAATTCAATTGCAATTCTAACCGTCCTTCCCTGAAGCAGAGGTGATATTGGTGAGGTGAAAAAAAATTTACGGTATAAGTGGTCAGCTTCTTACCAATAATTTATTGATTTTATTAATTATTTTAATTGGCAATTACGTTCGTTAGGCATTATGTGTCCATAATCCAAGTAACAAAGATATATTGTCATGTAGGTAATGCTTACATTTAATGCACGTTTACAGCGTGGAAGTACACGCCTACACATTCTGCATGCGTCTTTACAAAAAAATCCACAAAAGCATAGACCTTGCCACTTCTGCTGACTTTCCCTGAAACCTGGGAAGCGTTGGCAAAGTCAATCATTTTAACAGTATGGGTGATCGGTCTCATACCAATGATTGCAAATTCATTAGACATTTTGTTAAAATTCATTAGGTAGTCCGGTCGATAGCTCAGTTGGTAGAGTGTTTGCATTCCATGCCGTGGGCTCGGGTTCGAATCCCACCGAGGGTATCAGAAATGATTTCCCGTTTTGGTGTTTATTTCAAACACCAAAATAAAATACCAGCAAGGTTTACTCAGCCTTTACAAGAAATAAGTACCAGCCCTTTCGGGAGCTGGGAAACCCTCACTTCAACTGAAGTGGTTGGCGTTAGGCCGGCCTCCTTACCCGTAAAAATAAATAGGTTCAACTCGCCACATGCGACTCCTTCGGGGATAACGCGGCAAGAAGTTACACTTTATGTGTAGCTTAGTTGCGTTTTTTTTATTTTACGAAACTTGTTGTACAGAAAAGTGAGTTTCTCAGAATACAATTGAATATATTAATTGTCAAACTGGTTGTCCGACTGATACTAAATAAAAAAAAGGATTTTTCTAAACGCTCTAAAAGTTTTACTTAAAATAAAAATAATAAAGTTACTTTAAATCTGTAAATAAAATACTATGACGCATTGTTATAGGCCACTAGACTACGGCCCGAAACATAAAGTGTGGAAAAATTTACATTGTAAAAAAAAATGAAACCAGGTCGAAATTACACTGCACGTCATCGCTGTAATAATTATTATTCTCACGGTGTCTTAAAAAAAGGCTGAGAAAAATTTAATTCAAGTCGTAGCGGCGGCTGCCTGAAAACAAAAAGCTTTCGTAGGCCGTAGAGGCTCTAGTATGGCGTAGAGGCACTAGTATAGCGTAGACCTAAAGCAATGGTTCTCAAAAAAGTCTTTATAGATCCCAGAGGGGCCCATTTTTAGGGGCAAATTTTGGTGTACTGGGAGTCTACTGAAATGAGAAAATGATTGAGGATTTAAAATATGTAAATGGAGGTCTACGAAAGTGAGTTCTATTTAAATAGTTTTTTCTTGTTTTGTTGCTATTTTAAGATTGGTTTACAGTAATGTTTACTCATTTTCTGCGCCATTTCAAATAAACATAAGCCCTGCAACTCTTTCCAACCTTCTCTGAAGCAGGTGTGACATTGGCAAAGTGAACCATTTTGTACAGTATGGGTGGTTAGCCGCATACCAACCTATCAGTCAAGGAATACAAGCAATTTATACTTTTTTTTTTTTAAATAGATTTGTGGAAAGGAATGCAATCCACAAACCTATTTTACCTGGCCAGTTGTCTTCATGCAAAAGCAGAAGCTTGTGTGCATGCAACGGCATCTGTTGAACCAGGGTCGATTTTAAAATATATAAAACAAATAAACTCTAAACAATTAAACAGTAAAAAATAAACAACTACAAAACATAGTCTATAATCTATAATCTAAGTTGCAAGGATATATTCATTTAAAGCTCTCAGATGTATGCCCACAAACCAACAAGTGTAGTTCGCGCTTACAAATGCTGAATGTGTACTTACAAATAAAATCCAAACCTCAAATGAACATAAGCCCCACAACTTTTGCCGACCTTCCCTGAAACAGGGGTGACATTGGCAAAGTGAACCATTTTTTACAGTATGGGTGGTCAGCCTCATACCAACCTATAAGTCAAGGAATTC
Source organism: Agapetus fuscipes (assembly GCA_951799405.1). Taxonomy (NCBI): domain Eukaryota; kingdom Metazoa; phylum Arthropoda; class Insecta; order Trichoptera; family Glossosomatidae; genus Agapetus; species Agapetus fuscipes. Next base: position 2,042,578 of record OX637349.1, read on the forward strand.
TTTAAAAAAAAACGTCTACGCTTAAAAACCGTTTGACAACCTGGCGTAGACCTTTCAGAGCTTTTCTCTCCGCGGCATATAAAGGCCCCACATGCGCGGTGATTGGTGTTCCCATTACTTAGAGAGTGTGGACCGGTGGAGGCTTTCGTAGAAGCGTAGACATTGTTTACATCTACCCGCTACGCCGTGTTTTCCAAGTTTATTTCGAGAGCTTTTTTTTTCACCGGGAGTTTTTGAGTTCTTTCAGGTTTTTTTTCTTTTTTTTTAAATAGATTTTTTAAATTAAAATAAGCCTATTCTGCCTGGCCAGAAACAGGTATTAATTTCATCAATTAATAATTTATTACTGTTTATTTTAATATTTCTTTCAAGGTTTTTTTTTTGGTTTTGTTTTTCATTTCCTTACTGCATGGGATAACAAATTTGATTAAATAATAATCAAAGCTGTATAATAATTGAAGTTGCAACGATATACCTACATCATTATATGACACTATAATAAATCATCTAAGTTTAAAAAAACAAGATTTGTGAAGGGAAATTCACCAATTCACCAACCTATTCGGCCTGGCCAGAAACAGGTATTAATATCATCAATTAATAAATCATTCTTGTTTATTTTAATTAATAATTACCCAATAACATCTGTTGAACCAGGGTCAATGCTATGGTCATATGACCCAGGCGGGGATCGAGCCAACAATGTTCTATTTCAAACACGCTAGAAAGATCAGCCTACTTGGACCCTCGGCCATAACACCGACAGCTTTGTAATATTGTTATAATATATGTCTGTGAGTTTTTACTTGTGTGAGTGTGTATGTATCTCTAGATGTATGTGTTTAAATAATTATACTCAACGTTGAAATTTTAGATTTAAGTTGCTCTGTTGATAATGGTGTGAAAACATCGAAAGCGCTCGAGAAATAAATCAACTGGTGAAAAAAACTGTGTTTAATTTTTATATAATTATACTTGTATTTATGCGATGGTGTGACTTGTTGTATATGTTTCTTGACTTATAGGTTGGTATGCGGCTGACCGACCATGCTGTAGAAAATGGTTAACTTTGCCAATGTCACCCCTGTTTCAGGGAAGGTCGGCAAGAGTTGCAGGGTGTATGTTCATTTGTGGTGTAGGTTTTTATGTTGTAGGTTCACATGCAGCATGTACAAGCGTGAAATTGTACGTGTTTTCTTGTGAGAATGAATATAATGTGAATCTTTAATGTTACACATCTTTGCAACTTAGATTAGATTAGATTAGTGTTAGCATTCTCTCGAATTAAAATATAAAAAAGAATATTCTGGCAGAATCACGCATGTTTCGGTTCCAAATGTTGCAAAAACCCTTCTTATGTCATGCTATAAAATAGCCATAGCTTTCTGTAACGTAAGACTTGTATCAGAGCTGGCGAGTAATACAGTACAAAAGTTATCTCTGTGAGCGAACCAAATGTGAACGGAATATTAAAATTAATTGTATGAAATAAATCAAAGTTTTTATTGCATTGGAATTAAAAAAAAAATCAAATGCACGAAAAGTATGCTTTGATCAGACTGGTTAAGTTATAAAAGAATTTGATTTATAGAATGAGTGTAAAAATAAGAAAATGCGTTAAGAAAGTGATGGATACGAATTTTTTGAAAAGAACATGCAAGTATATAGATAAAGGAGGCAAGTCTGTAGAAGCTTTAGCCACCCCTAGAGAAATGATGACCGAGCTTACGGGTAAAGAATACGTAAAAATAAAAATAAACCATCAGCAAAAAAAACTGCTAAATGTAAACGCTTAAAAAGGGTTGAAGCGAAAAAACAAACATATTTTTCCTAGGCTGTGAAAAATGGCCGAAATCAAAAGAGGGGGGAGGTGTAATGATGAGGTAGGGGGGGAGTGGACTCAAGGGGGGATGTAGGAGAACGTGCCACGGCAAAACGCTCTAAGTTAAATCGTCCACAAACAGATCGTTCATTGACAAATCAGTCACGCGGCAGTTCGTTCACAGATAACCTCTCCACAGGCACATCAGTCACGAACATTTTGGTCACACGATAGTTCGTTCACATTACTTTTTGGTCAACGACATTTCAGTCACAAATAATACAATCTCACAGGCTGCTCCATCACAAAAAAACACTCTTCAAAATACCTCTGTAATAACTGTAGTTTAAATTTTTATAGGGTTTGTGTATTCACACAGTGAAAATTCATTTTAATTTAAAATAAATAAATAAATTATCTACCTCAAGCACTTTCAACCTTCAAGATTCAGGTCATTATCAAGAGTCTATGTATATACTCTTGATAATGACCTGAATCTTGAAGGTCGAAAGTCTTTGAGGTAGATAAAATTATTGTGAAAATAAAACTACCTACGCTTTGAAAAAAATATTTTATTTTAAAACTCAACTTAAAGTGGTTGGTGTGAGGCCGGCCCCCTTACCTGTTAAAATAAATATGTCCCGAAGCGCCACATGCGACCCCTTCGGGGATAACGCAGGCAAGAAGTTACACTACATGTGTAGCTTATTTGCGTTGCTAGTTTAAATTTACTAGTCGGTGTTATTCCTTGACTTATAGGTTGGTATGAGGCTTACCACACATACTTAAAAAAATGGTTCAGTTTGGCAATGTCACCCCTGTGTCAGGGAAGGTCGGCAAAAGTTGTAGGGTTTATGTTCATTTGAGGTTTGTATTTTATTTGTAAGTACACATTAAGCATTTGTAAGCGCGAACTACAAGTGTTTGTTTGTGGGCATGCATTTGATATGAGCTTTAAATGTTCATATATCTTTGCAACTTAGATTATAGATGGCCAAGAGAGACATGTCAATATTCTTGACTTGCGTATTTGGAACAGAATAACGTTGGTTCGAATCATGCCTGACCATAACTTTGACCCTGGTTAAACAGATGCCATTGCATGCACACAAGCTTCTGCTTTTGCATGAAGACAACGGGTCAGGCAAAATAGCTTGATAAATTGCATTGGTGAATTGCATCTTCACAAATCTATTTATTTGTTTTAAAAAAAATTGTAATTTTCCGTGATGGAGCTGTTCGTAGATCATATATTGTAATAAAGTCAACCGAAATGTCATGTGGACGTACTGTCGAGTGACTGAAATGTCCGTGACCAAAATGTAGATGACAGAATGATCGTGTGACTGATTTGCCCATGTTGCCAAGAATGAATGGACTGATGCGTGAATGAAAGGATCTGCTAGAAACACGAATGATCAAGTAACACAAATATGCTCGTATTGTTTTGATTTTTTTTGTATAAAATATTGATTTATTTTACTTTTGTTACAGCATTTTGTATTTATATTTAGTATATACATTATAACTATATCGACGGTTAAAAAGCGACGTTTTGGTCAAAAATGAGTTATGAATGCAATCCTACTTTAAATTTTCCGCTCTTTCTAATGCGCTAACTCTCATAGCTCTACAATGATTTCTTTTAATATTTATGCCCAAGCAAACAACTGCGCTTTCGCAGTATGGTTTTGATGTAACCGACAAGATTTTGGCCTTTTTGTCCAAAAGGCGCTTGTGAAATAATAAAATCGTAAAAACACATTAATAGGAATGCCAATAAATGCTTTTATTATTTTTTATTTTAGAGCTGTTTTGATTTTAACGATATGATACAAAAATTAAAAAGTTTTGCCATTTTTCTGCAATGTCAAACTTTAATCTGCTCTCCTGAACAATTTTGTGTATGTTGCTTATGCCCTATTACCTTTAACCGTTTATATGGTCTTGAACTATCATGTTGTCTTGTTTATGTTGTTTTTAATAAATAAATAAATGTCCGAGCTGTCGGTGGACGGGTTATTGGTGGCCGATTTGTCGTAGAGCCGTGGAAGAAAGGTAAACACTGAAGGAGTAGAAAAAACTCTTGGGGAAGGTGAAATGAAGAAGTGAGGGGAACCTGGGAGGGAGGTGGATCTGGCGTTTATTGGATCGGAAAATTGATAAGCTGCCGCAAAACTGGACGATCCCGTGGATGTAGTAAATCTAGTGGAGCGACTATGAATGTGTTTTAGTTCCAATCGACATGAGCACCGTCTTTGACGGCATACATTCTTGATGGTGCTGTCTCGCTCACGACATATGAAATGTTTTTGTCGTTTTCTATGTAAGCAACGTATCTCTACTCCATCTTTAATCTATGAACATATCACCATAGAAACCTAAGAAATCACCATGGCAACGGTATTTGTTACTAGTATTGTTGAAAGTATGACAATATCTGATAAATTCCAAATTCAAAAATGTTTGAACCTCAATGTGTACGGGATGATTTTCACAGGTATCTATTACCGCGGGCATGCAAACTACATACTTGAATAAGAAAGTACCTACATACCTGAACATTACTAGTTCTAGAAAGGGTAGTCACTTTTACGAGCAAAATATTTCGACAAATGAAAAATAAATTTTATAAACACAATCATCAAATAGATTTTAAGTGAAATACATATTATTCTACATTCTTAAAAAATTTTTTTTTTTGCACGTTTAAAAAATATCCAGTTTGTTATTTGTATGGATTTTTTTCCAATTAGGTATCACACCTGTTGACAGTAAAGTTGGAAGGTTACTGATAGATTGAACTTGGATTTTCGTATGATGAGTGGGTTAGCGCATTCCTGATTCTTTAAAGGAATGCTGTCCTAGCCCATCCACGGCTATAACCTTTCAGTGATTTCTGAGCCTCCTTTTCTTTGTGTAAACACTTGAGAAAGTGTAGCTTCACCTTCTGCCACTCGCATCTCACATAACTTTTGCGTGCAAGTCCTGTGACACATCCCCGGATGGGATGGATTGGATATACAGGGCGTTGGTCAGTAGAGGGGAGAATAACCCTGAGAGAATGTATTGTCCTAGCCCATCTAGTTATTATATAACATATCGATGTACGATCCCAGCGCAGTAATGGCTCCATATCCTTGGGCATGGAAAGATTTCTTTTATGACGTCATTAATCTGCAGCAAGAAGAAATGAGAGACGATTCCAATTTCACAGGATCTTTGGCTGATGGATGCCTATGATGACTTGTGCTAGGGCCATGACTTCAAGCTGTTTCTAATTAATCATCTGGTATTGGAAATGTTTAAAGAAGCTCAGAATCCTGAGGTGTTTTCATGCGTAGACAACTTTTTCGATATAGTTGCCAGTGAAGAAAAAAACCTGCGATCCCTTGAGAAGGAACGTAGAAAAAAGTTGCATAATAGAGCTTAGTTGCGTTTTTATTAGTATTTTTTTTACATCAATATAAAGAAACGTTTGAACTTAGTTGCTTGATGAGTCTTGAGTTTTTTTTAGTTAAAATATGAAGGAATAAGAAATGGAATGGAATGGAGCAGAATGGAATGGAACGGCACGAGATGGAACGGTGTTAGAGAACGTGTCTCTTTTGTTACGGCCAACAATCATGATTTTAGTTAAGATAACATTCCCATTCAAATGAACGAACCGAGACAGCTGTGAATATGAAAAAAGGCCTAAAGAAAAACATAAAGGTGCATCCACATTCTGAATATATTCATATAATTTTATTTAAGAACCGCATTTTGTATAAAAATTGAATTTTCAGAAATGTTCCGATAGCTCAGTTGGTAGAGTGCTTGCATTCTACCCCGTGAGCTCGGGTTCGAATCCCACCGAGGAGGGTGTCAGAAATGATTTCCTATTTCGGTGTTTATTTCAAACCCCATAATAAAAAAACCGGCAAGGTTTACTCAGCCTTCACAAGAAATGAGTACCAGCCCCCTCGGGAGATGGGAAACCTCCACTTCAAAGCCGGCCCCCTTACCTGTAAAAATAAATAGGTTCAACTCGCCACATGCGACCCCTTCGGGGATAACGCGGCAAGAAGTTACACTATATGTGTAGCTTAGTTGCGTTTTTCGCGTTTGCGTTCCACTTTCCCAATGTCGCTCCTGTTTTAGGGAAGGTCGGCAAGAGTTGCAGAGCTTATGTTTATTTCAGATTGGGGTTTTATGTTGTAAGTTCACAGGCAGCATGTGTAAGCGGAAACTTATACGTGTATACATGTGGGAATGAATATGATATGAGTCTGAAATGTAATATATCTTAACATTTTTAATTCATATAAAATGCATGCCCACAAACGGACACGCGTAAGTTCGCGTGTTCAAATGCTGCATGTGTAACTACTAACAATTAAAAAAACCTCAAATGTACATAAGCCCTGTAACTTCGGTCGACCTTCCCTGAAACAGGGGTCATTTTTTATTTATCTATTTATTAACCAAACAAACAGTTATACATGTATTATATATAAAATGGTTCACTTTGCCAATGTCACCCCTGTAACCGGGGAGGACGGTAAGAGTTGCAGGGTGTATGTCCATTTGAGATTTGGTTTTTATGTTGTAGGCTCACATGAGGCATGTGCAAGCGCGAACTTGTACATATCTGGTTGTGAGAATGCATGTAATGTGAATCTCCAATGTAACATATCTTTGCAACTTAGATTAGATTAGATTAGATTAGATATTTAAATAACAACTAATTATGACAATTAAAAATACAGCAAAGCAAAAAAAACTTTGGCAAAGTAAACTATGTTTTACATTATTATTTATAAAGTAAACCAACCTATTAGTCTATACGAGTATATTATGAAATTTTTTTTTTTGCAGTCTCCTATTTTCATCGTATGACGTCATCCATTGTGGATAAGCTTTTGCAAAAAAAGTTTCGCAAGTGAAAATTGTCACGTATAGCGTAGGTACGAAATAAAAAAAACATAAAAAAGAAGTTGTCATTCTTTGAGGATTGCCATTGTTTCTCATTTAGGTTCTTTTCTTTTCTCTTTTGTTGTATAATCTGACGTTTGTTTTGGTGGCAAACAAAATGAATAATTTCACGAACTAAAATTAAAATTTCAATATAAAATTGTGACATTTGTGAAAAGATTCAAACACATGTTTTCCTTTATTAAAATAATTTTATTGTCACGAATGTGTGTCTGTGTGTTAAGGTGCAGGTGTTTAAGTTATTATACTTGTATTTTTTCGATGGTGTGAGCATTCGCTCGAATGTTCTGGCGGAGTTGCGCATGCTTCGGTTCCCAGTGTTTCGAGAACCGTGCTTATTTCATGGTGTATAAAGGGCCAAAGCTGTCTGTAGCGTCAGACTTGTATCAGAGCCGTCGAGCTGAACAGTTAAAAAACGAACCAAATGTTTATAAATTGGGCGAAATAAATTAACTGAGGTTTGTATTAAATTGAGCCCGTAAATCGTAATAGTGTAAATAAAAATTCAATAACGTTGGTTCGATCCCCACTTGGATCATATTGGGTCAACCATAATTTTGACCCTAGTTCAACAGATGTAATTGTGTAATTATTAATGAATACTTCAACCATGATGAATTATTCATTGATGATATTAATACCTGTTTCTGGCCAGGTAGAATACAATAGGTTTGTGAATTGCATTTCTCTTCAAAAAGAGTTCGATTAACTCGTTAAGCGCCCTTTTGGTGTGAATCACACCTTAAGAGCTACTACGTTCAGAAATGCTTTATTTAAAACTAAGAAGCGAGTTGAACCTGGTTTATTTTTACTGGTAAGGAGGCCAGCCTCACGACAACTTATTTTGTGGCTCACTCTGCTCCCGATCAGTGAGATTCCCGTTTCCTCCGATGGCTGAGTAAGCCTTCCCGGTATTTTAATTTTGGTCAGAAATAAACATCTTAACAATAAGTACCAGCCCCCTCGAGAGCTGGAAAATCAAGAAGCCGTGAGCTGCGAAGCCTTCACTTCAATTACAAGGTTGGCGTGAGGTCGGCCCTCTTACCCGTAAAAATAAATTAGTCTCAAATTGCCTCATGCGACCCCTTTGGGGCAAACGCAAGCAAGTAGTTACGCTAAGCGTGAAGCTTAGTTGCATTTAGTTGCTTTGTGTTAACAATGGAACACCTTAATTTTTTGTAACCAGTTATTAAACCAGTAGAAATTCAATTCAATGTTCCGACAAGGTAATTTAAAATACTGTTACGAACTTGGAGTACCTACGTGTACCTGAACATGCATACATAGTGTATAGAACAATCTGGTTCTAGTGTGATGGTGGTAGTGTTACAAACTATGAAATCAAAATACGTACGCGCACCTATAAATGAACGATAGTATGGGAGCAGTGCATAGAACGGCGTTCTGATGTGATCGAGAAATCGAAGAATGATATGGAATATGCGAGAAAGATCTTTTTTGTACGTATATATAGGGACTGCAATGGTGCGGAGAGCATAGTCGCTTCAAGCATTTTGCCGTGAAGACCATATCCAACGTCCTCAGGAGACGTGTGTCTTCTACAAAGAAGAACCACGAACTGTTGAATTATTGTTGTTTGATCGAGGCCGAAGGTTGTAGGTACTTTTATTAAATAATAATAATAATATCAGGCTAATTTATTTTAAATTACAAATGATAAGAGAGCGCCGTTTTTGTGTGTGTCACACCTCAAGGACCCTATTAACCTTCGGTGATGCATCCATAGATGTCGCAATAGCTCCAGTTGTAGCTACAGAAGGACGCTATTATGTCTTCTTGTGAAATCGTCCGATTAATGAAAGGGTGGATCATAGAAGTTAGTACTGGCCTCCATATACTGGCAAGTTTGTAGCTGTCATCTCTGTTGAAGTTGGGGTGCCTGTGTATTTCAATTGCTTCCTTCACAAGTCGGGGGATGAGAAATCTTTCTGTAGATAAAATCTTTGTTTTATCAAATCTGATCAGATCTTACACGTGTCTACGACATGTTTACATTTATCGACATGAGATGTTTTGTGTGTTTCAATCAAAGCCAGATCAAAGCTCTTGAAATAGTACCCCAGCACACGTTGCATGTCTCTCACACTGTGTGTATGCCCTAGAGGCAAGTCAAGACGAGGCATGGACATATATGTAGCAGCCAGCTTATGTGTGTCGTGTAGCCGAAGGATTTATTCATAGCTATGTAATAAATAAATAATAAATAATGTGAGGACTGTTCTGTACTGTATCCTGCCACTGTTCCACTAGGGGTGGCCGGTACCTCCGCAGATGCGCCTCCACTTTTTTCTGTCCTTACAAACCACTTTCATTTCCTCAATATTCATCACCTTATTCATACATACTCTTCTCTTATTCTCACTCTGCAGGTTCCATTCTTTCGCAATCTCACCTATTTGGTCTAACCATTTTTTCCTCGGCCCTCCCCTTCCACGCTTTCCTCTGACGTTTCCTTTGTACACTTTCTTCGTTAGTCGTTCATCATCCATTTTTTCGAGATGTCCGAACCATCTCATCAAACTTTTTTGGACTTTCATTCTCATATTCTCTTTTATACCACACTCGTCCATCCCCCAATCATTACGTACTCTATCATTTAGTGTCTTTCCAGCCATTGCTCTTAGGTAAACCATTTCAAACATACATACTTTACTCCGCTCACATTCATTAACTGTCCACGCCTCACTACCATACATCAATGTCGGTACCAATATGCCATTGTGTACTGCCAATCTGTTTTATAACAATCAATGTTTATATATCTCTGCAACTTAGATTATAGATTATTATAATAGATTATGGTGTGAAAGACGGTGCATCATGTTGATTGGTACTAAATTACGTTCATAGCCCCTCCATGGCCCAGAGCGACATATGTACGCGCTCCCCTCTCACTCCTCTCTCACCTGTCCACAATCTCTGAGCGATAAGGCGAATGCGTGTCACACAACAAGAGGCCTTTTCTGATAGACAAACAACCTCCTTACGGGGAGGGAAAACAACCCTTAAGCAAGGCGTATGTCATGCTGAAAGAAACCTTCTTCTTTTTGGTGCCACTTCTATCGAAGATCGGTGGTCATCATTGCTATTTAGACTTTGGATGTTATAAAAGTTGTATAAAGTTTAATAGAATTCAATTAATTTATATTGTTAAAACTAATTGTTTCTGGCCAGGCAATAATAATCTTAATCTAAATCTAAGCTGCAATAATATGTGTCATTTAAGATTCATATTAAATGCATTCCCACAAGCAAACACGCATAATTTCGCGCTCACACATGCCGCATGTGGACCTACAGTATAAAAAACCCAATCTCAAATGAACATATAAGCCCTGCAACTCTTGCCGACCTTCCCTGAAACAGGGGTGACATGGGCAAAGTGAACCATTTTTTACAGTATGGGTGGTCAGCCTCATACCAACCTATAAGTCAAGGAATACAAACAATTAATTACATTTAAGTATATAAAACAAACAAACACTGAACAATTAAACAGTAAAAATTAAAACCGACAAAACATTTTCTATAAAAAAGTGAAAAATATATTTTTTTAAGATATGTATCATTCGAGATTCATATTAAATGCATTCCCACAAACAGACACGCATAATTTCGCGCTCACACATGCCGCATGTGGACCTACAGTATAAAAAACCCAATCTCAAATGAACATAACTCTTGCCGACCTTCCCTGAATCAGGGGTGACATGGGCAAAGTGAACCATTTTTTACAGTATGGGTGGTCAGCCTCATACCAACCTATAAGTCAAGGAATACAAACAATTAATTACATTTAAGTATATAAAACAAACAAACACTGAACAATTAAACAGTAAAAATTAAAACCGACAAAACATTTTCTATAAAAAAGTGAAAAATATATTTTTTTAAGATATGTATCATTCGAGTTTCATATTAAATGCATTCCCACAAACAGACACGCATAATTTCGCGCTCACACATGCCGCATGTGAACCTACAGTATAAAAAAACCCAATCTCAAATGAACATAAGCCCTGCAACTCTTGCCGACCTTCCCTGAATCAGGGGTGACATGGGCAAAGTGAACCATTTTTTACAGTATGGGTGGTCAGCCTCATACCAACCTATAAGTCAAGGAAAAAATAAAAACAATTGAGGTCAGTCCTCTTGAATAGTTCTAAGCATTGCTTTGACCCTTCATATCTCCCAGAGGTCTACGCTAACAAAAAAAGAGAAACGTAGCATTAGTGAGCCTTGTAAAACAAAGCATCCTCCACAGATAAAATAACAAAACAAAGGTGGCATTTGTTACATCATCTGTGCTTACATTTCACACAATAGCGGACACCAGATAATAATTATTTCTTATTAGTTTTTTGACCGGTCCGTAATCTAGTGGTTAACGTTCAGGACTCATAATTCGTAGGTAGTGGGTTCGATTTTCAGCGGAGCATACAATAAAAGTTTAATTTCCACAAAAGCTCGTTGCTGGGTTGAAAATAAAATAATTGTAGTTTTATATAGAGATTTATTTTTAAAATAAAATTATTTTTTCTTTAACGTAGTTTAATTTTCACAATAATATTTTATATCTCGAGCACTTTCGACCATCAATATTAAGGTCATTATCAAGAGTCATCTGAATATTGATGGTCGAAAGTGCTCGAGATATAAAATGTTATTGTGAAAATTAAACTACATTAAAGAAAAAAATTATTTTATTTTAAAAAAATGAATTTTCACTGTGTGAATACACAAACCAAAATCTAATTTCTTTTTAAGGTTTTGTGGTTTTTATATAGTCAAATGTTATTCATTGTTTATATTCCTTGACTTATATGCCAGTATGAGGCTGACAACCAGGGGCGTGCGTCCCATACAGGCACATGAGCCTTATAGCTAGACAATATATGGTAAAAAAAACGCATTTAAGCTTGATATTGAGCTTAAAAATTAAAAATTAAAGTTCTATTGGGACATCGTTAGTACTTCAGTCAATTTCAAGTGTGTTTTTTTGAGAGAAATGGGAGAAAATATTCATTCTGATTTGTATTTGCCTGTACCCTATGCACGCGCCTGCTGACCACCCATACCCATACTACTCCCTGTTTCAGGGAAGGTCGAAAAAGTTGCAGGGCTATGTTCGTTTAAGATTGGGTTTTATGTTGTTAATCCACATGCAGCATTTATTATAAGTGTGAACTTACACGTGTCTATGCATCTTAAGAGGTCAAATGACGCCATAAAAATATTATTTAAAAAAACTATTTTTTTCTCATTTTCTTGTTCTAATTTTGTTGTTGTATATTTTGTAAATATTTTTTCTCTTCATCATTATAAAATTATACAATTCCTAGAAAGTCTATGGATAAAATTTCAGGTAATGTGAACAGTTTTTTAAGATGATATGAAAAAACCGTTTTCAAGAATGAAATAAATTAATTAGTTTCAGTTTTATCATTGGAAGGGATTTTTCAACCTAGGACTAGATTACAGATAGTTAAAGACACATTCGTTCTGATTTACAGCAACCATTTAATGATGGAATTGCTAATTATCTATTTGCGTTCACTCTCCGTGCACACGCGCTGAATGCATTTGCAGCAATCTATCCTGTGAGCTGAGATGATGAAGCAACTCCGCCCTCGCGTATAATTTGCATACTCTGGGAATCGAACTCTGCACTATTCAATATTTCCAATTAGTGACTAGTTACCGCAAACCGCATAAATATAATAATAATATTACAATGATTTATTAGGTGAGCGCTGTTTTTGTGTTTTTCACACCTCAAGAGCCCTCTGTGAGCTTGGACGTCGCTGTAGAAAGCGCCCATTCTCAAGGAAGACCCAGTTGTTGTAAGTTTGGATGGACCTTTCAGTGAGCGGTAGTGGTTTACGAATTTTTCAACCCAGCGAAAAGCACATTTAGAAATTTAAATGGTATATTTTTCGTGCTATGCCGGGATTCGAATCCACAACCTTCCATTTCAGAGTCCGAAGTGTAGCCACTGGACTACGGACCGGTCCAAAAAATAAACAACTAGATCACGTCTAATCATATCGACGGTTCTAAATGGCTAGAGGGCATCAGCGACTAAAACTAAATTGTTCAGGAGAGCAGTTTAGAGTTTGAGATTGCAGAAAAATGGCATCTAATCTAAGTTGCAAAAATATGTTACATTAGAGATTCACATTATGTGCATTTTCACAAACAGACACGTATAAGTTCGCGCTTAAACAATAAACAAGCCTCATGTGGACCTACAATATAAAAACCCGAATCTCAAATGAGCATACACCCTACAACTCCTGCCGACATTCCCTGAAACAGGGTGACATTGGCAAAGTGAACCATTTTTTAACAACATGGGTGGTCAGCCGCATACCAACTTATTAGTCAAGGAGCATAACTTTGTTTATTTTTTATCATATCGTTGAAATCAAAAGAGCTGTAAAATTAAAAAAATAAAGGCACTTATTGGCATTCCTATTAATGTGGTTTTACGATGTTTTTAATGTCTTTTTTGCCATATGCAGCATTTCTAACCGCGAACTTACACGTGTCTGTTTGTGGGCATGCACTTAATAGGAATCTTAAATGCGTACATACGTTTGCAACTGAGTGTGGATCAAACCCTCACCCTTTAGCATGGAATGTAAGCATTTTTTCAACTGAGCCATCACCCGGACAGGGTTAATGAAAAGAAATGAAATGAAAATAAAAAATCTACTTAAAAACCGTATTGTTTTTCTCTTAATGAAATGCCTTCGTTCTTAAATAGCAGACAGCTTGTGATCTTTTTAATTTAGGGAGTAGATCCTGAAAAATTTATTGAGGAAGGCAAGGCTTTTAATGTGGAATAGGTACATCCTAACAACACGGACAGTCGGACATTTCTCTTTTATTTGTCTTAAAAACGGGGAGATCTTGGAAAACAATGAAAAAAAAGTATTTTAACACGAGTACCAGAAAGTAAAAGGTTATTTTTATATAACAAAAGAATAAAGCGAAGAAAATTAACACGTTTTTTTAATAATAATGTAAAAATAAAACTACTAACTAAGTTTAATGATGTGAAGAACATCGAAAGCGCTTGAGGAAATAACTCAACTCGTGAAGAAAAACTTTGTGTTTTATTTATAAATTTTTACACAAAACCTTTAATTTTTACGTTTATTTATCTTATTGTTGTGCATAACGAAGGGTGTTTCTCGCTAAATTATTTTAAAAAAACAACTTAGCTGCAAATAAAGTGCATCTTCTTACCGCGTTGTTTGTGAAAGGGTCTCATGTTGCGATTGGAACTTATTTATTTTCGCAGTTAAGGGCGTTGGCGTTACGCCATGCACTTGAAGTGGATGCTTCCCTTCCCTGACTCTCTCAGCGACGAAAACTGCATCTGGACCATTTCGTATTTATTATACCACCTGAAGATGCAGCAGTATGTTTGAGAAACCGGTTGTAGATACTTTATCAAACTTTAAGTTATCATGAAACAAAATTGTTTCATTTTTTTGTTTGTTTAAGCTGATGCCTTCACTTTTTCATCTTCTTCTGTTTAAATAGATCTAAGATCTGGAGAGTTGCTTTCCGTGATCTGGGAGAACTGGAGCTTTCGGACGTTTCGCCCATCTCTGCGATGGGCTTCTTCCACATTCCAAAATAATTTGTTTTGAATATGATAAATGATAAATTATCTCTCGGCATGGAATGCAAGCACTCTACCAACTGAGCCATCGACCGGACTGCAATCAATGAAATTATAGAATAATACTTTTTTATATACCTAGACTTTTCAAGCGTCCTGTAATTTCCAATGACAAAGGTACATATTCGGAGCTGTCTGCGTTTTTGCACGCCCATTTTTCGCCGTATAAAAGCGCGTCTATACAAGCCAAACCCCGAGTAAAAAACTTAGATAGGTACTTTAGCTTGAATCAAAATATGTACATGAACTGAAACTAGCGCTCCAAGTGGAATTTTAAGTTTTCGTACATTTTTTACGCCGTATATAAAGCGGTTCTCTAAAAACAAACTCCCCGACTTTACAACGTTCCTCAAAATATATATTGATTCGAAAATAGCGCTCCTAGAGATTTTTTTAAAAAAAATTTTAGTGATTCTCTACGAATAAAACTAAGAGTAAATTAAACGTCTAAAAAATTTATCTAAGCCACAACTGGTCTCGAATAATGTATCGTTACGAATGTATAGCTTCATGCCGCGTGTTTTTGTATGTGTTTGAGTAGTCGTGAGTGTTTGACACTTTGAACTATACCCTACAAGTTGCAAAACTTGAGTAATGTAAAGTTTACGGAAAGTATTAAAGAGTGGTTTTCCCCAAAATCTGCCGTTTTTGTTTGTTAAAAGTTGATTTTCTTCATCACTGTAACTCTTTTGCTAAGACCATAAAGTTTAAGAAACGAAAACGGCAGATTTTGGGGAAAATCACTCTTTAATACTTTTCGTAAACTTTACTTTACTCAAGTTTTGCAACTCGTACTAAGGGTACTGTTGATATTTCTAGTACTCTCTGAAAATATGTATTCTAGAGACGCCTAGTCAATTTAGGAACACGCGAGAAAAGGCCTTGGTTGCATATAAAAAGGCTGTAGTTCTGTGAAACAAGAACGCTCTAGCCATGAAACCGACAAAGACAGAAGTTGCAGAGTGAACCATATTATGTAATTAACAAGTTAAAAAATAAATACTGGGAAATAGATATAACCGTAATTTTATTAAAAAAGAACCCGAAATGAAATCATAACAGTATTAAAGTGAAACAGCTGATTGTGATTTAGTTTTATAATCTAAATCTAAGTTGCAAAGATAAGTATCATTTGAGATTCATATTAAATGCATTCCCACAAGCAGACACGCATAATTTCGCGCTCAAACATGCCGCATGTGGACCTACAATATAATAATAATAATATTAGGATGATTTATTTGGTGAGCGCTGTTTGTCTGTGTTTCACACCTTAAGAGCCCTCTGCGAGCTTGGTCGTCGCTGTAGAAAGCACCAATTCTCAAGCAAGACCCAGTTGTTTGAAAGGTTGGATGGACCTTTAAGTGACCGGTCTTTGGTAAAGGTTTATGAATTTTTTAACCCAGCAAAGAGCACATTTGGAAATATAAATGGTACATTTTTTTGTGCTCCGCCGGGATTCGAATCCACAACCTTCCGTGTACGAGTCTGAAGTGTTGCCACTGAACTACGGACCGGACTATTTTTTACGCCGCGGTTGAGTTTAAACGAAGAGTTATATACTTGGGGGATGGAGGGAGGATCCTGCTCGACAGCAGCACAATGCCCTGGACAAATTAATGGCGGACAAGCCATTTAACATGGAAACTTCTGGAACAATGCTAATGGAAGCAGGACAACAATACTGGCCCGTTAAGATAAGGCCAGGGTCCGGCCGTGGAGGCCGGAGGATGAGGAGGAAAGGTGGAAGTCATCTCATCTCAAGATAATGTATAATGAACGACATAAGCTTGGTATACTTATTTTTTAAATTTGAAATTGACGAATATTCCTTAAATGACGAACACATTTCATTACTAAATCACATTATCAAATATAATGTCAACTATTTACCGACCCATTTAATAAGATGTTTTTGGGGCATCATTTAATCACTAATTTTATCTAAAGATAATGTATCTTTGCTTGTATTTGAGTGGAAAGAATCTTTGATATAGCTTTTTCTTCTCAGGCATATAAGAGATTTGATATCTGATCTTCAAAATGTGGTTTTTTTTTCTAAGGAAATTGAAAGATACATTTCACTTTTTTCTGGTGCTGATATCAATAAATAATCTTATCTAAAGATAATAAAACATCATTCCCGCTTTTTTCCGGTGAGTTGGAGGCCTGAAAATAAGCATAGGGTCTTCTCATTTATAGTAAATCAGGGATTGATTTTCACATTTATAACATCTTGTTTTGAGATGATAGCACTATCTTATGTTGATAAAAACAAAAATTAAATTTTCTAATGTTTGCACATTCACCGAGTGAAAATTCATTTTTAATTTAATAATTAAAAAACTTTTTTATTTAAAAAACACAGAGAATGATGAACCGAGCAGGTTCGACAGCGCTTAGGCATTATAACTCATATCTGAAAATAAAAACTATGTGTTTTTTAAATAAAAAAAGTTTTATAATTATTAAATTAAAAACAAAAATAGTATCTAAAGATAATAAAACCACCAACCATCTTACCTAAAGATAATAAAACATCATCCACGCCCTTTCCTGGTGAGTTAGAAGCCTAAAAAAAAGCGCAGGGTCCCAACGTCTCAAGTAAATCAGGAATCAAAATGCACAATAATAACAGATCATCTTATATTGAGATGCTATAACCATCTTGAGTTGATGATAAACAATAATCTTATCAGAAGATAATACAATGCAAGATCATCCACGGCCTTTCCCGGTGAGTTAGAAACCTAAAAATAAGCGCAGGGTCCCACCGTCTCAAGTTAATCGGGAATCAAAATGCACAATAATAACACATTTTAAACAGATCATCTTATCTTGAGATGATATAATGCAGGATCATCCACGCCCTTTCCCGGTGAGTTAGAAGCCTGAAAATAAGCGCAGGGTCCCGCCGTCTCAGGTAAATCAGGGATTGTCTGGCGTTTTGCCGGATAGCCCGGATATTTCATGACTTATAAGGATTTCAGCTCACGTACTATTGGCAGCCTTACACTGAAAGGGTGGAACCAGAACACGTACGCTGGTACTTCCCCTTTCAGTACTATTTTCGTACGCCCCGTGTATGTATACGCAGTGGTACTTCCTTCGTTTGGTTGTTTTTTTACAGAAACCTGTATAAGCATACAACGCAATACAAATAAGCGAGAATGTATGTGGAATAAATGTGATACGAAAAAGTACCAACAATTCATTTTTATTATATTTATTTATTTTTAATGTGAAAAGGAATGCAATTCACAGCTTTTAGACATTAGACGGTGTAACACTTGAGAGTTAGTTCCACGATGATTTTCCGGTTACTGTTATTTTTTGCTACGTTTGGTCTATGTGTACGATGAGTTTCTTCAGTGTGATATTGATTAAACAAAACGGCTATGATATTGGGCAGTTTTCGATAGAAAGGGCACTTAGAGAAGAATAACAATAATAAAGGGTTATCAGTCTCATTGATTTTTGATGCTTAACAAACAGAATAATAAAATAATTCAGACACGGTACAATAATTAATTATTTCAATAAGGCAATTTGACTGGTCCTTAGCTCAATGGTAACAATTAGAACTCTGAATGGAAGGTTGTGGGTTCGAATCCCGGCGGAGCACACAAAATATACCATTTATATTTTCAAATTTGCTTATGTTCATTTGAGATTGGGTTTTTCTATTGTAGGTCCACATGCGGCATGTGTTAGCGCGAAATTATACATGTCTGCTTGTGGGAATGCATTTAATATAAATCTTAAATGATATATATCTTTGCAGCTTAGATTAGATTGGAAATTTGCTCTTCACTAAGTTGAAAAATTCATAAAACCTTTACCAATGACCGGTCACCAAAGGTCCATCCAGCCTTACAGCAACTGGGTCTTGCTTGAGAATTGGCACTTCGTAGCGACGACGACCAAGCTCGTAAAAAGGTCGATAGCTCAATTGGTAGAATGCTTGCATTCCATGCCGAGAGCAAGGGTTCGATCTTAATGTTTACTCAGCCTTCACAAGAAATGAGAAACAGCCCCTCCCCCTCCTCCGGGAGCTGGGAAATCCCCACCTCAACTGAAAGCGGTTGGTGTGAGGCTGGCCTCCTTACCCATACAAATAAATAGGTCTCGAATCGCCACATGCGACCCCTTCGGGGATAACGCAGGCAAGAAGTTACACTATATGTGTAGCTTAGTTGCGTTTTTTGCGTCATATACGCTTTCATCTTTGTCCCCATCCAACCACTATGGTACTAAGTGCCTTTTCAGACTGTGGTTTAATCTTGCGGTTGTTAATTTTAACCCCTCCATAACCACCCAAGGGCACTTGATCAACCATAAGCCTTTGGCTCAAGACTTCCAAAATAATTCAATACAGTACCATAAGGGTTTGATCACAAATGTATGGTAACTAAGGCGCTCACTGGGAATGCTATCCTAGTTTCGATATATTTTTGGTACAACTCTGTCATTGAGTTTAACTTGGGATATAAAACGCCATCTTGATTTTGACCTACCTTTGATATAATGAAGATAGAAGAAGCTAATTAATCCGAGCTATGGCATCTAATGAAGTTTTAAGTAAATCTCTTGACCCAGAAATCTTGATTTAATTTGAGATATTGAATAAATTATTTCGGAACACAATGAAATAGTCTATTAAAAGTTTTTTTTTTAATTTATTGTTTTTTAATGGATATCCCAGATTTTTTACAGACAAATGATTGAGAAAAAAAGTACTCATCTATACACTAAGTTGCAAGGATATATTAACATTTAAAGCTCTCAGATGTATGCCCACAAACAAACACGTGTAGTTCGCGCTAACAAACGCTGAATGTGTACTTACAAATAAAATCCAAACCTCAAATGAACAAGGGCCCTACAACTTTTGCCGACGCTCCCTGACACAGGAGTGACATTAGCAAAGTGAACCATTTTTTACAAGGGTGGTCAGTCTCATACCAACCTATAAGTCAAGGAATTCATCATTAAAATAATTAGGTATGTTGTTATCTTGATAATGGTGTGATAACCCCAAAAGCGCTCGAGAAAATATTATATACCAACTCGTGAAGAAAAACTTTATGTGTATTATTTTTGAAAATTATAATTACGTTCATTTTTAGTTTGTACTTATTGGCTACTTTTCATACAGTTTATACTTAATTTAAAAAAAATTCTTCCTTGAATAATAGTTTCAAATATAGCTCGCCATCTGTACTGAAAAAACTGGCACACATTCCCAATGTTACCCCTGTTTCAGGGAGGGGCGGGGAAACTTGCCGTGTTTATGTTCATTCAAGATTTGGATTTGTTTGAAATTATAATTCAATAATAGTGCAAAGTTCAAATTTATAGGTAAATCGGATATTAGACGTACCGTTGTAAGAGAACTTACATTATTCTTAACGTTTCGTTAGCAACGTAGCTAACAAACATCAGGAGATACCCTCTCTGCACGACGACTGAGGATGAACTGAACTTTGTATTTGTATTTTGTAAGTACACATGCAGCATGTATAAGCTTGAATCTGCTCGTGAGCACACATTAAATGTAGATTACTTTAGCTATAAATAAAGGGATAACACACGAAAATAAAGACATAATTAATTAAATATGTAACAAAATTAAAAGAACCAACAATTTGGCTTATTTTTGTTTGAAGTCGTGATAAGAGAATATATACATAAATTAAGAGAAAAAGTACCACCAACTTATAAAAAATATATTAAACAATAATTTATTTAAAACTAGCTTTTATCTTTTGCTTATACATGCTTACAAAACTATTCAGTACTTATTGATAGGAGGTAGCTTCATACACAATTGATTTCAGGCTCTGGGATTGATCTTTGATCTGGTCGTTTGCTTCAGATGGAGCTTTAAGCTTCCCTAAGCCCAGAATAATTGGGTTTAACCTCTGTAAATCTGGGCCGAGGCAAGAAAAAGCAATACCTATTGAAGCTAAGGCCAAAAAAACCGGCCTCGTGGAGGGCCAGTGTTAGAGGGGTGGGGGGAGGTATAAACAGAATAGGATGGGCGGTACTGGAGGTAGAAAAAGATAGGGATGGGAGAAAGATACGTGTGAAACGGTTGCATCTTTTTTTAGTAATAGAAAGAGAAAGAGAAAAAAGCTTACATCAAATAATTTAGCTTTTTTTGGTAAAAACATGGAGATATGCTTTTTCAGATTTTAACTGACATTCTTCTTGTTCTCTCATTTTTTTCTTTATTTTCATCTATAAAAACGCTAAAATAATAATAATACTCTAAGTTGCAAATATATAATACATTTAAGATTCATTTTCAATGCATTCCTATAACTAGACACGTGTAAGTTCGCGCTTACACATGCCGCATGTGGACTTACACATAAAAACCCAATCTCAAATGGACATACAACTCTGCAACTCTTGCCGACCTTCCGTGAACAAGAGGGGACAGTGAACCATTTTCTACAGCATGGATGGTCAGCCGCATACCAACCTTTAAGTCAAGGAACAACTTCAAAATTTGCTTAAATGTTAAAAAAAATATATTTATAAACCACGACTATAAACAGAATGATTTAGTATATATTTTTAGTGTTAATCTATGATTTAGATTCACAGCTCCAATAGACATCTATAATAATCTATAATCTAAGTTGCACAGATATATTAACATTTAAAGCTCATATCGAATGCTAGAAAAAAGATACGTTTATCTTGTATATTTTATCTTTTCCCATCCCTACGTCTGGCGGGGGCGGCACACATACAACAAAGCCTGTAATTTAATAACATTTAAAGAGGGTTGTTTACAATATTCACTCCACAAGCTACAGGCAACACAATAACGTTTTCATAAAGATACATGTAACGCGTACACTCGGCTGTATCAGATATCACATGTATCTGCTCTTTTAATTACGCCTTATTACTGGCCTTGTTTACATACAAAACAGACGCGTTCTCACAATTTTGAATTTATTTTTGGCACATCTAGGTACCTACCCGTTTTACACCTACTGAAAAAAATCTGTTACGTAGCCTACTTTTTTACTTTCAATGTTTTTTGTGGTTCTTTTGTATTCTAACCTAATCTAAACTCAGTTGCAAGGGTATATTACCATTAAAAATTCATATTATATGCATGCCTTTTTTTTCTTTCTTATATATATATATTTTCCTTGACTTAGGTTGGTATGCGGCTGACCACCCATGCTGTAGAAAATGGTTCACTTTGCCAATGTCACTCTTTTTTCAGGGAAGGTTGGCAAGAGTTGCAGAGTGTATGTACAATTGAGATTGGGTCTTTATGTGTACGTCCACATGCGGCGTGTGTAAGCGCGAACTTATACGTGTCTTGTTATAGGAATGCATTGAATATGAATCTTAAATGTATTATATATTTGCTACTTAGAGTATTATTATTAGAGTATTATATTATTATTATTACTTTTATCATCTTCTTGTGAAAACAGTGCCTTGTTGTGGTAGCCATTATTTGTCTCTTTTGATCGTCATCTTGTTATAAAGGTACTGCATGTTTTGCTTATTTTTTTTACTGGTTGCTATTCTATTGTAAATGCAGTGACTTATTGTGCTAGCCATCTGTCTCTTTAGGTTGCCATCCTTGACTTATAGGTTGGTATGCGGCTGACCACCCATACTGTAAAAAAATGGTTCACTTTGCCAATGTCACCCCTGTTTCAGGGAAGGACGGAAAGAGTTGCAGGGTGTGTGTCCATTTGAGGTTTGGTTTTTATGTTGTAGGTTCACATGAGGCATGTGCAAGCGCGAACTTGTACTCGTCTGCTTGTGAGAATGCATATTATAGGTAATGTGAATCTACAATGTAACATATCTTTGCAACTTAGATTAGATATGAACATAAACTTTGCAACTCCTGCCACCTTCTAATGAAACGGGGTGGCATGGGCAAATATGAACCAAGTTTTTAACAGCATGGGGGGTCAGCCTCATACCACCCTATGAGTGAAGCCAAACTGTTTGAGGTTCGTATTAGATTGGCGTAGTCCGTAGTCTAGTGGTTATAACTACGGACTTGGTAATTAAAAGGCCGTGAGGTCAATTCCAGGTGCAGTAGGTGATCTTTACCGATTTGAAAAATTCACATCATTTTACCAAAGATCCATCCAGTTTTATAGTGACTCAATTTCGCTTGTTCTCTTGAGGTGTGATTCACACAAAAATATAAAATCACCCTTGGATTCATTTTTATTTATTAGGGTCAAAACAGACTAACAAGTTGTTATTGGTTGCTAAGCACCATAGTCACATAGACCTGTGACGTCCATAAAAAATTTTTAGACCCCATTATAAGTTTTCTATTCTTGTTGGGGTCTACAATATTTTTTCTATGAGATAAAAGTCCTTCCGCAATTCTAAGAGCAAGTTGGAACAAGCTTCTTTCAGACAAGTTGAACAATAAACATCATTTCTACTTTCACCATTAAAACTAGAATAGATATCGGAAGTTTTACATTTTTATCACATTTTTTATTTTTCCTCATTTCTGAGAAAAATGCAACTCAGGAGCTTGGTCGCCGCTATAGAAAGCGCCTATACCCAAGCAAGACCCAGTTTCTGTAAGTCTAGATTATTTCCTTGACTTATAGGTTGGTATGAGGCTGACCACCCATACTGTAAAAAATGGTTCACTTTGCCAAGGTCACCCCTGTGTCAGGGAAGTTCGGCAAAAGTTGTGAATAAATTGGATTTTTTTTGTAAGTACACATTCAGCATTTGCAAGCGCGAACTACACGTGTTTGTTTGTGGGCATGCATTTGAGAACTTTAAATGAATATATCCTTGCAACTTACATTATAGATTATTATAGATGGACCTTTGGTGACCGCTCTTTAGTGAAGATACATGAATTTTGCAACCCAGCGAAAATCATTTTGAAAATATAAATGGCACATTTTGTGTGCTCCGCTGGGATTTGAACCCAAAACCTTCCATTTACGATTCCGAGGCGTTTCCACAAGACTACAGGCCAGTCATTGTCTTGGCATATATAGAATCAAACTGTACAGTTCGTTTAAATTTGAATATTTGAATAGCAAAAAGCCTCATTCGAATCAATGATTTCGTTCATGAATGTTCATGCATGATTGACAATGTTCAGGGCAGATATTGAAGATAATATAATTGTTATTGTAAAACGTCATCTGTGACCGCATCTCATAGACAGGCACAGCCCTAACTATTGTTCATGAACGTTCAATATAATTTAATGCTCCAGGAATAACAGGAAGCTGTCTATTGGATTGGCATTTCATGTCTGTACTCTACCACATCAAATATGAAATTGTATAATGAATATGCAAGATATTAGTTGTGTTTTGTTTGTCTGTATTATTTACCATTGTTATAATTTCACAGTTAAATTAAAATATTCGGGTATTAGATGACCGTTATATGACGTCGCTAACGAAACGTCGAGAATAATGTAAGTTCTCTTATAACGGTTCGTCTAATATCCAAATACAAAAATTAACTGTGTAGTTATTATAATTGTAAATATATCATGTCAAACGACCGTAATTCCAACTTTAACCTACAATAATAATTATAGTATGGTATGAGGCTCACCACCCATACTTTAAAAAATGGTTCACTTTGCCAATATCACCTCTATTTCAGGGAAGGTTGGTAAGAGTTGCAGGGCAAATGTTCATTCGAGATTGCGTTTTTATGTTGTAAGTCCACATGCGGCATGTGTAAACGTGAATTTATATCTTAAATCTAAATCTAAATCTAAATTTAAGTTGCACAGATATATCTCATTTGAGATTCATATTGAATGCATTCCCACAAGCAGACACGCATAATTTCGCGTTTTCTCATGCCGCATGTGGACCTACAATATAAAAACCCAATCTGAAATGAACATAAGCCCATATATACATGGACATTAAAAAAACTAAACAGAAAACAATTTCTAATTTTAAAATTTAAAATTGTTGAAAAATCCTAGCCGCCAACATTATAGATCAACCGCCATTTCTTTCTGCCCTTACACACTTCTTTCATTTCCTCCAGATTCATAACCTTCTTCATACAGGCTCTCCTTTTATTATAACTCTGGATATTCCATTCGTTCGCAATTTCGGAGATTTGGTCCATCCATACCTTTCTCGGTCTTCCTATACCACGACATCCATCCATATACGTGTCTGCTTATAGGAATGCATTTTATATGAATCTTAAATGTAATAGATATATATTTGCAACTTAGAGTATTGAATATAGTATATAACCCTTATTTAAACTAAAATAACATACAGAGTATAAAAAATAAGAAATTCCTCTGAAAAAAAAACATATTTCACACTCTCCCTAAAATACATCCCGTGTACATTTTTACATACATTTTTCTTCTTAAAAAAAAAACCTCCCTTTTCACTCTCGATGTTTTCATAGAAAATATAAATACATTTGAGGTTTGCCCGGTCTCCTTTTAATGCCCCCGCCCCCCCCCCCGCCGGAAGCCGAATATACTCGTATATATTTTGACTTCCTGAAGCCGCCCGCGGCGAAGCCTCCTATTCTCGCAAAGCCAACTTCACGACAATCTAAAACTTGCGGCGCACCTGACTGATCCTCTGCAACAACCCAAAGCACTCTTTTTTTTTCTCCAAGCAGTTTTTTTTATTCATCCTTTGTAGTGGTAAAACCGTTCGCCAAAGTGATTTGGCATAGCCGCCTATGCGTAAAAGCCGTGATTTTTTTTTGGCCACGTTGTATTTATGAGAAAGCTTGTGCGTTTGATTTTAGCACCCTGACAGATTTCTGAACTGGCTGAACGGTCGTTTCTGTAAATACATAGGTATTAATTTCTCAAACCATCGAAGAGCGTTTTTGAAAATAAAATCTAATCTAATCTAATCTAAGTAGCATAGATATTGAACATATTATGCATTCACATTATATGAATTCTCACAAGCAGACACGTAAAAGCTCGCGCTTGCACATGCCGCATGTGAACCTACAACATAAATACCCGAATCTCAAATGAACATACACCCTGCAAGTCTTGCTGACATTCCCTGAAACAGGGGTGACATTGACAAAGTGAACCATCTTCTACAGCATGAATAGTCAGCCGCATACCATCCTATAAGTCATGGAACATACACAAAAAATACATTTTTAAAATAAACAAACGATAATGATATTTTAATATGCTCTGCAGGAAATCGATCCTGAAACTTTCGTTCTCGAGTCCGTAGCATTAACAATTGGACTACAGACAAGCCATTTTTTTTTTTGTATTCATTTGTAATATTTTAAAATTGATTTTCAAAAAAATATTATTTGTTACTTATTGCATTAATCAATAATTTTATTTGTACATAAATACAAGAAAACAACAGCATTCAATTTACTTTTCTTTCTTTCAAATGATTTCAAAATGTGTTTTTCTCATTATACAAACGTCACACGTCTGTGTGACTAGAATCCTCAGCAATCAAAATTCAAATATTGTTATCAAATATATATCCCAATATAAAATACCGGCAAGGTTTACTCAGCCTTCACAAGAAATGAGAACCAGCCCTCTCGGGAGCTGGGAAACCCCCACTTTAACTGAAGCGGGTGGTGTATGGCCGGCCCCCTTACCTGTGAAAATAAATAGGTTCAACTCGCCACATGCGACCCCTTCGGGGATAACGCGGCAAGAAGTTACACAATGTGCAGCTTGGTTGCGTTTTGCGTAATCCATACAATAAGGAAATTGAAAAACAAAACGAAAACTAAAAAAAAATCCTGGAAATGAATACGTAAAGAGAAATTCATTTGAAGAGTGCACCATTTTCCAATATTCTTTGTTGTGTTGTTTTTCGTATGTATTGAATTTTAAACTTCAATTTCTGCGTATAGCCAATTCAAAGCACTTTTATACAATTCTCAAAGTGGCATTGGGAACTGCGTACAGTGAGCATATGTCGAAAACATAATCATAAAAGAGAAGCTCTGTAGGTACTTTCCGATGATGCAACACAAATATCTGATACTCTAGGGACTACGAGAGACGTAGTGTGTGGACTCCAAGACCAGGAACTTTTTGGTCTCCAAAAAATCAAAGGAGAATGCTAAGTGAAGGTTTTTATAGACTCATAAAGAAACAGTGTTTTGAAATGAAGCTAAAAACGTTGATTCACAACATATTTAATCAATATTCTATTCCATGGATCATCGTTGTTTTTGTATTTTAAATTCACATAGGTGGAGGTACGTTACACTGTAAGTGAAGAACTTTTTAGACTCCAAGTGAGAAACTGTGTGGAATTTAATTAAGGAACTTTTTGGACTCTAAAATAATAAATATATATATTTTTTTTTTTAAATAGATTTGTGGAAAGGAATGCAATCCACCAACCTATTTTACCTGGCCAGTTGTCTTAATGCGAAAGCAGAAGCTTGTGTGCATGCAACGGCATCTGTTGAACCAGGGTCGAAGTTATCGTCGCGGGATTCGAACCAGCGTTATCCGGTTCCAAATAACCTGTCTTGATCCCCGCGGCTATAACACCGACAGTGGATTCAAAGTTATAGTTTTATGGACTCTTAAAGAGAAACTATATTGAAATTCAACGAAAAACTTTGTCAATTCTAAATAAAGAACAATATAGACTTTAGCACGGTTATTAAAAAAATATTTGATCTATATTCTAATCTTTGGATCATCTTTTTTTTTGTGATGAAAATTCACCGGTTTAGCAGTGGATTTTCTGTGTGTGAATAACACCGTAAGTGAAGAACTGTGCAGAATTTAAGTGAGGAACTTTTAGGACTCCAAAAAATAAGTATGGATTTATTTAAAGTGATGTTTTTTTATGGAGTCGTAGTGAAAATATGCATTAAAATTGAACAAACAACTTTGTAGACTCTAAATAAGGAACTTTGTACACTCCGATGGTCTTAAGCATCAGATTTCTTGAACAAAAAACCTGGCTTACTCCTACTTTTAGTATGGAATAACTGTCTTTAAACTCGATCAATAATTGGAACAAGAGCTTTAGGCTTACACGGCCGGCTGATGATGCAGGAGTGATGTTTTTCGGAATCTGTTGCCGTGATCTGTGGGAGCTGGAGCATCCAGATGTTTCGCCCATTTTTACGATGGACTTCTTGAGTGTGAAGTATGATAATAATTATCTTGATGAGAACTGTGATGCAAGTGTACACATCGTAGAAATGAGCGAAACGTCCGGAAGCTCCAGCTCCTACATATTACGGCAACAGATCCCGGAAAATATCACTCCAGCATCAATAATTGGAACCATTGCATGACTTAGAATGATTGGTCTTAGGTTAAGGAGAATAAGATATGCGTGAATAACCTTATGGACTCCTAGATGTGATGAACTTCACGGACTCCAAGCGTGGGGTTGCTCCCCATGAGAGTCCTACATGAGAGTCCGTATTGAAATTTACTCAGTAAAGCGTCGCTCTGTTATTACAGCATTATCTGTGCGCGAGACCCGGCGTGCAAACGTGAAACTCTGCAGATTGTATTGGGAAGAGATGGGGAAAAGATACAACAAAGCGGGATGTAGCTAAGAACGATGCAGTGAAAAAAGATACCGACAAAGATACATTACAATGAGATTTAATTAAAAAAAGATACACATAGTAGAAAAAGATACAGAAAAAAGATACGGAAAAAAAATATAGAGAAAAGATACATAAAAAAGAGGTTAGCAAGAGGAAAGGAGAGGGTAATATTATAACCAATTATAAGGATGACTTATTTGGTAAGCGCTGTTTTAGTGTGAATCACACCTCAAGAACCCTCTACGAGCTTGGTCGTCACTATAGAAAGCGCCAATACTCAAACGAAACCCAGTTGCTTTGGATGGACCTTTGGTGACCAGTCTTTGGTAAAGGTATATGAATTTTTCATCCCAGCAAAGAGCATATAGGAAATAGTTTTTTTTTTTGCTCCGACGGGATTCGAACTCACTGCCTTCCATTTGCAAGTCCAAAGCGTAATCAATTGACTACAGACCGGTCAAAGGGTACAGTGGAAAAGATACATAAAAACATACAGAAAGAAGATTCGGGAAGTTATTTTATGGTGAAGTTTCAAATGGTTGAACGAGCATATGAGTAAGAGGAGTTTTTTCAGTACCACAAAGTACAAGTATACACACTTAGGTTTAAGTTAGAATTACGGTCGTTTGACATTTTGACAATTTTATTAATTTTTTGTACAGGTAACATAGTACCATCTAGTGACGTGGAATCCAAACAAAATGAAAGTGGAATGTGTAACAGACCTAAACATAATTACTACCTTCGTTCGAAGGTAGGCAGTGATTTGTGACAATAGTGTTTTCAAATTCAATTCATCCTCAGTCGTCGTGCAGAGAGGATGTTCTCCTGAAGACGTCGGCTACGTCGCTGACGAAACGTCGAGAATGATGGAAGTTCTCTCTAAACGGTTCGTTAAATATCCGATTTAAATTAAGTTTTGAAATTTGTTCAGTTTTAAAAATTTATATAATAATTGTCACAAAGATACATGCTTGTATCTTTTTTCGATCATATTCCGCTTGCGTCTTATTTATCATTGATATAGCGCATCCCTTAAAACAAACATGGCGTCTGCTAGCTTTGTGGAATAAGACGCGACTGATTTACAAGATACGGCACGTAGGAAAGTTGGAAACGTATCATATAATGTATCTTTCTGTACATAATGTATCTTTCATACGCGCCCTTCAAGTTTCAAGGAACAAGTATCTTTCCTTTTATCAATCGAGGATACGTGAAAAGTATGAAGATAACAATATACTTGTATTAACTTTTGACTTGAATAGCCAACGATGTGTATTATAGAAAATACATCGAAAAGAAAGATACAAATTGCAAATCGATACATTTGAAATCTAAATTTAAATTTGGTTTCCGTCGATTGTAGTCATGAACCAAAGTACTTTTACACTAAGCATGAAGTCACGCCCTTTTTTTACGTTAATTTAAGGATGTGTTTACAAGAATCATCTCCCCTTTCATTGATTTGGATCTTTCGATTCACATAAATAGCCATTCATATCGGCTCATGGATCCTGAGATAAGGACGTCCAGCTATCTTTCCACCTTTAAGGAGGTCTTTTAGCTGGGCGTCGACCTATTGAGATATCACTAACTACGATATATGCGAGTGTTTTATACCTCACTCTGTGGATGCGATCTCTCCAAAAATACCTCCTGGATCTGCTCCACCTCAAATTGTCGTCTAATTCAAATAACCGGTTCTTAAAAGTGCTAAATCTTCTGCCAATAATTATAGCTTTTGAAATAGAGAACATAGAGAAAGATTGAACAGGTTCAGGAAGTGATTTAAGAGATATCATGTCTCTAGAATGAGTCATAAAAGATTTACCTACAATATAGTTAATAAATTGACCTCCTAAAAGGAAAAGACAAGGAAAAAAGTTGAACACTCTCGTCTCAGGATCGATGAACCAGAAATGTGGAAAAACCTCAATTAAAAACAATTTTCTAAAAACAACTTGTTTACCATCATTATTTGTTTCAGATTTCACATGAAATGTGATCTTACATTGCTTAAATTTCATTTCAAAGAATTTGTCTGTAACACGTGTCACACGTTACTTACTGCAACATTGATATTCACACCATTTCACGAGCCACATCCTCTGGAAACATGTACGATGTGAAAATTGAAGTCTCGCGAAGAATTGACACAATAAAATGTTCATAAAATAAAGTTCAGCGGGAGAGCTTCGCGTTTTTTATGGTCGCAAGCACGAGACGCTATCTGGGCGATAAAAATCTTGCGACAATTAAAACTTTGACTCGGTCGGATTAATTACTTGTCGCAGCTTACTGGGACTTTCGTGCTTTATGACAGACTGTGAAAATACAGATGACTGAGCTTTTATCAACTCTTCATTTAGACCGGTCCATAATCTTGTGTTTATCGCATTGAACTCCTTATCAAAAGTTGCTTATGCTCGAAGCACAAAAATACAAATACTTCAATAATCTCTTTTAAACTTTTAGAACTTTATTTTAACAAAGACCAGTCAGTCGCCAAAGGTTCATCCAGCTTTACAGCAACTGGATCTCGCTCCAGAATCAAAGGGCTCTATAGCGGCAACCAAGGTCGCAAAGCGCTTTCGAGGTGAGATTGACACAAAAAAGTGATAAACAAAGAAATCATTCAGGAATTCAAGAAACCACTGAAATAGGAAATCATTCATGACTCCATAAAAATATCATGCGACGTTTATATCGATTCTTGTTCTATATTGGTTTTATTTTTTTAAATTGATAAATTAATAATAAATGACCGAAATTTGAGCCTTGTGGAATACCTCTATTGTTTTTAATCTATCTATTTAATATCTAATTTTAATCCTCTATTGAATTTCCTCTAACCTTTGTATCGATTTACTTCTAAATTTCTTTCAAACCAATTTCAGCATTTATACAAGGATAGTAAAAATTGTCGAATAGGCTTGCAAGAAAAGGGAAAGTATGGACCACGGTCAAAGACCGAAAAAAACAGTACCAAGCATCTGAATCTGGCCATGAAAGCCTAAAAACATTTATAATATTGAATATGTTGTAAATATGGATTCAATTATTTTAAGCAACATAAACAGCAACGGACTTAAATTGGAGCCCTGTGGCAGACTCGTATCGATTGCACTTTATGCAAGGTTTGTATTGATTCGTTTTTCTGTTAGTTAAACACTGTTTTCTGAAACACTGCGTTACTTTTTAACATTTCTCAAAAGGGACTGTCCCTCCCAGACAAAAAGGGCAGATTCGTTCAAGTACGCATTATCTCTTGTTATTTCGAGTCCAAATTAAACTTGTTAATTAAATATTTATCCGTCGAGAAGCGTTCGCTCCGGCTAGGGCGTGTTTCTGGAATATTCGTTTCCCCGTAAACTTTATGGTAAAGTCGAAATTTTGTAAATATTACCCTTGGATAAACAGGCATGCGTAATTTATTTATTCTGAGAATTTGCAATGCAAAACAAAATTATTTATGCCTTTTTCAAATCTGCAGCTATGAAGACACTACAAAGATGAAGGTTCATTTATGTGTGTAACTACTCATCTTGATTTATAGTGTTGCTACAGTGTTGGATGCTAAAGCTCCTGATTTTTAATATTGTTACGTTTTCTACTGGGTTCTCTTTTAAATTAAATGCAAAAATTTATTTATACAGAATTTATTTTTCCACAATTTTAAAATGCTCCACAATTACTGTTTATTGGTATTTCACAGCAAATTGCTCTCTGCGACTCTACTCTCCGTACCATTTTGATCTCTTATATAGGAAATCAGAGGGGTATTTCTCGCATTTACTAGATCATTATTTCACCAGAACGTCATTCCAATGCACTAATACAATCATGGACTACTCCTACAACTTAGATGGTTCTATCGTACGTGTATAGGTGAGCGTGGTCACTTTGATTTCATAGTCCGTCATACGATGTATGCGTGTATAAGCGTACGTATTTCAAGTTCGTACAATATGAAGGTTTGGGTTCAAATCTAAAGGAGACTGACATGACATTCAAATCTAAAGGAGACGGAGATACTCTGGGCAGCCACATCGAGGCGTGACCACCTTCTGGTGAATAGAGTACCACTCTCCATAGGAGGTAAGCTAATCCAGCCTTCTGATTCGGTAAGACTTCTAGGAGTCTTACTGGATCGTAACCTGACACTGGATAGGCAAATAGATGCCACAATAGCTTCTTCTTTTTTTTCGCTTCGCCAAATAAAGGCAATAAGAAAATGTCTGCCGTCAGATGCGGTTAAGACCCTGGTGAGTGCGTTTGTGATGTCTCGGATTGACTATTGCTCGACGCTTTATAGTGGTCAGCCGAAGAAACAGTTTAATCGCTTTCAATCTGTGTTGAATTCGGCAGCAAGACTCATATTCGGGATTCCCAAATTCGCTCACATCACCCCGCTGTTAAAAAAACTTCATTGGCTTCGTTTCCCGGAGAGGGTGGTCTTCCGTGTTTGTTTAATGGTATATAAAGCCATCAATGGCTTGGCCCCACCTTATCTGGCTGATATGATTTCACCTGTTGAAATGGGTGTTAGGAGGCAGACACTCAGATCTGCGGGTGATGGAGTAGTCAATTTGGTTCAGCCGCGCCGTCAGATTCGTACAAACTTCGGAGACCGCGCTTTCCGTGTTGCGGGGCCGGTGGAGTGGAACAGACTGCCACCCGGAGTGAAGAACTCCAAATCTGTGGGTGTATTTCGAGGAGCACTCAAGGCACACTTGTTTAGAAAGTCTTATCCA
Source organism: Agapetus fuscipes (assembly GCA_951799405.1). Lineage (NCBI taxonomy): Eukaryota > Metazoa > Arthropoda > Insecta > Trichoptera > Glossosomatidae > Agapetus > Agapetus fuscipes. Next base: position 2,075,426 of record OX637349.1, read on the forward strand.
TGATCGGAGAGGGCCCTTGAGGTGTGACACACACAAAAACGGCGCTCTCTTATCATGTGTAATTTAAAATAAATCAGCCTGTTATTATTATTATGACTTATCAATTTTCTTTTGAAGTTCTAAGATCGCCAACCCTCTCTGATTGATTATGAAATGATGAATTTGGTGGACTGTAAAAAATACTTGGATTGTATCAATTTCTCTTTAGTTACAGAGAAGTTTGACAAGAGTTGCAGGACTTATGTTTATTTGAATTTTGAGTTTTTGTTTTGTAATTGCACATGTGGCACGTGTAAGCTCAAACTTCTACGTGTCTGCTTATGGGCTGATTATATGATTACTAAATTTATATATATTTTTGGAACTCAAATTATAGATTACAGATGAAATACATAGATACACTTAAAAATAAGTACATTATGTATACCAAAACTAGTCCATATGTCAATAGTTCCATTGATGGTATGTCTATTGCAAACAAACCCCGTATGACGCTTTGACCAACAAAAGCAATACAAATTCCACTTTATTAACATTTGCCAACTAATTTCGCAAAGTTTAATTAATGCCTTCATATAAATCAATGTTTGATTTATTTCGCGGACTGTATTTATTCACTTTGTAGGTACTCATTTACTTTCCAATCAATTTAAAAAAAAGTAAAGTATTCATTTATATTTGTACAATCTGTCCTGCCAGTGATGATGATGGATGATTTCTTTCCTGTGGCGCCATTTAATGGTCCAGGACCATCTCAAGGGCGCCATGGCTTCTGGAGAAAAGTAGTGTCTTCAGTCCCTTGCTGAAGGTGGTGGTAGGCCGGTTCGCGCGAACACCGACGGGCAAATTGTTCCAGGCAACGTGCAAAGTGCGTTCCAGTGCTTGTTTAGCTTATCTACAATTTAATATTTTTTAGTGTCCGGTCGATAGCTCAGTTGGTAGAGTGCTTGCATTCTACCCCGTGAGCTCGGGTTCGAATCCCACCGAGGAGGGTGTCAGAAATGATTTCCTATTTCGGTGTTTATTTCAAACCCCATAATAAAAATACCGGCAAGGTTTACTCAGCCTTCACAAGAAATGAGTACCAGCCCCCTCGGGAGCTGGGAAACCCCCACTTCAACTGAAGTGGTTGGCGTAAGGCCGGCCCCCTTACCTGTAAAAATAAATAGGTTCAACTCGCCACATGCGACCCCTTCGGGGATAACGCGGCAAGAAGTTACACTATATGTGTAGCTTAGTTGCGTTTGCGTTGCGTTTAGTGTTGATCTGTTAACACAGTGAAAGTCCATTATAACAAATAAAATAAAGTGAATTAAAACAATGTTTTACCATTTATATTTTTAAATATTTATTATATCTACAATTTGATTCAAAGATGACCTTAAAATTATATTGTCTTAAGAATCACATTTTGCACAATCTGAGCAAAGAAAAAAACGTAAAAATTTATAAATTGAGAGTGGTTTTGAATATTTTCAAAATCAATTTTCAGCATTCATAAGACGCATAAGTCCAGTAGGTACACACTGGAAATTCTATGCCGGGCCAGTTTGCCTTCATGCGAAAGCGGATGCTTGCAATGACATCTGTTGAGTCAGGGTCGCAGTTATTGTCGATAGGGCATGGCGCAGTCGGGATTCGAACCAGCGCTAGTTTCAATAACGCAGACCTAATTATGATACTGTTAGGTTTTTAATGAGTTGTCTTTTAATTAAACTGCAATTATTTATTTTAACAGATTCGGTTCACAAATTACAACAATTGATTTCTAGCTCTGGCTTTCGAACTTCACGGCTCAATGTATTATCGACACCTTCCTTCACATGATTTCGGCTTGCATTTATACTCGTTGATACGGACATACGGACGGTTCTCGACTGTTCTCGAACATAATGGATGATTCCAACACCAGAGCGTTCCACCAGCGTGAAAGGATCACGTATGCACTAATACTACTATGGATTATACTTGTGCCAGGCTGTTCTATGTATGCGTGTACAGCCGCACGTAGGTATTCCAAGTCCGTAGCAATATTGAGTTGTTAATGGATGCTGTTGTTTGTTCCAGGTGTGCAACAAGATCTTCGGCAACGCCTCTGCCCTCGCCAAGCACAAGCTGACGCACAGCGACGAGAGGAAGTACGTGTGCTCGATGTGCGCCAAGGCCTTCAAGCGGCAGGACCATCTGTAAGTAACAAGCAGGGACGTGCATGGCATTTAAGCATGGATAGGCAACAATAAAGATTTAAAAAAAATATATGTAGTAAAAATACATCTTTTCAATGGAGTTTTACAAAGTTCCCGCTGACATATTTAAGAAATTCATAAAAACAATATTATTGTTGGTCTTCCAAAGGACTTTTTTTATGGACTATCTAAGAAGTATGATTGGGAAAAACGGAGTGATAGGGTTAGGAATGATTTTGTAAGAGAAGAATGTGGTGCCAGAGAAAGTGAGGATTAAAAGAAGTGTGTTAAGATGGTTTGGACAAATGAAGAGAATGAATGATAAAAGACTGACAAAGAAAGTATGCGTTGCAATAATAGATGGATGTTTGATGATGGTGATTCTTTGATTTTAAAAAATGTAATTTGTCATGTATGTTCCTTGACTTATAGGTTGTTATGCGGCTGACCACCCATAATATAAAAATTGGTTCACTTTGCCAATGTCACCCCTGTTTCAGGGAAGGACGGCAAGAGTTGCAAGGCTTATGTTCATTTGAGATTGGGTTTTTATATTGTAGGTCCACATGCGGCATGTGTTAGCGCGAAATTATACATATCTGCTTGTGGGAATGCATTTAGTATAAATCTTAAATGATATATATCTTTGCAGCTTAGATTAGATTAGATTAGATTAGATTAGATGTCGTGGTAGAGGAAGACCGAGAAAGGTATCGATGGGCCAAATTTCTAAAATAGCGGATGAATGGGATACTCAGGGACATAATAAAAGGAGAGTTTGTATGAAAAAGGTTATGATTCTGGATGAAATGAAAGAAGAATTTTAAGACAGAAAGAAATGACAGTTGATCTGTTATGTTGACGGCTAGGACTAGGGTTTTTTTTTTTTAATTTCAGTCAAGGGATTGTAAAAATACTTTAAAATAGAAGCGTCGTAACTTGATTGAACTGCATACTTTCCCATGTAAGATTTGGCAATCATAGCTATATTTGTGTGGTAATATTACAATTTTAATTACCGTATGGCCATAACCTTTGTATCACCGGTATATTGCTGGTATATTCCCAATATATTACCGCTGTAGGTATTAGCGATATATTACCGCTGTATTACCAGGCAGGTAACCTGCATTTCCAGATAATACCAATAATTAATATCATGAACTACACGCAGATCCACAAAGCGACGCCAAGCGGGCCGTGCGCAAATTAGAGAGCATCAAAGCAACCCCAAATTGAATGGCATATCCCACCCCCATCCGACCAACCCCCCACTTCTCCTGAAATCCAAAACACCCCCCTCCAAAAACCAATTCCCATGCTCTCTTCCAACTCCCAACCCCTTCCTGCCAACTCCATCTACTCGTAAAATGAATTCAATGCACCATTTACAAAAACCGCCTCCTTGACTTGACTTGTGAATTGATTTGAGGCTGACCACCCACACTGTCACCCCTGTATCAGGGAAGGTTGGCGAGAATTGCAAGGGCTATGTGCGTTTCTTATCTAATCTGAGTTGCAAAATATATGTAATAATAATAATATTAGGATGATTTATTTGGTGAGCGCTGTTTTTGTGTGTATCACACTTGAAGAGCACTCTGCGAGCTTTGCCATCGCTGTAAAAAGCGCCAATTCTCAAGCAAGACCCAGCTGTTGTAAAGATGTATGGACCTTTCAGTGACCGGTTTTTGGTAAAGGTTTATGAATTTTTCAACTCAGCGAAGAGCACATTCGAAATGTAAATGGTATATTTTTTGTGCTCCGCCGGGATCCGAATCCACAACCTTCCATTTACGAGTCCGAAGTGCTGCCACTGGACTACGGACCGGTCCAAGTAGCCAAGTAACATTAGAGATTCACATTTTATGGATTTTCACAAACAGACACGTATAAGTTCGCGCTTAAACATGCCGCATGCGGTCCCTCAATATAAAAACCAGAATCTCAAATGAACATACACGCTGCAACTCCTGCCGACATTGGCAAAAGTGAGCCGATTTTTACAGCACGGGGAGTCAGCCTCATACCAACCTATCAGTCAAGGAGTGAGAATAACAAAAAATAATTTTAGTCCGCAAATTGTGAATTTAGCATTAGCTTTCGACTAAAACGTACTGTTACTGTTCTGCATCTTGTCACCGTTCCACTAGAGGTGGCCAGTACCTCGGCAGTTGCATCTCCATTTTTTTCTGTCCTTGCACACCTCTTTCATCTCTTCGACATTCATCACTTTCTTCATACACACTTTTCTCTCATTCTGACTGCAGGTTCCATTCTTTCGCAATCTCACCTAGTCTATCTATTTCTTCCTCGGTTTTCCTTTTCCACGCTTTCCTCTTTTCCTTTTCCTCTGTACTAAAGGTAACTGTAACTGTAACTGTAACTGTAACTCTGTCGCCATTCCGCTAGGGGTGGCCAGAGCCTCTGCAGAGTTGCCTCCATTTTTTCCTATCCTGACATACCTCTTTCAATTCCTTCATATCCATCACCTTTTTCATGCATTTTCTTCTTTTACGCTCACTTTGTATATCCCATTCCTTCACAATCTCCTCAATCTGATCACTCCATACTTTTCTCGGTCGTCCCTTCCCTCTTTTTCCTTTCACACTTTCTTTGTATTTTTTGTAAAACGTTTTTCTTGCTTCTCAAAGATTTTCAAAAATCAGCTAATCAGTCAACGTCAGGCTTCTCAATGTCGGTCCAAAACTTTAAGCCAGAATTACAAAGTAAGTTAGAATTTAAAATTAAATCGCTCATCAAATTTTAAAGGGAGGTATTATTGAGACACTTCATTTGAAGGCTATGACGTATAAAATGTTCCCCACAAACCATCTATACTGCGTGACATTTTTGAATGAACGGTGTATCATCTAATCTAATCTAAGTTACAAAAATATGTTACATGGGAGATTTACTTTTTATGCATTCTCACAAGCAGACACGTACAAGTTCGCGCTTGCACATGCCGCATGTGAACCTACAACATAAAAATTAAATCTCAAATGGACATACACCCTGCAACTCTTGCCGTGCTTCCCTGAAACAGGGGTGACATTGGCAAATTTCCTTGACTTAAAGTTTGATATGCGGCTGACCACCTATGCTGTAGAAAATGGTTCACTTTGCCAATGTCACCCGTGTTTCAGGGAAGGTCGGCAAGAGTTGCAGGGTGTATGTGCATGTGAGATTCGGGTTTTTTATATTGTAGGACCACATGCGGCATGTTTAAGCGTGAACTTGTGCATGTCTGTTTGTAAAATTGCATATAATGTGAATCTTTAATGTTACATATATTTTGCAACTTAGATTAGATTAAATTAGATTCTCGTAGAAAATAGGAAAAAGGTGCATTTTTCTTAGAAACCCTTGTTAGCTTAATCTTTCACTTATTCAGTTATAATAATAATAATATTATTAGGATGATTTATTTGGTGAGCGCTGTTTTTGTGTGTATCACACCTCAAGAGCCCTCTGCGAGCTTGGTCGTCGCTGTAGAAAGCGCCAATTCTCAAGCAAGACCCACTTGTTGTAAGGTTGGATGGACCTTTCAGTGACCGGTCTTTGGTAAAGGTTTATGAATTTTTCATCTCAGCGAAGAGCACATTCGAAATATAAATGGTATTTTTTTTGTACTCCGCCGGGATCCGAATCAACAACTTTCCATTTACGAGTCCGAAGTGTTGCAACTGGACTACGGACTGGTCCAAGATGCCAACGACACGCGGTGTACCTGAGTGGTTACCCATCCAAGTACTATCCGCGCCCAATTTTGCTTAACTTCGGTGATCTATGGGAACCGGTGCTTTCAACATGGTAACGTCGTTGACTTGTACCTTTATGGTATCGATTTGCATGGTCGTGAGATGGCACGCAAGAATGCTGGATGTTGAATGCTGAGTACTCGTCTGCAGAGGGCACGAGAAAAGGCTTTCAATTATTAACTATAACCCATTCATCAAATTACATTATATTGTAAATTTCATTAAATTAAAATTTCCCTTTGATATTTTGATCAACATTTCGTAACTATCAATTTTTGTTGTCAAACACTCTAGCCTTGAAGGCAATCTAGAGTGAGTAGAGTAGAGTTCTAAATCTAAATCTAAGCTGCGAAGATATGTATCATTTGAGATTCATATTAAATGCATTCCCACAAGCAGACATGCATAATTTCGCGCTTACACATGCCGCATGTGGAACTACAATATAAAAAACCCAATCTCAAATGAACATAAGCCCTGCAACTCTTGCCGACCTTCCCTGAAACAGGGGTGACATTGGCAAAGTGAACCATTTTTTACAGTATGGGTGGTTCACTTTGCCAATGTCAACTTTTAATAAAATAATGTAAATATATACCGAATTTTCTAGAATGGGACATTGTTAATTTTTTTAATAAAGAGAAATGCGATTCATAAATTTATTTATGTCTGGCCATAAACAGGTTTAAACATTATCTAGATTTTGGGAAGTAGCTTTGTGAAAGTTCGTGTTTATAAAATAAAAATACAATTTTTTGCTAAAATTCACTTATGGGTGTATTTTATGCACAATTCTGGAAAAGCAGTATAGATGCTACATACGAGTACAAAATTGAAAAAATAAAACCATTAGTGAATTTTCACAAAAAAATAAATTTAACATTATCAATTCCTTGACTCATAGGTTAGTATGAGGCTGACCACGCATACTGTAAAAAAAAAATCAATTTGCCAATGTAACCCTTGTTTCAGGGAAGGATAGCAAAAGTTTAAGGGCTTATGTTCCATTGATGCTTGGATTTTAAATTGAAAGTAGTACATGCAGCATTTTTGAGTGCGAAATTTCTCGTGTCTGTGTGTGGGCATGCATGTAATAAGAATCTGAAATAATTGTATCTTTGCAATTTAGATTATACTCGTAGATTATCAATTGATTATTCATTCTTTTTCCATCGGCAGTCACTTAACGAGACGTCTCGACACCGATCTGTTCACCGAATCTTTTTGTACCACCTTGGGCAGCTGAACTGATTCAAGGTCACCTTTGTTTTCCAGGAACGGGCACATGCTGACGCACAGGAACAAGAAGCCGTACGAGTGCCGCGCGGAGGGCTGCGGGAAGTCGTACTGTGACGCCAGATCGCTGAGGAGGCACGCAGAGAACCATCACGGGGCACCAGGTATCCTCACTCTACATTGCTTCTCCAGGTTACCAGGTGGACCAGGGCTGCAAGTCTCATCCCCACGGTGATCCTTACCTACCGAATATCGGTAATATTTGTATGAAGACTAATCAGCTGTTCACTTGCGGCCATCTTGAATTGACAGGTCTTCATTCAAAGATTACCGATATTTGGTCGTTAAGATTTTTTTTTTCAGGTTTCCCTAATTATAGTGCACCCTCTTAGCCATCAACACGCTGCCTGGGAGGCAATATCTGGTTAAATTATTAAATCTATTTAGATTGCAATGAAAGATGTCTATATTATAGACTCATTTAAGAGTTTTATACTCTGAATTACAGGATGCTGTCCGACGACATCCGTACGGCTTTTCGGTACATAAAATAAGTTATGTTCTCGTCCACGGCTGTAGTTGCATGGCACATACAATATATAGCTCTCCAGCAGGTTGGGACTGTCTATTAAGCCGTTGAAGACTCTATGAGAGAGCCCCATAAGGAACCCGTTGCGCCTGGTTTCGGGTTACCGTGGTGATGAGACTTCCAACCCTGGAGACCTGCTAACTGAAACGCAGGGTTTTTTTACACAATTCAACTTACACGCGTGCATTAAATATGAATCTTAAATGCTGTTTCACTCTCGCAATGAATAGTTGACCTACAGGAATCACAAAAAAAAAAAACAAAAAAAGAATACATCAAAGGCTCTTAATTCAATTGAAACAAAAATGTAAAAAAAAGAAACATATATTTGGAGACGAGAAATCAGTCTATTTAACAAAAGACGCGGACGAATAAAAAACAGGGAAAAGCGTCCCATCTCCCGGAGCACGCTTTTCATCAGGAGCTCTCTAATTAAGATTCCCCGTATCTTGCTTTCGCTATAATTAGTTCGTGTATTTTTATTTGTTAAACATCACAAAAGATAAGAACTCCGAGTATAAAAAATTTCGAGAACTCCACTCGTTAGCGTACATAAAAAAATGTATGCAAAATAAAGCAGAGCTCATAGCGAGACTATAACTGTAATTGTAACTCTGTCGCCATTCCGCTAAGGTTGGCCAAAGCCACTGCAAAGCTGTCCCCATTTCTTACTATCCTTACATACCTCTTTCAATTAATTTATATCCATCACCTTTCTCATACATTTTCTTCTTTTACGCTCTGTAACTGTAACTCTGTCGCCATTCCGCTAGGGTTGGCCAAAGCCACTACAGGGCTGTCTCCATTTCTTCCTATCCTTACAGACCTCTTTCAATTAATTTATATCCATCACCTTTCTCATACATTTTCTTCTTTTACGCTCTGTAACTGTAACTCTGTCGCCATTCCGCTAGGGTTGGCCAAAGCCACTACAGAGCTGTCTTCATTTCTTCCTATACTTACATATACCTCTTTCAATTCATTTTTATCCATCACCTTTCTCATACATTTTCTTCTTTTACGCTCACTTTGTAAATTCCATTCTTTCACAATCTCCTCAATCTGATCATTCCGTACTTTTCTCGGCCGTCCCTTACCTCTATCTCTTGTCTTTTTTCCTCTGTATATGCACTTTGTCAGTCTATCATCAATTCTACATATCCAAACCATCTCATGGCATTATTTTGTATCTTTACTTTCACATACTCTTTCTACTTACATTCTTTCCTTACCCATTTGTTTCTAACTCTATCCTTTAGAGTTTTTCCTGCTATGCTTCTCAAATGCTTCATTTCCACTGTGCATATTTTACTCATTTCACTGTCACTCACTGTGCATGCTTCACTTCCATACACCAAAGTCGATAACAATATGCCATTGTGACCGCCATTCTCAGATCCATCATCTCATGATGATGGACCAACAAAGTGCACATACAGAGGAAGTGTGAAAGGAAAAAGAGGTTAAGGGACGACGGAGGACAATATGGAATGATCAGATTGAGAAGATTGTGAAAAAATGGAGTGCACAAAGTGAGTGTAAAAGAAGAAAATGGATGAAAGAGGTAATGCATATGAATGAATTGAAAGAGGTATGCAAGGATATGAAGAAATGGATGCAGCTTTGCAGAGGCTCTGACCACCTTTAGCGAAATGGTGACAGAGTTACAGTTACAGAGAATGTTTGATACTTGGGATAGAAAACATCGTCTCGTTCTCCCCTTTTGTCTGTTTCTGTTGAATCCGTAAAATAAACAAAATTAATCCTATTAGGCAGTTGCAGAGTGGGGGGAGGGGGGCTATTAGCCGAGCAAAGATTCAGAAAGAGAAGCAAATTCTATAATTATCGTCATCACTTTCTGGCGCTCCTTATCAGGCATAGATTAAGGGCGGTTTGAGCCTTTCCCACGCACCAGGGCTCCCGAATTCAATAAGCCTTCCAAGACATAAAAAATAGTTGTAACAGAAACTGGGTCTTGCTTGAGGAAGGGCGCTTTCTGCAGCGCAGTGATGACCAAGTCCCCAGAGGGCTCTTGAAGTGTGATTCACCCAAAAACAGTGCTCACCAAATAAATCATCCTAATGTTATTATTATTATACACACAAAATGTTAACGTAAAGTTGCAAATATACCAATTTAAATCAGGTAAAATAAACTTGCTCAATTTATACAGAAAATTTAAGCATTGCTTATTTGCATCTTTAATCTAAGTTGCTTAGATATATTAACATTTAAAATTAATGTTTAATTCATACCCACAAACAGACACGTGTAAGTTTGCGCTTACAAATGCTACATGTGCACTAAAAATTAAAATCCAAGCCCCAAATGAAATAAAATCCCTGCAACTTTCGCTGACCTTCCCTGAAACAGTGATGAAATTGCAGGGGCGTGCATCCCATACAGGCACATGCACCTAAGAAGTATGCAAAATATGGTAAAAACCATTTCAGCTTGATATTCAAATTTAAAATTCCATTGGACCTTTCGTTAGCTCTTCAGTCAATTTCGAATGAGTTATTGAAGAGGAATGGGAGAAAATATTTATTCAAATTGGCAAAGTGAACCATTTTTTTACAGTTTGTGTGGTCAGCCTCAAACCTTCTTATAATTCAAGGAAGGCAAATGATAAATAAAATTTTAAGTATATAAAAACAATAAAACCTTAAAAATAAATCTTGATAACCGAATTAAGTGCTCGGGTTTGTTTTCAGTTCTCGCAAGTAAAACAAATTAACTAGGGGGGGGAGGGTCCCCACCGAGGGGTCGCACAAGGGCTCCCAATTGACTTAATTCAGACCTGCTTTTAATTCCTCCCAACTTGCGATAAATTACTATAAAGCACCCCAAACACAAAACTTTACTTTTAAGAAATCAATGAAATCTTAAACGCTCCCTCGAGGTGCTGTTTCACATTCGATACAGTTTCCGGTGAACGCTAGTGCTGTAAGCTTGGAGTACAGATTGGAAAGAAGCACAAATTTCGTCTGTGCTTTATGCTACTATTCTATGTATTTATTTATGAGGGATCGCTTCCAGATCTGTCGTAGATATTTATATCCAGCCCGGTGTTGTTTTTATTAATGTGAATAATTTAAATCCTAAGGAAATCCTGAAAGACCACTGAAAACATCGCATTTGTTGGGGAACAACTAAAGCATCTTATTTTAAATGATTTCTCATTATTGTATTTTCCGGTCGATAGCTCAGTTGGTAGAGAGCTTGCATTCCATGCCGTGAGCTCGGGTTCAAATCCCACCGAGGGTGTCAGAAATTATTTCCCGTTTCAGTGTTTATTTCAAAAACCCAAAATAAAATACCGGCAAGGTTTACGAAACCTTCGCCAGAAATGGAACCCTCCACTTCAACGAAAGTGGTAGGCGTAATGCCGGATCCATATAATATAATCTATAATCTAAGTTGCAAGGATATATTCATTTAAAGCTCTCAAATGAATGCCCACAAACAAACACGTGTAGTTCGCGCTTACAAATGCTGAATGTGTACTTAGAAATAAAATCCAAATCTCAAATGAACATAAGCCCTACAATTTTTGCCGACCTTCCCTGACACAGGGGTGACATTGGCAAAGTGAACCATTTTTTACAGTATGGGTGGTCAGCCTCATACCAACCTAAAAGTCAAGGAATATATCTGTAAAAATAAAAAGGTTCCACTCGCCACATGCGGAACCCTTCGGGAATAACGCGGCAAAGAGTTACACTATATGTGTAGCTCAGTTGCGTAACTGTAATTTTGTCGCATTCCCGCTAGGAGTAGTAGCGCCTCAGTGGGATTTTTGGTGGGATTCGAACCCCAGCTCTCGGCATGGAATGCAAGCACTCTACCAACTGAACTATTGGACTCTCTGAAGAAACTCTCTGGTATCTACTGCCAGGCGTGTAAGCCTACAACTCATAAATAAATAGCACATACTGATGATTCCTATTGTTTTTTCACAGCGACTGGCAGCGCATCTTCACCACATGGCTCCACCTGCATCCAGTATGCTGCTGGAGCAAGGGAAGGTGGCAGGAGTGAGAGCGGCAGCAGGACCAGCCCATCTAGAGGAAGTCCAGCCAGGAGGAGAGACAGTCCTGCAGGAGCCAGTCCACCTCCCAGCAAGGTAAGTTACAGAGCTTCTCATGGCAGTCCTATCTGGGTACAATTAAAGACTACAGGGGAAGAACAAGTAATAATAATAATACTGGGATGATTTATTTGGTGAGCGGTGTTTTTGTGTGTATTAGACTTGAAGAGCCCTCTGCGAGCTTTGCCATCGCTGTAGAAAGCGCTAATTCTCAAGCAAGACCCAGTTGCTGTAAGGCTGGGTAGACCTTTGGTGACCGGTTTTTAGTAAGCGTATATAAGTTTTCACCCAGCGAAGAGCATATTTGAAAATATAAATGGTATATTTTTTATGCTCCGCCGGGATTCGAACATATAACCTTCCACTTGCGAGTCAAAAGTGTTAGCTACTAGACTACGGACCGGTCCATTGAAGAATGTCAGTTGAAGAACATTGTGAATAAATCAAAATTTGAAATTTGAAAGTTGTTATTTCTCATGGTTATTGCCTGTCACAAAGAACCGGAAATACCTCCATAAAGTGTGATAGCGACTGTTGCTGCATTACAAATTTTCAGAACTTTAGATACACAAAGATGCCACTAGAAAGCATTAGTAGATTATTTTCTTGTTTTTGCTGACATTCCTTGTTTCTCCCCTGTAAGTCTTCAATTAAGGTTTCGCATTCCTCTTGATTCAGGGTTGTGCCGCTTGTGGAAGCAATTTATCTTTTGCAATTCACCCTCGACTGTATTTAACCTAAAAGTCGATGGTAGTTTCTTACAGATATTATTTTCAGCAAGTCAATGACCAAGTAAAGACACCTTTTTATGCATTGACTAATGTGCATTTGATGTCTTACATTGCAGGCAGCAAAACTCCCAAACGAAACATCTCCTGGTCATCCCCGCTCATCCTCAAGTGCTCAAGTAAACGGTCACACCAGCGTCCATCACAACAAGCACACCAGCAGCCACCACTCCTCATCCACAAACAGCAAAACCAGTTCCTCTCACAGCCATCACAAAACCACGTCATCCAACCCCCAAACCAAACCGTCAGGGACAACGAGCAGTTCCAGCTCTACAACACAGCGTGGTCAGACATCAAACACCCAATCCAAAAGCCACCACACCAGCAAAACAAGCGGTCAAGGCAGTCAAAGCAGTCAACAGAGTGGTCAAAGTGGTCAGAGTGGACAGCAGAGCGGGCAGAGTGGACAGAGCAGTGGTCAGAGTGGAACAAGCAATGGAATCAGTGGAAGTGGTGGCGGAGCAGATGGAGGAAGTTCACCACCTAGGCCAGCCAGACCTTTGAATGTCCAGAGACCTCCCAGAACATGGAATATGCAGGTGAGTGCCATACAATTCAATACTTTCCCAACAATTTGTCTTTTTCTGTATTGCAATACCAGGTCTTAACGATGTTGTCGATCACAACGAAGGAATCCAGAGAAATCTGGAACAGTTCTGAATCAGCAGTCTACAACATACAATATTCATTTACTTTTATTGATTTATATCCTTGTCTTCATTGAGCCTCCTTAACTGTTAAGCTATCGTAGAAACAACGTCTACAAATGCCTTAAAATATTTTTTTGTGTATAAAAACAAAACAGCTATGCCCAAGTGGTTCTAGACGCTAATCTCGACTAGCGTATTTGAAATATAAACAACGCTGATTCGATTCTCGTTACCTGATGATAATCGAACTTTACGGCTACTTTGACCGTGGTTCAAAAGAATTCATTCGGCATTATTATAAGGAAATAATTCATTGAATAGTAAAAAGAAAAAATGCTCAATGACGATATTTTACGTATTTCTTGCCAGGCAAAAATAGGTTTACCTATGCCATTGTTCTTCACAAATTTATTGAAAAAAAAAATGTCGTACAGAACAGAAATAAAAGTGAAACAAAGAAACTTATTCGAGAAAAGAAATACAAATAAAAGAGACTGTGTTTCATCAATATGGAAATGTCTCGGAACATATTTTGCAGGGTACGAATCTGAGAGAGAGTGTGCGGCCAATAAACACTTGATAGATATTCTCCTTGATAAGCTCCACACACAGCGAGGCACTTCCGGCGGAAAAATAAATAAAGCAAACAGTAAAACGCACCCGCTACCAAAACTGAGGAACCCTTATGTGGGAGAAGTGCGAGTGAGCCGGTGGGTTTTACAAATAGTCTGCGTGCCTATAGAAGCAGTCAATGTATAAAGGAAACCTATATGAATGTGCAGAGAAACAAACAATGTATTTTTTTCAAAATTATATATTTCGTCCCCCCAATGCTTGATTGGATTATCTATCACGTGAGTATATTATATATTTTTATACCACAACCGGTTTCGCAAACATCCGTTCGCATCTTCAGGTGGTTAAATTAATCGAAAAACTCACGCGATCGAAAACAAAGCTGTTTTTCTTTTATCCTTAATGATGAACGATTACAAAGTTAATGCCTCTCTAATCAATAAAATAGGATTATCTATCATTTGATTCAAAGATACTGTAACTGTAACTCTGTCACCATTACGCTAGGGTTGGCCAGAGCCTCTGCAGTGCTGCCTCCATTTTTTCCTATCCTTACATACATCTTTCAATTCATTCATATCCATCACCTTTTTCATGCATTTTCTTCTTTTACGCTCACTTTGTATATCCCATTCTTTCACAATATCCTCAATCTGATCACTCCACACTTTTCTCGGTCGTCCCTTTCCTCTTTTTCCTTTCACACTTTCGTTGTATACATACTTTGTCAGTCTATGATCATTCATCATCATTCAAAGATGACCTTTAAATTTTCAAATTTTCGTCCCGTACACATACAAACATTGCTCATGTGAAATTACCTGTGATGAACATAAGCCAAACAAGCACTAAGAGGGTGATTTAAGTTATTTGTTAAGACTGTTTTGTTAAATTTTCTATTACAAGTATAAAAAACGTTTTTGGTCCACAGGCCATCGTTTTCCTGCTTTTAAAAATCTTTTAATTTCTATATATTCAGATAAAAAATTACAAAGTTAATGCCTCTACAATCAATGGAAATGAGCAGAATTCTCTTCTTGTGATATTTCGCAATCATTATTAATTATGCTTGATTTTCTGGTTCCGGGTTTTGACCGTGGTCCATGTTTTTGCTTGTCTTCTTCTTTTTTCTTTTTATTCTTTCTTGAAGACTTTCTTGAAGACTTTCAGCTTACGTTTCGTCTCCTCTGTGGGCGACTTCTTCGGGGTTCTGCTCGCATTATTATTTAGGTTGGCTGCACACCCATACTGTAAAAAAAGGTTCACTCTGCCAATGTCACCCCTGTTTCAGAGAAGGTTCTGCGAGAGTTGCAGGGCTTATGTTTATTTGAGATAGGGTTTTAAGTTGTTTGACTTATTCGTGTCCCATCATGGTAATGCATTTAAGATAAATCTCAAATGTTATTTATCTTTGCAACTAAGATTAAAGATTATAGATAGGCTTTATTTTGTACTAAATTTTAGTTGATTTTTGGCTCAGAATAAAACTATGGGCATAAAAGTAAACAGTGTATTCATAGATAGTGTACTTATATATATAGGTTTGGGGCAGATAGCGGTCTGGGATAATTCCAAGGGATGGGTTTCAGGTCCAAATCTGGAACTTCCGATCAACTCACAGCCCCAAAAAAACAAACCAGAATATATAGAGCGCGAGTAATATTCAGAAACGCTGCGAATAGTTATTACAGGGAATATTCGAGTGCCGTTCAGTCACCATTCCCTATTGCGAATAGTCAAATATCTAAATCTTATCTAATCTAAATCTAAATTGCAAAGATATGTATCATTTGAGGTTCATATTAAATGCATTCTCACAAGCAGACACCCATAATTTCGCGCTCACACATGTCGCAAATGAACAAAAGCCCTGCAACTCTTGCCGACCTTTCCTGAAACATTGATGACATTGGCAAACTGAAACAAGTTTTTATTAGGTGTGGGAATGCATTTAATATGAATCTCAAATGATACATATCTTTGCAACTTAGATTTAGATTTAAATTAGGTAAGGGGACCGGCCTTACGCCAACCACCGCAGTTGAAGAGGAGAGTATACGTGTGGCATGTACCTATTAGTGTGAACTCATCCATGTGTGCTGTAAGTATGAATGTTATTTGAATCTTAAATGTTACGTTTCTGTAGCAACTTAGATTATAGATTGTTAAAGATCTCCGAATATCGAATAACACTAGCTGATGTCCGGTTGATAGCTCAGTTGGTAGAGTGCTTGCATTCTACCCCGTGAGCTCGGGTTCGAATCCCACCGAGGAGGGTGTCAGAAATGATTTCCTATTTCGGTGTGTATCTCAAACCCCATAATATAAATACCGGCGAGGTTCACTCAGCCTTCACAAGAAAAGAGTACCAGCCCCCTCGGGAGCTGGGAAATTCCCACTTCAACTGGAGTGGTTGGCGTAAGGCCGGCCCCCTTACCTGTAAAAATAAATAGGTTCAACTCGCCACATGCGACCCCTTCGGGGGTAACGCGGCAAGAAGTTACACTGTATGTGTAGCTTAGTTGCGTTTTTTTTTGCGATATTCAATGTTCGACAAATTTGGGCATGTGGAAAGAATGAATGATGATAGACTGACAAAGTATGTATACAAAGAAAGTGTGAAAGGAAAAAGAGGGAAGGGGCGACCGAGAAAAGTATGGAGTGATCAGATTGAGGAGATTGTGAAAGAATGGGATATACAAAGTGAGCGTAAAAGAAGAAAATGCATGAAAAAGGTGATGGATATGAATGAATTGAAAGAGATATGTAAGGATAGGAAAAAATGGAGGCAACTCTGCAGAGGCTCTGGCCACCCCTAGCGGAATGGCGACAGAGTTACAGTTACAGTTACAGTTACAGACAAATAACAAAATAAACGCCGAATTCCCAATATCAGCAAATATTTGTGGCATCTCTAGCAATATTACACCGAGACCGTTTCCAAAGCTCACCGTAGTTTTATTTACAAAATAACGTTCTCTTTTGCCGTTTCTCCCCCATTTAACGTTTCGCCCCCACCTCCGTCGGCCGCCCTCGGCGTTGTTTTTCTCCCAAATAAAGTGCTCTAGTTTCCCTTCTTTATTTTTTGTTATCAATACATATTTCCTCTGTGATATTATGATATTTTTGTCGTCCTGCCCCCCTCGGGATGCTCTGCTCTAGCGATATATTATGTACATTCAGAAGCGTTTTAGGGTATCTACGAGTATTAAGTTCAAATAGTAAAAGTAGAACTAAATATTGTGGCGTTTTCTGCTCAATTCTCTTTTTAATTAAAATTTATTTTTCACAATCAACAAATTATTTCACAATTTATTAAATGTTTCAGCGGAAACTTTGTAGAACTCCATTTTAAATTTAAAAAATGAAAATGAACTTTGTATTATTATACTATTTATTTATTCTACTATTTATTTATTTTAATTATTAATTTAACATATTAAAATAAATAAATAGTAGAATAATACACAGTTCATTTTCATTTTTTATATTTATTTCACAACTTGACAATCACTGCTTATCGGTGTTACTCATCGAATTGCTTTCTTGCGACCGCTGTCCGTGCTATTTTGATCTCTTTTATAATTAACCAGAGGGGTCTTTCTCGCAATTACTAGATCATTCCACTACCAGAACATTATGTACACACACACACACGCAATCACAACCACTTCCAGACGGTTCCGTCTCACGTGTATATGTGTACGTAGTAACTTTGATGTTTGTGTATATAAGCGCACGTTTTTCAAGTTCGCAACAATATGTTCCTTCTTTATTTTAATAACAATCATCTCTTTGCTTTTGGATAGAGACCTGGAGTGAGGAGTTTCTTCTTTAAGTGCCCCTTCTATTGAAGATCGGAGATTTTTGTAGGAACCCTGTGCGGAAGACTCTCTCTAGGAGTCTATGACACTTGTTTTTAGTGCCGCTGAGGTGTTGGTGATGTGGCAGTTGATGTCCTGATCCTTTTATAGCAGGGATGTGCGCTGCGTAGTGTTGTGGTGTATGTTGCGTTGCGTTGGCCTTGTTTTGAGACACTGAAAGGAAGTGGCGATTGAAGTCGGCTATTTTGCCCTTGGATGCTGCGGCTCAAAACAGGGACTTGGCGCTTTTTTTGAACCAATGTCACAGAACTTTGTTCAGGATGTCCTTCTCACTGTTCAAACCCACGTTCTATTCAGTTTTTTTTTTATCAAATCCTCATCATTTCCGTTACAATTATTTATTTTGTAAATTTGATGTACATTTAAACATACAACGCTTCAAAACGACAATTATATTTTTAGATCGAAAAAGTTGTACCAACGTTAATTTACACGTTTTGGAATAGGTACCCATTGTTTCTTCTCTCTACTTATCTAAAACAACTACAAAAACTGTCCCTTGTAATTGGGTAAAATAACATACATGAAAAAATATATTTTTTACCCTAAAATGGTCCTCGATGTGTTTTTACTACTAAAATTCTATCCACTACCAACATTTACATAGACTCCCCTTTATTCTGTAAATCGAAAATGTAAAGAAGTTACGACAGCACTCGCATTTATCACTGAGTGATTTAGTTTTCCTACATTTTTTCGATTTACGCAATCGAGAGGAATCTACGTATATACTCGGAGTAAAGTAAACTTGTACTTTGCATGTACAAATTAGACAAAGTACAAGACATGAGTTAGTGCCTCTGTGAAGTTGCTATCAAATTACAAAGTGACCAAGGGGGAATTCAATTTAACCTTGTTGTGGCGACTTGCAAACTTGCCGACCAAGTCACTTGCCGACTAAGTAACTGACTCGGTGCGAACGCTCCCACTGTGCCAGTGACAACTCACGGTCGTACGCTAAGATTTATGAAAACTTTGTTTTTAACGATTTCCCGCGAAAAATATTTTGACGCAATCCCCCGTCTGTCTTCTTCTTTTCTTTTGTACACATCTACGTAAACACCAAAGTTTTAGACAAATTTGACAATATTTCACGTCTTTTGACTTGTAGAACTTGCGAAGGCTGTGGCAAGATAAAACTGTTTCAGTAACTTTAGAAAATGCAACAAAAAAAAATATATATAATAATAATAAGGGTAAAAAAAAAACTAAAAATACGAGTGTTTTCTTTTATCCACTCGACAGCTCGCAACGCAACTACGCAACTAGCTACACATATAGTGTAGCTTTATTTAGCCCTTACAACAAATGATTACCAGCTCTTTCGGAAGCAGCTTAGTAATCCTTACTTTAAGTGAAATGATTCTTTCTATTCTACACTACATAATTTTCACTCTTCTATAGTGTTTTCTCTCTTACGAAATAAAAAAGGCATTTATCTCAGAGACCCATGTTAGTAGCTTAATATGTCACTTTTTCAGTTTTACCTTTAATCTATCGATGTCTTTGCAACTAAAATTAAAGATTATAAATTATAGACCTTAAAAAATAGTGCAAAAAAATAAAAAAAGCACAAATGGTGACAAAAATAAAGGCAGAAAATTTCCTAGCGTTATTTTTCTTCAAACCGGAAACAATTTGCGACCAAAAGTGTCGGAATAAATCACGCCGCGCCGGGGCAAATAATTCCTTCACTTATTGTTATTAACTTTGCTTTGGCGCTGCGTGCTGGGAAAATACATTAATAATTTATTAGCACAATATCGCAAAACCTGTGCCAAAAATTTGACAACATTTTTAAAAATAATTTCATGATTATTAATGCGATTCTTGCAACTTATTTCGTCCCAGCCATAAAAGTAACTAATCGGCACATGAATCTTCGTTTACGAAAGAAAGTATATGGCCAGTGGAACCTATTTATTTTCACAGATAAGTGGGTCAGCCCCACGCTAACTACTTCTCTTGAAGTGGCGGTTTTCAAACTCCCGAGAAAGCTGGTTTTCGTTTCTTACAGGATGCTGTATTTTGATTTATATTTTGAAATAATTCAAGAAACAGGAAATCGTTTCTGCCACCATTGGTGGGGCTTGAACCGTAGCCCTCCGGCATGGAATGCATGCATTCTACTAATTGAGACTAGACTCGTTGCTGACATTTTTAATATTGTGTACATAACACCTCAAGAGCTCTCTTTGAGTTTAGGCGTTGCTAAACAAAGCGCCAATTATCAAACAATTTCTGAAATTTCATGACATATGTGTTTAGTCCGCTGGGAATCGATCTGACGGTCTTTTGATTAGGAATCCAAAGCGTTAACCACATGCATCCGTTTCTATCTTGGACCGGTTTCTATTTTCCCTGCTTTCGGATTATTTGCCCATTGAATGTTCTCCAATTTTGATGACAACGTATGGATATGATTAAGTATTCATTTTCAAACCAATTAATATTTATTCCCTAAAAATAGGGTTTTTAGGTGTAGGGAAAAAATCCCCACACCCTTATTGCAGGTGTGGTGTTTAATATAAAGCCTCCCCCACCAGTCGAAGCCTATTTTTCACATAATCTCCGTGGCGATATATTAAACCCGAACCGAGTCCATTAATCAATTTAAAGGTGACGCGAAGAAAAAAACACATTCGGCATTGTGGGCCGGAGAATAGATTTATCGGAAACAGAGGCGTTACTTCCATAGAGGCGTAGAGGCGAAGCACTCCCATCTTAGAAAATAAAAGAATCGCAGGTTTGGTATTTTAAAAAATCCTTAACATTGAAGCTTTATTTTTCTACTCTTTCATGTTTAATCTAATTTGCAAGGATATATTACATTTAGGATTCAAATTAAATGCATGCTCACAAGCAGACACGTATAAGTTCGAACTTGCTATAAGTGTACTTGCAAAATAAATTAGTAAACAAGTCTCAAATAAATAAATGAGCCTTGCGACTCTTGAAGACCTTCCCTGAAACAAGGGTGCTATTGGTAAAGTGTCCCATTCTAACAGTACATTTGTCTTCTTGTCACCTTGGGGGAAACAAAATGCTTAGGTTTGTTATTAAAAAAATCCTGACTTTGAAGTTTCATTAAAAGTCACAAAAAATGTCTTTGTATTGTTATTTTCTGTTCCTTAGTGACTACTTGTCTTGATCAAATAGTGAAATTGTGAATAATTGGGATATACAGAGTGAATGAAAGGAAGGAAATAAAATAAAATAATTGATGAATTTGTATGAACTGAAAAAAGTATGTCAGGATGTATAAGCGTGAACTTGTATGTATGTGCTTGTGGATATTCACTAAATATGAATCTTTAATGTAAGCATAATATATCTTTGCGACTTAGAGTATAGATTATATTTTCAAAATGCATGATATGAATACATATATTTGCATCTTAGCTTCCAGATAGATCGTCAATCTTATAGGGGCTGTCCATATATTACGTCATTCGGATTAAGAGGGGGGGGGGAGTCTGGTCTGCGGATGATGGCAAATGATGTACAAGTACCAAAAGTGACGTCGTTCTTGTAAATACCAATTTTTACAAAATATACAAAATATTATGTAAGTAATATAACATTATTAATTATTAAGCTCATCCATTATTACAGCAAGAGGGGGGGGGTCATTAGATAATGACTATAGGATGATTGTAAGGGGGGGGGTGTCGAAAATCGGCCAAAATCGATGACGTAATTTATGGACGGCCCCTTAAGGCACAAAAAACACAGTATCCTCTTAAAAATGACGTAAGAAAGCCTAAAGCACTCGACGTGAAATGAATACTCATTTATGAAATAAAATTGTGTTTTTTTTTCAAATATAATTCTTCACAAAAAGGGGATACTGAAAATATCCATCCAAAAAATTAAAGCAATGAACGTCACTGATCTAGGGCAAAATAAAAATTTACAATATCGAGCGATGACTGTTGAAAAGTTGACGAAGGTACAATGTTGTATTTTCATCAGCAACCCGGCAAACACAAGCCGGACGTCTTACGCACACGGAATGTTTACCTGCCATTATTTTCCAGATTGGACGTAAAAAATAATGGCTTCCATCCCCAATTTTCCCTTTAATAAACCTTTCCGCAAAAATAGCATCTCCTCATTTTGAAATAATGTCAAAAAAAAAACTCTATTCTTTCAATATTGAAAATTCACTTACTGTTCACTTAGTATAACTTCACTAGTTCTTTTATAATCTATAATTTATGATTATAATCGAAGTTGCAAGATACGCCCACGAGCAGACACGTGTAAGTTTGCGTTTACACGTACTGCATGTGTTATTACAAAATAAAAACCAAACCTCACATTAACATACGCCCTGCAACTTTGTTAACCTTCAATGAAACAGGGGTGACATTAGCAAAGTGAATCATTTTTTGCAGTATGGTTGCTCAGCGTCATACCAACTTATTAGGCAAGGAACGTACTTATTAAATATCATTGTCCGGTCCATAGTCTAGTCGTAACGCTTCGGACTCGTAAATGAGAGGTTGTAAGCTCAAATCCCGGCAGAGCACAAAAAATATATTTATATTTTCAAGTGGGTTAAAAAACTCATACATTTACCAAAGGCCAGTCACCAAAGGTCCATCCAGCCTTACAGCAACTGGACCTTACTTGAGAATTGTCGCTTTATATAAAGACGACTTAGCTCGCAGAGGGCTCTTGAGGTGTGATACACACAAAAACAGCGCCCACCAAATAAATCATCCTAATATTATTATTATGACTTCTTGACTGATTGGGCTCCTTGACTGATAGGTTGGTATGAGGCTGACCAGCCGTGCTGTAAAAATCGGTTCGCTTTTGCCAATGCCACCCCGGTTCAGGGAACGGCGGCAGGAGTTGCAAGGCTGATGTTCATGTGAGGTTTTGTTTATTTGTATGCAAACATGCAGAATGTGTAGGCGCGAACCTACATGTGCCTGTCTGTGGGCATGCATTTAATATGAGCCTTAAATGTTAACATATCTTTGCAGCTTAGATTATAGATTATCATCTTCACATTGTAAGTAAAAAAAAAACACGTAATATTTTCGTTCACATTTTTTAGTAGATAGTAATTAAAAATATTTGATGAAAACGTTGCCAGTGCGCGTTTTTAATCTTCCACAAAATAAAGTCCTTCCACATTTCTTCTGAAAAAATTAATTCCGCGAGCCAAAAAAAAAACGTGTTACTTGGTATTCAAAGAAAAAGCCTAATGAGAGTTTAATCCTGTGTTTTTACATTTTCCTGGAATGGCTCTGAATATACAGAGGATTTCCTCTCAGGATGAAATGAGATATCTCTGGCTGTGACTGTACTTACCTCAATATTCGAATGCAAGTGTTGTATTCAAATCATTGCTCGTAAAATGAAGCGTTTTTCAATCTGTAATGCAAACAACTTTTACCTCCAATACAATGTTTGTCAATAGATTTGCCACTTTAATCTATCATCTCAACTGAAAAGATATATAATAAATTAAGATTCATGTTAAATGCATGTCTCTAAGCAAAGTAGAGTGAATTCGCGCTTAAAATAACATCACCTTGCAACTCTTGCCACCCTTCCCTGCAACAGAGCAATTATATAGGGATCCAATTTTTACAGTATTGGTGCAACGCAACGCAATTAAGCAACACATATAGTGTAACTCCTTGCGTGCGTTATCCCCGAAAGGGTCGCAGGTGTCGATTCGGGATCTATTTGTTTTTACGGATAAGGGGGCCGGCCTCACGCCAACCACTTTAGTAAAAGTGAGGTTATCCAGATCCCAACGGAGCTAGTTCTCATTTCTTGTGAAGACTAAGTAAACCTTGCGCTATTTATTTTGGGTTATAACTTAAAAGTAATAGCCGAATCGGTAAATCATTTCTGTCACCCTCGGTGGGGATCAAATCCTTGCTCTCGGCATGGAATGCAAGCATTCTACACTACAAACTGAGCTATCGATTGGACTTTTTACGAGCTTGGTTGTCGCTACAAAGCACCAATTCTCAATCAAGACCCAGTTTCTGCGTGGACGAATGGACCTATGATGACTGCTCTGCTTGATATTAAGTTCGCACACCGAAGCATTCGAATATCAAGTCTGCGATACAAGAGTGGAATAATATTATTAAGATGTCCCTTTGTATACATGGATATATAATAAGAATAATTAGAGAGTTTGTTTCAAGTTCATATTACATATTCGTGATCCGAAAGCATTTTCATCTGGGATATTATAATATACATGTAGGGAGCTCAAAGTGGAAAATATACTCGTATACAGGAGCAGAAATAAATATACAAATATATCTTCTGGAAAAATTCCGACATACACGATTCTTTTTTGTGCACAAACCACACAAATATGTGGCACAATTTTGTTACAAAAAAGCAATGGGTTTATTATATAAACTCTTTATAAAATACATACTGTTACTAAGCTATGAATTAAATTGCGTGGCTTGCTTATGTGTATGTGTCCGTCTCTATTAAGTCTACTGTGAGTTTGAATGTATGCATGTGCCCAGGCACGTTGTTGTTGGTATGCATAACTAGAATAATATGTAACAATACAGAAGTGTGTGGTTCACTATATATGGGTCCGGAATAGGCGAGTGGCGTCTGTTTAGGCGCTATATATTTGTACCGTAATTGTGTGAGAGACCAGATTCGATTAAACATTGAGCCGTGAAGTCGATAAACAAGAGCTAGAAATCAGTACATTGTAAACTGACATTGCGTAAAATGAATCTTAAAAATAACACATTTGAAAATCTTTTATTTTTCTCAGCGGGCAAACTTTTATAACGTGACTTGGGTTTGTGACTATTTGTTTACCTTTTCCTTTGCGACCTGGTCGTAAGACGTCATAATTTTGCTTTCAATTTTTGCCGAGTTCATGGAATGCGTTTTTTCCAATTTTTACAGTATAGGTGGTCAGCCTCATACCAATCTGTCCAAAGCTGTCAATGGTACGGCTCCTTCATGCTGACATGTTCTCACGTGTTGAGATAGATTTGAGACGTCAAACTCTCAGATCTGCAGAGTGTGGGTCGGTTGACTTAGTCCAGCCGTCACGTCAGACACGCACTAATTTTGGGGGCCGTGCTTTCCGGTTTGCGGGCCCAATGGAGTGGAACAGACTACCACCTAATGTGAGGAAGGCAGAAACTGTTGGTGCCTTTAAAGGAGCACTAAAGAAGCATCTTTACAAAAAATCTTATCCATGATTTGAGAGGGCCCTTGAGGTGTGACACACACAAAAACGGCGCTCTTTAATTTTGTGTACCTTATAAATAAAGTATCCTTTTATATATATAACATATAAGTAAAGGCATTGAACAACAAAATATCTCACTTATTTAAGTACATACACATTCTGAAACTGAAAGAAGTATTTCAGGTTGCAGAGCTGTGCTGACGTATCGCTCCTATCGGCACACCAGTGCTTCTTTGGCTTATGTACCATTTACTTCAAAAATGACCTTTCCCTTAAATTGTCTTAAGTATCACATTGTACACAATCTGAGCTAACAAAAACATAAAACGCGATAATGTGGAAATTGTTTAAATCAATTTCCCGTTTTCATAAGGGGCTGTCCATATATTACGTCATTCGCATTAAGGGGGGGGAGTCTGGTCTGCGGATGATGGCAAATTATGTACGAGTGCCAAAAGTGACGTCGTTCTTGTAAATACCAATTTCTACAAAATATATAAAATATTATGTAACTAATATAACATTATTAATTATAAAGCTCATTCATAATTACAGCAAGAGGGGGGGGGGGAGGGTCATTAGATAATGACTATAGGATGATTGAAGGGGGGGGGGGTCGAAAATCGGCCAAAATCGATGACGTAATTTATGGACGGCCCCTAAGACACATTGGTTCAGTACACATACAAACTGTGCTCAAGTGAAATTACCTGATTGCGACCCATTTCACGAAAAAATTCATGCTTACAACCCAAAGATTTCACTTCGAAATCTAAATCTAAGCTGCAAGGATATGTATCATTTGAGATTCATATTAAATGCATTCCCACAAGCAGACATGCATAATTTCGCACTTACACATGCCGCATGTGGACCTACAATATAAAAAACCCAATCTCAAATGAATATAAGCCCTGCAACTCTTGCCGACCTTCCCTGAAGCAGGGGTGACATTGGCAAAGTGAACCATTCGCAATCATTATTATTTAAGTTGGTATGAGGCTGCACACCCATACTGTAAAAAAAGGTTCACTTTGCCAATGTCACCCCTGTTTCAGGGAAGGTCGGCAAGAGTTGCAGGGTTTATGTTCATTTGAGATTGGGTTTTTATATTGGAAATAGGTCCACATGCGGTGTGAGTGCGAAATTATGCGTGTCTGCTTGTGGGAATGCATTTAATATGAATCTCAAATGATACATATCTTTGCAGCTTAGATTTAGATTAGATTTAGATTACTCTGTAACTGTTTTTTTCCTAAATACAAAAAAAAACCTCTGATGGACATACGATAAACAAGCACTAAGAGATATATAGGATAATCTCAGATGGAGGTTCGGATAGCGCTCAGACTTGGGCTAAGTAGTGTGTGTGCCAAGATTCATGCCCCATAATAAAGTTTTATGATGTTTTCCCGCCGCGCCTTGATGTAGAGGCGCCACCAGGGACCTGCCCATGGTCCCCCTCGGGGGAATATAAAAGATCAACATTTATTTTATTGAATACTTGCTTTATGAGCCTATTTGCGTTACTTTTCCCAAGCTGTGACGTCGAAACTCTGGAAAATGTGTTTATTTGGCTCTGACAAATTTGTTTTTTGTTTCTTTGATCCAGTTTTACATATTATTGTAGTGTTTTTAGGGTTTTAATGTTTTTAAAATTTTAAATATTAGTCTTCTTGATGAAAACTGCGAAAACTGAGATTTATTTTAATGTAATTTATTTTGGTTCACAATTTATTTTACAATTCACATGTATGGTTGACTTTCGCTGACTCGGCCTGTAACGGCTACTAACACTTGGAGAGACTGAACTACTTGCAGGCGATTCACGCCTTTTATAGCTATTACAATCAAACATTATATTTTTAATTTCGTCTGGAAACGTCTATGATATTCTAAAACCTTCCAATACAATTATTACTTATATAATATTTCCTTACTCTAGGTACTTAATAATAATTCATCCTACAGCTAGAATCTATATGCACCTACCCTATTTATTTTGTTTATACCTAAGTACTATTTACATAACGATATTTTGAACTCCCAACCTCTTGCCGCTCAGTTTTTCACAAAAAAAAATGTGTGTTGATGTTTTTTTTTTGCAGTTCACCAAGCGATGTTGTGTATGTTCCTTGGCTTATAGGTTGGTATGCGGCTGATTACCCATGCTGCAGAAAATGGTTCACTTTGCCAATGTCACCCCTGCTTTAAGGAAGGTCGGCAAGAGTTTCAGGGTATATGTTCATTTGAGATTTGGAGTTTTATGTTGTAGGTTCACATGCGGCATGTTTAAGCGTGAACTTATTGTGTAAATGCATATTATGTGAATCTTAAATGTTACATATCTTTGCAGCTTAGATTAGATTAAATTAGATTCTGCCTGGCCAGTCAAAGTTATGGTCAAATGACCCCGTTATTCTATTCCAAATACGCTGGAAAGATCAGCCCACTTGGCCTCCTCGGCCATAACACTGACTAAACTTACGGTGTTATATTACACACACACAGCAAATCCATGGCTCAACCGCTACCTAACGTAAATTTTCCATACAATAAAACGTCAGTCCATGGATCACCAATAGATCAATTAATGTGTTGTGAATAACCGTGTTGGATTTCTTTGTAAAATTTTCTTTATTCATGATTTTTTTTTTTTGTTTTAGCTTAGATTACCCAATCCTATTATCAAAACCAATCCGTAAAGAAAAACAAGTTATTTCAAGATTAAATGTACACCACACATTTATGGTAATTCATTCATACACACACCAAACAAACCCCTTCTTATCCACACTCACCCCTATCCTATTCCATCCTCCGCAGGTTCTTGCAAGAGAATGCAGCAACTTATTTCTGCAGTACAGGTAGCCATGATTCTCCCATAGTATAAAACATTGTTTTTATCTCACCTGAGATGTGTAAATGAAAAGTGTATGGAAGAATACCATGGCTCTCCCAGAGAGTGTTTAGTTTTCATCTATTTTTTTATCCACGCAAACGAGATGAATTCACGCTATGTTTTAGACTAGGGGTAGAGAATGCCAATACGCACACCGTTAGGGAGTACAATCTCGATCTCGCGAGATCCCGATCTTCCAAGATCTCGCCTCATTTTTTGAGATCAATCTCGAAGCATCAAATGACGAGATCTCAACCGAGATTGACGAGATCGAGCGGCAGTAGTCGGCGATACATGACACGTGTTCTCTGCGCGCGAGCGATTCGGTGACTGACAAAGGAAAGGACGGACCGCATACGAAAAAGACTTTCCCGACTATTCCCGAGTATTTACGGTGTTGGTCGAGCGGGATAGAAAATAATAAGTGCAGTGAAGTAGTTTTGACTAGACTAAGTGAGCGGATGATATTCGAGTGCGTGCAGGCACTTGTTTGTTTACATTTTTTTCAGTTGTGCAGTTACTGTCATGGTGTGCAAAAATTACGTGTTTTTATGTGTTAATTGAATGAAAATTTGTATTATTTTGTTACCATTTGAGATCTCTGATCGAATTTCTGATCCCTCGAGATCTCGACTTAGCGATCTCGTCTCGAGATTGCATCCCCTACACACCGTACTTTGTATATAATTTGGATAGACACAGATCAAGTGAGTCCAGTTCTAAGTAAAAGAATCAACTATAAGTGGTCCACATTTTAAAACGAACCATGGGGTTTTGCTGGGCTTCTCAAAGTTTATTAAAAGTCATAAAAAAATATTCTTTGATAATGTTGCTAATGTGCGATTATGTGTTTTGTTTGTCAATACGAGTTGTGTCTGTGCAGTTTCAAGTTGTAGGAATGTACTTAAATAATTTTATTTGTATTATATTGTGTGAGTTTTTACTCGAATATTCTGAGTAGAATGTTCTGGTAAAATCTCGAAAGTACCAGTTCTCAATGTTTCGCGGATAACCCTTATTATCACCTTTAAAAAGAGACCAAGATGCTCTGAAGCCAGACTAGAGTCTAAGCGGTCGAGCTATACAGTTCAAAAGCGAATCTGTGTACGAACGGAATGTGACCCGTATCTGAAATAAATTAAATAAATTAACAATGCTCGTTGCGATGACAGGGACACGTTTTGTTTCATCGCAGGCAAACGTTACATGGCTTTGTAACCAGGGTCCTTAGCAACCAAAAACAAAATATTTTTTTACTTCTCCCTTAGCAACCGGTCCAATGACGTCACGATTTTTGTCCATTTTGTTAATTAGTTAAAATCAAAATTGTACAAATCCTGCACAGTTTTGGGGCTACGAACCCTCTACATTAAGTAGATAGTAGGGAGAGCGCTGCCGTCATTGTCCGGCCGCGGCTCCCATGGCGGGAGGGGTCGCATACCATAGCCTCTGCGAGCGCTGGGCGAACCGTGACCGGTCCGGCAGCTTCCTCTCTCTCCCCTGCGGCCTTTGTCATGCATATCACGGCAGATCCAGTTTATTTGCGATAATGCACTCACTCCCGTTATCTACTCTAAAACGTTAAAAATATTACAGTATTTAAAAAAAAAAATCTTGACCGGTCCGTAGCTCAGTGGTAACACTGCGGACTCTGAATGGAAAAGTTGTGGGTTTGAATCCTGGCGGAGCACAAAAAATATACGTCATTTATATTTTCAAATTTGCTCTTCGCTGGGTTGAAAAATTCATAAACCTTTACCAATGACCAGTCACCAAAGGTCCATCCAGCCTTACAGCAACTGGGTCTTTTTTTTTATTATTACATACAATAATAGTTTGGTCGTCGTTACAAAGCGCCAATACTCAAGCAAGACGTTTTATTTATTTTTTATTTATTTTTTACTCTATTTTGATTTGTATATTTATTTATCTTTGGTTTCGGGTATTGCTTCTTTTTATTTTTCTTTATTATTTACTTATTTGGTATGATTTGTAAGTTAAAATACACAATTGTAGAATACAGTAATAGGCAAAATGAAATGAAAATGAATATCTTAAATATGTACAAAATAACTTTTTTAATAAAAAGTGTTTTTTCGTGTATGTTTCTCCTTCGTTCGCGCGCGATGTGAGTAGGTACCGTAGACAAGTCTGTCTATTGTCACGTTCACACAAGTACTGAAGCTGGAGAGGTGTTTAGTTAAATTAGAAGTGGTCAGTTTATAGGCTAAAGGACAAAGGATTTTATGGCCAGCTACCTATAACAAATCTACCTAATAATCCGCCCAAACAGACCTCTTCTATTGGTTGGCTATTGATTACAATCTTACTACCCATTATCGATATACTTAGTGCTTTACGCTAACGAAAACGCTACGCTCAAATGTAGCTCTCTCAATTTAAGTTTTAACCTATATTTTTTTTTACTTGCGATGCGGGTCACATTAAAAATTGACATCGCCTTGCTGACTCTGGGGGGGGGGGGGTGACGTCAGAGCAGCTTATATTTTTCAAGGAATTTTAATATTTTTAAGTCCCCCCTGAGTGCCAGGGGTCCTCCCCCTCGCTGCCTTTGATCCCTCGGGCCCGCTTGACGTCTCACAAGATGTGCTCGATTAAAGCGCTTAATCTTGTAAACAAACGGATAAGAAATTCACTCTCAAAAATGTAATTTTTCTGCTGCCGAAATTTTAAAGGTGTAGGTTTTGAATTTGGGATTAGACGTGAAGGATAAAATGTTTTTATTCATCTTTAGTGGTTAGAGGTTTTAGATCCATTTGGATTTGAGATCCATGGATATACGAGTATCATATCGAGCGCCAATTTACCGGGTGTGTGAAACTTATAACAAGTGTTTCAGTAGCATTGATATTTTTCATTTAGAGACGGCGCACTTTCGCAAAGCGGTGGGTGCTTCACTCAGGGAGAAATTATTTCCTTTATTTTTAAAATTACATCATATTCTGTTTTGAGAGCAGTATTTTTTTCTTGTAATTAGTCACTTGTAATTAACATCTTGTAATTTTTTCCAACTTCCTAAGCTTAATATCCGTGGCAACATATAATTGGCCATGTTTTTTGTAATTGCTATTATTTATTTCTTATGTAACGCTGTTTGTTGTCCTACTTAAATAATATAAAAAAATAAATATCCACACCTCAAAGGTAAAAATTAATAGATCACACATGAAGCGAGCATGGGTTTCTCAGATAAATGTATATTTTATTCTATATTTTACGAGAGAAAACACTACAAAAGTGAGAAAACCCTGTGGTTTAGAAGTTTGTTATGAGGATTTCTTTATAATTACTTCACTTACTAAGAGAAGTTACATCCAATAATTTGACCACAATTTCTCAAATCTACATACTCGTATTTAAGTCCAAACCATCCGAACAAACTTCTTTTAATCTTCATTTCACATTCTACTCTTACAAAATCATTCATCACCCTATCACTCCGTTTTTATCTCAATCATACTTCTTAGATAGTCCATTTCCACTTTTAAATAATCTATAATCTAAGTTGCAGAGATATATTAACATTTAAGGCTATCAAATGCATGCCCACAAACAAACACGTGTAGTTCGCGCTTACAAATGCTGAATGTGTACTTACAAATTAAATCAAAACCTCAAATGAACATAAGCTTTACAACTTTTGCCGGCCTTCCCTGACACAGGGGTGACATTGGCAAAGTGAACCTTTTTTTACATATTTTTTTTAGTATAATTTATAAAAATACAGTGTTGGGTGGAGAACGTAAATAGCGTTGCAGATTTCTTTATTACACTTACCTGGAGGTAGAATAGGAGTCGATACAAGTGGCTGTAGAAAGGGGGATGCTTATTCCCACGATATATCTGTATGATTATACACAAGAGGAGGGCACAATCATCCCTCCTGCCATACAACT
Source organism: Agapetus fuscipes (assembly GCA_951799405.1). Taxonomy (NCBI): domain Eukaryota; kingdom Metazoa; phylum Arthropoda; class Insecta; order Trichoptera; family Glossosomatidae; genus Agapetus; species Agapetus fuscipes. The sequence continues at coordinate 2,107,224 of OX637349.1, forward strand.
AACGATAGACCTGTGATGATCTACATAACAGGCAGTAACCTAGCACACTGTGTTCGCGTATTTGTGCGAATTCACAAAACTGCGATTTTGACTGACTGATAAAATGTATTCCACTTTCAAAGTATGCATCGGCAAAAAAAGCCTAACACTGCGCTCGGCAGAAACTGAAGCCAAAACATGAATTGAAGAACCGGTAAGAAGAATAAAAACAATGTTTGTAAAGCGTGCGTTTGCAATTGCTGGTGCTCTGGCCTAAAACCACCTTCCTCTTCACGTAACAGAAATAGAGGACCATGGGAAGTTATTGAAGACATCTTCGGGCATCATTTGCATTAGCGCCCTTGGAGTGACTATATCACAAAACGGCGCTCTAAAGAAATCACTATCCGCCTAGTATAGGAAATGTTGCTTCAAAGGAACTTTCAATTGAATAGCAACTATAGGTTTACACGGCACGGATGATGTTCTAATCTAATCTAATCTAAGTTGCAAAGATATGTTACATTGGAGATTCACATTACATGCATTCTCACAACCAGACACGTACAAGTTCGCGCTTGCACATGCCTCATGTGAACCTACAACATAAAAACCAAATCTCAAATGGACATACACCCTGCAACTCTTGCCGTCCTTCCCTGAGACAGGGGTGACATTGGCAAAGTGAACCATTTTTACAGCATGGGTGGTCAGCCGCATACCAACCTATAAGTCAAGGAACTTTGTTGATGACACTATATCATCTTCATACCTTAAATTTTACGTTGAAGAAGCCGATTGTAGATATAGGCGAAACATCCAGAAGCTCCCACAGACCACGACAACAGATCCCAGAATGCAACTCTCTGGAAATAACTACGTCCACCAGGCAGATCCTCTAAGAGGAAGAAGGGCAGCTGGTCTTCAGGGCCGCAGGAGCAAACTTCCAAGGCAACAGATTCCTAGATTGAAAATGAGAGGAAGAAGAAGAAGAAGAAAATAAATGCTTTACTTATCATTATCTCTTGAGGTCATTTTATTTTCTTTCAAATGAAAACCTTATAACTACTCCGGTCAATAGCTCAGTTGATAGAGTGCTTGCATTTCACGCCGAGAGCTTGTGTTTGAATCCCACTGAGGGTGTCGGAAATTATTTCTCGTTTCGGTGTTTATTTCAAACCCCACATAAAATACTGGCGATGTTTACTCAGCCTTCACAAAAAATGAGTACCCATCTTCCACCAATAACTTCCACTACGACTGAAGTGGGCTGGCCCCCTTACCTGAAAAATGTTACAGGTTCTACTCGTCACATGCGATCCCTTCGGGGAACTAACACGTGTCTGCCTGTGGGCGTGAATTGATTATAAGCCTTAGATTATATAGATATGGGAAATTCAGATATTGCAAGCTAAACTTTCAGAGGCAATCAATACCTAGATAAAACAGGAATTGTTAAACTTTACTTCATGATTTCTAACTCTAACATAGGTTCATTTTGGTTATCAAAAACTAAAAATTAAAATATTGGGGGCCATATCTTTCCTCGTCGCATCAGGGCCTTCGATGGGGCTGAATCCATCCCTGTTTTTTGTGGATATTTTCCAAAGTTTTCATCCCTCCCATCCTCATTATTATTGCCGCCAATTTGTCAGGACGCGCCGCCAGCTATGGGTACTTCCCTGCTCACTAGAAAAAGGTCGAGCAGCGATTTGGCGCTTTCCCGCTATTTTTGCTTGTTAACGTGGTGGCACTGCAAGAGACGTGGCTTTTATCTAGTTACACGGCCACCTCATTTTTCGTTGCGACTCCGTAACCGCGTACGAAAACTGAGTCATATCTCAATTGCTGCAATAAGCCCGAGTCTTTTATGATTCACTGTGGAGGCATGATTTATCTTAAAGGATCAGCTCCATTTTACATCTACCATTTGATTAAAAGATGATCTTTCCATGAAATTGTCTTAAGAATAAAATTCTACACAATTTGACCTAAGCAAATAACGCAAAGCATGATAATGTGAGAGTTGTTTTAAATATTTTTACAATCAATTTCCAAGGACAGAAATAAATGGCTGTTGATCCGTGATGTTGGCGGCTGGGGTTTTTTAAATAAGATTTTTTTCTGTTAGTTTTTGATGTCCATACATATTAAAATTTTGTTGATTTTAAAAAAGTATTTTTTTATGTTTGTTCCTTGACTTATAGGCTGGTATGCGGCTGATCACCCATGCTGTAGAAAATGATTCACTTTGCCAATATCACCCCTGTTTCAGGGAAGGTCGGTAAGAGTTGCAGGGTGTATGTCCATGTGAGATTCGGGTTTTTATATTGTAGGTCCACATGCGGCATGTTTAAGCGTGAACTTGTACATGTCTGTTTGTGAAAGTGCATATAATGAGAATCTTTAATGTTCCATATATTTTGCAACTTAGATTAGATTAGATAAATTTCCAGTTTTCAATAGACAAATTAGTTCAGTACACAAACAGACCACGCCTTCAAGTAGCTCTTGACTTGAGATAAACACAAAAAGATCATCGTTAGAATTATTTTCATTCTTCTTCTTCTTCTTCAGCCTTTTTCACTCCACTCCTGGACGTAGGCCCCCTCCAATCCTCTCCATTTCTGTCTATCGGCTGCTGTGTTCAGCCATTCTCTGCCTGCAGTTGTCTTTATGTCATCCAACCATCTCACTTTGGTTCTCCCCACTGGACGATTCTTTCCGGCCACCTGTCATGGTCCTGCCTTGCGACGTGACCAGCCCAGCGCTCTTTTAAGAAGGCCACTCGCTGTATGACATCAGTGACACCAGTGCGTCTACGAATCTCTTGGTTTAGAACCCTGTCTCTGAGGCTGATTCCCAGTACTTTCCTTTCAATGTCTCTTTGGCACGTCCTCAGTCTGTTGGCGCTATACTGAGTGAGCCCTTTTGTTTCCCCGCTATAAGTGGATACTGGAAACACGCATGACTCAAAAACCCTGCATTTTATGTTAACAAGCATTTTCGTGTCGCATCTATCTATAATAATAATAATAAACTAGATTTATATGCGCCTTTTTGTGATTTACATCCCTACAAAGACGCTTGTGGGCTCTAGCGGGAAAACAGGAATACTTTGAGCATCTTCCTGAAGGCTGTCGCATCTTCCTGGACTCTCAGCCTCTCTGGGAGAGCATTCCATGCCGCTGGCCCGGCAACACGGAAAGAGCGGTTCCTGAAGACTGTACATGATTGTCTTTTCGGCAGCTCCAACAGACTGGCACATGACCCAGGCGACCTCAGAGCTTAGCTCCCCTTTCATTTAAAGAAGCTATCCTCGTGAGTTCAACCAGATAGTCAGGATCCAGCCTATGAAGAGTCTTAAAGACCATCAAGCAAAGCTTGTAGTCTATTATTTCCGAGATGCGAAGCCAGTGCAAGTTCTCCAGCAGAGGAATTATATGGAAGTACTTGGAGCCGCCGTAAATCAACCTGGCTGCAGCATTTTGCAGCATCTAATGGCTTTCAATGCTGCTGCCAGGGCAATTTTTCGACAGGGAAAGAGCTGTCATATTTCGCCACTGCTGAGAGAACTGCACTGGCTGAGGGTCCGAGAGAGGGTGGAATTTAAGTTGTGTCTCACTGTACATAGGGCCCTGAACGGCACGGCACCCCCATGTCTCGCTGAGCTATGCTCTGTCGATGGGACTTCAAAAAGACCACTACGCTCTGCCCTTACTGCTGTCAACAAGGTTATAGTGCCCAATAGAGCAAACACATCAAATTTTGCAGACAGAAGCTTTGCGGTGGCCGGGCCGGTTGCCTGGAACAATTTGCCCATCGGTGTTCGCGCGAACCAGCCTACCACCACCTTCAGAAAGGAACTGAAGACACTACTTTTCTCCAGAAGCCATGGCGCCCTTGAGATGGTCCTGGACCATTAAATGGCGCCACAGGAAAGAAATCATCCATCATCATCATCATCATCTAATCAGAAACATACGAAAGCTGAATCACAAAAATAGTGAGGCAAACGAGTTATGAGGTACAACATAGGTTAGCTACAAGACTTTGCTCAGTGAATGCTATTTCAACTCCGCCACTGGTTTTTAATACATTTTGTGGAATAAAAGTTTTCAGTTTCCGCCGGTAGAGCAAATCTCCGCCTGAAAAATATCCACACCAGTCCATTCAATGCACCCACGGTATAAAGCACCGCATTCAAACTGAGCCACGTCGTTTTAACAAAAATGTCTTCAAACTAAACCGCTTAAAAGATGGTCTGGTTCAGTTTCCGTATATTTTTTTGGTGAACGCAATGACTGAGTTGGAGACATGGCATTTTATACTTTGGGTATTGAGAATAAGCTGCCTTTGAAATGTTTCTCTATCATGAAATACAAAATTTCATTTTACGTTATTAAATTTTTCTATCAATTTAATTAAGTTTTGTGAAAAGGGACATTGAAAACATGTAGACTAACAAAATAAACTAAAAACTGGAAAACTTTATCTTATTCACTATTTATTGGACCGGTCCGTAGTCCAGTGGCAACACTTCGGACTCGTCAATAGAAAGTTGTGGATTCGAATCCCGGCGGAGCACAAAAAATATACCATTTTAATTTCCAAATGTGCTCTTCGCTGGGTTCAAAAATTCATAAACCTTTACCAAAGACCGGTCACTGGAAGGTTCATCCAACCTTACAACAACTGGGAATTGCTTGAGAATTGGTGCTTTCTACAGCGACGACCAAGCTCGCAGAGGGCTCTTGAGGTGTGATACACACAAAAAAAGCGCTCACCAAATAAATCATCCTAGTATTACTATTTATTATTACACACCGTAACTCTATAAGCGCATCTTAAATGTCAATCAGAGGTAATTTCACATGAGCAATGTTTGTATGTGTACTGTGTAATGTGTCTTATGAAAACTGGATATTGATTTTAAAAATATATAAAACAACTCACATATTATCGTGTTTTACGTTTTTTTAGCTCAGATTGTGTAGAATACGATTCCTAAGACAATTTTATTGAAAGTTCATCTTTGAATGAAATGTTAGATAAACCAAACAAACACTGGGGAGACCAGCTGCCAGCTTTTTTGCAACTGGGGCTTGCTTGAGAATGTGCTCCTTCTACAGCAACGACCAAGTTCAAAGAGAACTCTTGAGGTTTGATTCACACAAAAACAGCGAAAACAAAATAAATAATCATTTTAAAGATGAAGGATTTGTGTATTGACATTTTGAAAATCCAATTTTAAAATGTAAAAATAAAATGCAAAAAATTTCTACACGAGTTGATTTATTTGCTCGAGCGCTTTTGATGTTATTACCTCATTATAAAGAGGACCAACTTTTTTGGCTGACTTACTTTACTGCAAAAGGTTCGCGCTCCAGCAAATAAATCAGGTCGTGTGCAAAAATTTTGTGTTTTATTTATACATTTTTAATCATCCTTTTATTTATTATTCATGTCAATTTCGTTCTTATTATAAACAAAACAATGAAAATTTCATCATCATAAAACAGATCAATCAGATATGAGATTGACTGCCCTTCCCCTAAAAAAATCATTTTACGACTTCCCAGCATCCCTCCACAGAGATTAAATTATTCCTCTGAATACATAAACAAGTCCTACCCTTATAAAACACAATCTAAAGATCTTAAAGGCCGTTCGCATCTGGTTAGTAACGAGTAATTTAGTGGTTAGATAAATCGTAGACGTACAAAAGAAGTAAGTGATGAATGAATGTTAAAAATCAATAATAGGATGTGTTATTTAGTGAGTGTAGTTTTTGAGTTATTATTACCTCAAAAGCTGTCAGAAAACTTGTTTGTTGCTATAAGAAGCGTTAATTCCAAAGAAATACTCTATTACTGTAATAATATAATTTAAATATATTAGGATGATTTATTTGGTGAGCGCTTTTTTGTGTGAATCACACCTCAAGAGTCCTCTGCGAGCTTGGTCGTCGCTGTAGAAAGCGCCAATTCTCAAGCAAGACCCTGTTGTTATAAGGTTAGATGGACCTTTCAGTGACCGGTCTTTGGTAAAGGTTTATGAATTTTTCAACCCAACGAAGAGCACATTTGGAAATATAAATGGTATAATTTCTGTGCTCCGCCGGGATTCGAATCCACAGCCTTCCATTTTACGAGTTTCTTAGTGTTGCCACTGAGCTACGGACCGGTCAAATATTTAAAAATTAAATGATATTTTTCGGGAATCGAACTTATGACCTTCTGATTAGAAGTCCACTCGGTTGCTTAATATATAATATTATACAAAAAAAATACAACTCCTGGCATTAAAAAAAATTATATATCAAAGCGTTAATCGCTAAACTACAGAACAGTCTCTACCATATTTTCCTTGTTTTTAGATATCATCTTTCCATCGGTTTTTTTACCATTTTTTCGACAATTCATACGTATTATTATGTATTGTGTTAACTTAATAATCAAGTCATCTTTCTACAATACTTGCTACTTGACAAAAAAGCTTTCCTCGTTTGAACACCCCAAGAAAAACATAAAATAGCACCCCATACCTGTTTCTGGACACTGACCAACGTATTTTTTTGCGAATTATAATTCAAAATTTATTTTTTGATCCGAGGGGGGGGTCCATCCGTGATAGGGAAATTATCAGCAAGGCAGTACATCTAAGGGTGCAAAAGAGTGCGGATCCTTTATTAAACAAAAAAGAAAACAATTAAAAATCAAACCTGTAATCTGGTTGTAAACAAAACGTGTAATAAAACTTTGTAATTACGTCATAAAATAAGTGATTAATATTTTGTGTTTCATTAATATTAATTTAATTGAATTTTGTAGTCAATCATGTAAATTTTTACTGTTTTTGAACGCATAGAAAAATTGTGTTTTTAAATATATAATTATCATTTTTGAATCTGAATTTAAAATAGTGAAAGCTTTGAAATTTGAAACGTATATTTTAATTGTGTGTTCTGTAGTTTATCGATTTTATTCATTAATTTCTCGTTTGGTATGAGGCTGACCACTCATTTAATAAAAAATAAGTTTACTTTCGCTAATATCCCCCCTGTTTCAGTGAAAGTTAAAAAGAGTTCAATATTCATTTGAGTTTTGGATCTTATTTTGGAAGCATATACTTATACTTATACGTGTTTGCTTGTGGGCGTGCATTCTATGTAAATCTTAAATGTACATCTGTGCAAAATAAACATCTTTACAACTTAGATTATATATACATCGATACCTTAAAGATAAAAGTGAATAAGTAACATATTAAGCTAACATGGTTTTCTCAGATAAATGCACCTATTTCCCTATTTTCTACGAGACGACACTAACAAAGTGTGACGATCCTGTAGTCTAGAAGTATGTCATGAGTACTTCCTTATAGTAAGTTCACTTACTATGAGAAGTTTCACCCTATAAGATGTTTTATCGACGATTCCTCAAATCAGTGAATCAGCACTTATTCAGTTTTACCTTTAACGTGGTGATATATAGATACCTTTTCAATACAATCTTATCTAATCTTATCTATATATTATATAATAATAATAATTAGGCTGATTTATTTGGTGAGAGCTGTTTTTGTGTATATCACACCTCAAGAGCCCTCCGCAAATCTATGAAAGTGCAAAATGTATGAAAGTGCAAAATCTATGTAAGTTGCAAAGATATGTAACATTGGGGATTCACATTATATGCATTCTAACAAGCAGACACGTATAAGTTCGCACTTACACATGCCGCATGTGAACCTGCAACATAAAAACCAAATCTCAAATGAGCATACACCCAGCAACTCTTGCCGACTTTCCCTGAAATAGGGGTGGCATTGGAAAAGTCAACCATTTTCTACAGCATGGTTGGTCAGCCGCATGCAAACCTATAATTCATGGAACGTACACAACAAATTACATTTACAATTTCAAAATTTGTAAAATTGTATGTCCGGTTTTTATTAGATTAATTCTGCAGTGCATACGTATTGTGTAAATTGTAAAATAATGCTGGGAAATTATTGAAACATACAATTAGGCAAAAACAATACTACCCGCATGCTACCACAGACAAATCACCGTGTATAGTACTAATAGTTTAGCTTTGCAAGTATGGGATGCAAATAATAAAGCCAACAGAGTATGAGTGCGAAAATTGTGATCAGGGACGTATCGACTACACTAACGCTGGTTGGCTAAGGCCGGCACCCTTACGTATAAAAAATATTAGGTTCCAGTCAGTGGCGAAGGGTGCCATATAAGCCGGTTTCCATCGGTTTCCCGTTTAAAATGAGGCAGAATGATAATAAAGTAGACTGCATGTTTTCAATGGGGGAAAAATATGTATTGTTTCTTTGGTTTTAAATGTATTTTTTTATTTTGTGCCTATATTTTTTAACTACTTTGTTACATCATTTTAAAACGGAAGCCGATGGAAACTGGCTTGTATGGCACGCTTTGCCACTGGGTTCCACTCGCCACTCAATAGTCGGTAATATGGCCGAGGGAGTCAAGTGGTTGATCTTTCTAGCGTATTTGGAATAGAATAACGCTGGTTCGATCCCCACCTGGGTCGTCCATCGACCATAACTTTGACCCTGGTTCAACAGATGTCATTGAGTAAGTTATTAAGTCATCAAAATATTAAAAAATGAATTATTACTTGATGATATTAATACCTGTTGCTGGCTTTCTGGCCAGGCAGAATAGGTTGTTGAATTGCATTCCACTGTACAAATCTATTAACAAAAAAACATGATCACTTCGGGGAAAACGCGGCAAGAAGTTACACTATATGTGTAGCTTAGTTGCGTTGCTAACGATGGCTCCAATCTAACTTAAATTTTGAATTTTAAATCTCAATATCAAGCTTAAATGCGTTGTTTACCATATATTGCCTACCTATTAGGTGCATGTGCCTGTATGGGATGCACGCCCCTGGAGTTGACGCAATCGTGTATACTCGGGATACTGCAATAATGCAAATCAACTAGTTTTCATCGACGAATGTATGCGAATCATTATTGTAGGTCGCAGTTTTTGCAATGTTTCATCAGTGCAGTTGCAATTTCACAGTCAAAATCCGGATATCCCGGATAAACTCCGGACCTTGTAACTGCCATTAATTCAGCTCAACACACATCCGGCCGTAATGTAAAATAATTACAATAAATCCGTTTCCGTAAATCAAAGTATTACATTCGCATTTTCAATAATTGAAAATATCTGTGTACCAAAAAAAGATGTAATCCGAATTGATAAAATATTGTAAATGTAAATCGGCTTTCATATTCTTCAATTAATGACTTTCAGGTCTGATTTTTAAAATGATTTTATACCACCCAGTCAAAATCGGGCTTGTATAAATACTGCATATACAGCTACTTACAAGATAAAAACCCAAATCTTAAAATGAACATCTCCCCTGCAATTCTTCTTGGCGTTCCCTGAAACAGGGGCTATAATATATGCAAAGTGAACCATTTCTTTGAAGTATGAGTTGGTCAGCCTCATACTAACCTATAAGTCTACAATATTCTGTAATCTAAAATAAATAAACATTTAAAACTGATATTTAATGCATGTCCACAAACAGACACACAGTGTAAGTTTGTGCTTACAAATGCTGCATGTGTACGAATTAAAATCAAACTTCATATGAGTATAAGCCCTGCAGCTCTTGTCGACCTTCCCTGAAATAGGGGTTATAAAAGCAAAGTGAAACATTTTTTATAATATGGGTAGTCAGCCTTATACCTACTTATAAGTAATAATAATAATAATCTAAGTTGCAAGGATATGTTCATTTAAAGCTCTCAGATGTATGCCCACAAACAAACACGTGTAGTTCGCGCTTACAAATGCTGATTGTGTACTTACAAATAAAATCCAAACCTCAAATGAACATAAGCCCTGCAACTCTTGCCGACATTCCCTGAAACAGGGGTGACATTGGCAAAGTGAATCGTTTTTTGCAGTATGGGTGGTCAGCCTCATACCAACCTATAAGTCAAGGAACAAATTCTAAAAAAAATCATTTATAATACATAAAAGAAGCAATGAATGAAAAAATATATATAATACGATATATTATCTACATTCAAATTTTAAAAGCCTTTGCAAACAGCTTTACAGATCAACAGCCATTTTTTACGTACTTATCATTTCTGTCACTCCATCTAATCTAATCTAATCTATATTATATATATTTTTGTGAAATATAAACAGTGTTTTAAAGTTAATAAGGTGTTATTTATTTATATAACAATCGAAAAAATAATCTAATCTAAGTTGCAAAGATATGTTACATTGGAGATTCACATTACATGCATTCCCACAACCAGACACGTACAAGTTCGCGCTTGCACGTGCCTCATGTGAGCCTACATCATAAAAACCAATCTCAAATGGACATACACCCTGCAACTCTTGCCGTCCTTCCCTGTAACAGGGGTAACATTGGCAAAGTGAACCCTTTTTACAGCATGGGTGGTCAGCCGCATACCAACCTATAAGTCAAGGAACATACACGACAAATTACATTTTTTAAATCAATAAATAAAATTATACATGGACATCAAAGACATAAAACAAATTTCATTTTAATAAACCCTAGCCGCCAACATTACAGTTCAACCGCCATTTCTTTCTGTCCTTACATACTTCTTTCATTTCCTCCAGAGTCATAACTTTCTTCATGCAAGCTCTTCTTTTATTATGACTCTGGATATTCCATTCATTCGCAATTTCGGGTATTTGGTCCATCCATACCTTTCTCGGTCTTCCTCTACCACGACATCCATCTATTCTACCAACATATACTTTCTTCGTCAATCTTTCCTCATTCATTCTCTCCATATGCCCAAACCATCTTAACATCCAGAGTCATAACCTTTTTCATACAAGCTCTACTTTTATTATGACCAAGGATGCTAGGATATTCCTCGACTTATAGGTTGATATGAGGCTGACCACCCAAACTGTAAAAAATGGTTCACTTTATCAATGTCACCCCTGTGTCATGGAAGGTCGGCAACAGTTGTAGGACCTTTGTTCATTTGAGGTTAGGATTTTATTTGTAAGTACTCATTCAGCATTTGTAAGCGCGAACTACACGTGTTTGTTTGTGGGCATGCACTTGAGAGCTTTTAATGAATATATCCTTGCAACTTAGATTATAGATGGATTATAAATAGATGCCAATTCATTCGATAATTCAGAAATTTGGTCCATCCATACCTTTCTCGGTGAATAAACTAAATGAGTCAGAAATGTGAAAAAGCGCGAACGAGTGACACATTTAGATTATCAATTTTATTTTATAATTTCATTACAAAAATAATGTTTTGAAAAAAGTACTTATCTGTAAACAAACATTCAATTAAACACACACACATAAAACAGTGTAAAATCTGCACAATTTCAGTTTTAATTTCGAAATAAACCAGTTTATAATTTCGCTTGTTAAAATTGGCATTGCGCAATTTCGTAATTAAGTTAAAAGTGAAACAAGTGTTTGTTTACTGATTGGTTGATGCAGTCTCTACTAGCAGTTGCTTCATTGTGACACATGTGAGTTCATTGTAACACATGTGGGTGCATTGTGACACATGTGAGTTCGCGCTGACACATGTTGGAGAAGAGTAACGCAAATGGACTATCAAACGAGGAAATGGACCACTGGATATCGCAACTGTTTCATACTCCAACTTTTTTGCGACCCAAGGTAATCATATATATATATATATGAGGATAATTTATTTAATTAAAATTCAATACATGACAAAAGAGCGCCGTTTTTGTGTATGTCACACCTCAAGGGCCCTCCTTATCATGAATGAGATATTTTAAAAAGGTGCTGTTTGAGTGCTCCCTTAAAAATGCCAACAGATTCCGAAACCCTCACTCCGGGTGGCAGTCTATTCCACTCCACTGGTCCCGCAAACCGGAAAGCGCGATCCCCAAAATTAGTGCATATTTGACGGCGAGGCTGCATCAACCTGACAGCTCGACACCCCGCTGACCTAAGTGGCCGCCCCCTCACACTCACCTCAACGGGGGAAAACATGTCTGCCAGATATGATGGAGCCAAACCATTTACGGCTTTAAATACGTACCATCAAACACACACGGTCTCAGGACCACCCTCTCAGGAAAACGAAGCCAATGTAGTTCTTTCAACAGCGGAGTGATGTGAGAGAATTTGGACATCCCGAAGATCACTCTTGCAGCCGCATTCAAAACAGACTGAAATCAGTCTGAAATTATATTCACTTTCTACGGCTCAAAATCCTTGAAGACTCAGGGCCTCCCGCACCACAATCCTCCGGGACTCTCTGTCTTGTGCCGCTACCCTCATTGTCTCCTTACTCCTAGAACTTCAGCGTCTGACCAATAAAGATTATAAATGATTATGTTGCTATGATTTAACTTAAAGTATTTTTAATTAAATTTATTTTACATGATTTACTTTCACAATATAGGTTACAATGTACTGTTCACTCTTCACTCTCTGCTTACAGGTCTTCGCGTCACAATGGTCAGAGAGACCCTGCCTCCCTACAGAATCTTTTCACGTATTTACATGGGCGGCAGAGACGATTCTTGCATGTCCGAGAACATGGTACATACTGAATAAGAGTTTTAGGCTTACACGGACGGCTGATGATGTTAGAGTGATGTTTTCCGAGATATGTTGCCGTGGTTTGTGGGAGATGGAGCTTCCAGACGTTTCGCCCTTTCTACGATGGGCTTCTTTAGCGTAAAGTATGATGATAAAGATGATCTTGATGAGAATTGTGAACTCAGACCACTCCAGCATGGTACATAGATACTTCCACTAAGATTGTTCGACACACTTCCATAATCGATTATACTAGAAGCAGACACACACACCAGCAAGCTACATGTTCAAGCTCACGTTCCCACGAGCTCATACTTTCGTAACAGAAATGTATGGAGTGACTGCAGTAAATATTACAATAGAGAAGGAATCGAAGTGATGAAAAAAAGTCATCCAAATACAAAAGTATGTCAGTCTTTAGCATTATAAAATAGCAGAACAAATGTTATTAAATATTATATTAAAACACGACAGGCTGTAGCATGCATGCATCAGAATTTGCATTTCCATTCGCCACGAGATTGCTCGCTACTTTTTCCCACAGAGTAGTAGTGCCTACCTATGTGTGCAATAAACATAATCTGCAGCTGTTTGCGCGCCACCTAACGACATGCCGCGCTCCAGGTGATGCAAGATTGCGAAATGTATGGAGCAAAAGGCGTAGGTACTAGAGGCCACGTGCGGAAATATATATGAGTGGTACAGAATCAACGACACCAATCTAGGTAAACGCAATGCAACTAAGCTAATACAGTGTAACTTCTTGCCGCGTTATCCACGATGGGTTTCACATATGGCGAGTGGAACCTATTTATTTTTACAGGCAACCGCTTCAGTTGAAGTAGGGGTTTTTCAGCTCTCTAGAGGGCTGGTACTCATTTCTTGCAAAGGCTGAGTAAGCCTTGCTAATCATTTTTGACACCCTCGGTGGGATTCGAACTCTGGCTCTTGGCACGGAATGTAAGCACTCTACCAACTGAGCTATCGACCTGACTTATTTTCTAAGATGAGAAAATTTTATGGCAATGATAAAAAAAATATTTCCTGTCTATTATAAGATATTTTGATATTTAAGGCTCATATTTAATGCACCCCTAAAGCATAGACGTGTAAATTCTCGCTTTCATGTTGCATGTGCATGTGCAAAGTAAAACAAACCTCACTTATAGGTTTGTATGAGACTGACCATCCATACTGTAAAAAATGACACTTTGCAAATGTCACCCCCGTGTCATGGAAGGTTGGCAAAATTGCACGGTTTATGTTCATATGAGGTTTGGATTTTGATTTGTAAGTACACATGCAGCGTTTGTAAGCGCGAACTTACACATGTCTGTTCGTGGGTATGCGTTTAGGTTATATGAGTTTTGAATGTCAATAAATATTTTTACAACTTAGATTATAGATTATTATTATAGTACGGAATTGTATCTTCTTCATTATACGCTTAGACTGGTCTGTAGTCTAGTGGTTAGCACTTCGGACTCGTAATTGCAAGGTAGAGGGTTCGATTCCCAGCGGAGTACAAAACACCTTATTTCAATAATAATACTTTTCGCTCGGTTGAAACATTAAACTGCGTTTACAATAGACCGGTCACCAAAGGTCCATCCAGCCGTACAGCAATTGGTTCTTGCTTGAGAATTGTTTCTTTCTGTAGCAACGACCAAGCTCGGGCTCTTGAAGTTTGTTCACACAGAAACAGCGCTCGCCGAATGAATCATCCTAATAAGGTTATTATCATTCGTTCCCGTAATATTCTACCTTGCAATAGAATTGCAGCTCAATTTATACTATTTCAGCCCACACGTCTAGAATTTCTATTTATTCGCACAGAAACCTCTACGAAGCCTTTGCAATATTACGCTAACCGAATTTCCAATAAGTCACCGAGAGTAAAATTAATTTCTGAAAATCGTAGCCACACTCCCTTCTACGCCGTAGACCGAGTCAAGTATTAAACTTAACTTTCAAATTTAATAAAAATTGCAACAGCATTTCTATCGAGCGTTTTAGTCTCTACACATTTTGTAATAAAACGCTACGCTTTAGTTTAAACGAAAAGTATTTTACTTAGAGTACAGGTGCGACGGAATTCGTGGCGTAGAGCCCACAAATGTCTACGCTATATTAATATATTTGTTCATACGAGTTTTGTACAACCAAAAACGACCATCTAGAATTGTTTTAAAATTGAAATAAACATATAGAAATGTTGACAAAATGATTTCTAGTATTTCTGTATATTTATCGAATTTACAGAAAAATCTTACATTTCCACAGTTTGTTCTCTACGACTTATGTAAGTGCTACGATTTTCCACTATACGATGTGAAGCATTGACACAATTTTAGAACTGCATGTTATAAATCGAATTGAATTTAATTTATGTGGCAAGTTGACAATATACATATATATTAAAAATTAATTTATGCTTAATATACATTAATAAACAATCAGTAGAGTAGAGGCAAACACAAACAAGAATAAGTGTTTTCTTCTTTAATAAATATATTAGGATGATTTATTTGGTAAACGATTTTTTTGTGTGAATCACACATCGAGCCCTTTGCGAGCTTGTTCGTCGTTAAAAAAAGCGTCAATTCTCAAGCAAGGCCCAGTTGCTCTAAGGCTGGATGTACTTTTGTTGACCGGTCTTTTCTAAAGGTATATGAAGCTTTCAAACCAGCGAAATGCAGGGTCGTGCATCCCATACAGGCACATGCGCCTAATAGGTAGGCAATACAAGGTAAGCAACCATTAAAGATTGATATTCAGATTTAGAATTCAAAATTCTAGTTCGATTGGAGCCGTCAATTTCAAATGAGTTATTTTAAAGGAATGGGAGAAAATATTTATTTTCAAATGTATTTGCCTATACCCTATACACGTGCCTGGTGAAATTCATATTTGAAAATATAAATTATATATTTTTTGTGCTCCGCAGGGATTCGAACCCACGACCTTTCACGAGTCCGAAACGTTACCACTAGACTACGGACCGGCCAAATAGATTTTATTTCAACTTAACTGAAATGATTTTTAACTTTTAAAGACTCTGGAATTACAATGCAACTAAGCAGCACATATGAAGGAATTTCTTACCGCGTTGTCACCAAAAGGTCATTCACATCGGAAGAAGCTTATAGGATTTTGGAAGTAACTGTAAGTGTAACTGTAACTCTGTCGCCATTCCACTAGGGGTGGCTAGAGCCTCTGCAGAGTTGCCTCCATTTTTTCCTATCCTATTCATATTTGCGCCTGTGAAGATTTCACGAAAAAGATCAAAATGCCGTATATTTACTGGATTATCCTATTTATTTTCAAAGGTAAGAGGCGGCCTCACAGCAACTTATTTACTTGATTTGAAGGTTTTCTAGCTCTCGAAGGAGATGTTTCTTATTTCTATTCAAGCTTTTGGGTTTCAAATTCCCACCGAAATGGAAAATACTTAGTAGGGATTCGACCCTAGTATTCTAGGACGGAATGCAAAAAATCTACCCACTGAGCTTGCGTAAGACATAATAACGTAATGGACGGTAAAAAAAAGCTAGATTAATTAGAGTTTTCTAATTAAAACAAGCAATTAATTATGATTTACGAATGACAATAGCTATTTCCAACCCTAATAAAATATTAATCTTGATATTAATTGATGTCCGCATCCGTTAACTGGCCCGCGCGCCGCAATTTACTACCCCTGTCCCAGTTAATGCCATTAATTAACTGAGATTCCAACAAACACAGCCTATTTGCTACGCCACTGACTTCCAGCAGGGCTGCACGTTACATTATTCACAAAACCAGATTAACGAATTAATCAAAGCTGATAAATTTTAAACTAAAAATTAATTAGTAATCCGGTCGATAGTACAGTCAGTAGAATGCTTCCATAAGGCTAGGGTTCGATCTTCACCAAGTATGCAGGGACGAACATTGTATTTCAAACGTGGATAGGTAAAAAGATGGGATTTTGCAAGTTTTCAGAGAAGCAGCTGATATTACATTATCGTTAAAAAAACGCTTATTGATTTTTTTAAGTGTAATTTGTCGTGTATGTTCCTTGATATAGGTTGGTATGCGGCTGACCACCCATGCTGTAAAAATGGTTCACTACCCCTGTTTCAGGGAAAGGCGGCAAGAGTTGCAGGGTGTACGTCCATTTGAGATTTGGTTTTTTATGTTGTAGGTTCACATGCAGCATGTGTCAGCGCGAACTTGTACATGTCTGCTTTTAAGAACGCATATAATGTGAATCTCCAATGTAACATATCTTTGCAACTTAGATTAGATTAGATTAGATTAGGTAAAACAGCTATAATGACACATATTTATGTATTTAACTTGCAGAGCAGTGTTCTTTGAATTTTAGAATAGAAGTTACACTATATGTGTATCTTAGAAGCGTAGTAGCGTAATTTACGGAGAAAAAGTTCCAAATTCGAACAACGTTCTGAATACATACAGATAAAAAATGTGACGAAATCTATAAGATTATAAGTCAAACTTGTTGATCTAATCTAATCTTATCTAAGTTGCAAAGATATGTTGCATTGAGGATTCACATTATATGCATTATCACAAGCAGACACGTACAAGTTCGCACTTGCACATGCCGCATCTGAAGCTACAACATAAAAACCCAAATCTCAAATGGACGTACACCCTGCAACTCTTGCCGTCCTTTCCTGAAACAGGGGTGACATTGGCAAAGGGAACCATTTTATACAGCATGGGTGGTCAGCCGCGTACCACCTTATAAGTCAAGGAACAATTGTAATAACAAGGTCTTAAAGGGTACCTACGGCACCCCCATGTCTCGCTGAACTATGTCCTGCTGACGTCGCTACAAGGCGACCACTGCGTTCTGCCTCTACTGCTGTCAACAGGATCAAAGAACCAATAAGAGCAAACACATCCAACTTTGCGGACAGGAGCTTTGGGGTAGCCGGGCCAGTTGCCTGGAACAAGCTGCCTGTCGACCTTCGCTCTGACCAGCCCACCATCACCTTCAGAAGAGGACTTAAGAAAATGCTGTTTTCGAAGAGCCACGGCGCCCTTGAGATGGTCTGTGATCATTAAACGGCGCCACCGGAAATAAATCATCCATCATCATCACCAATTAGAAAAAGAAGAAGTTATTTGAAATACGCGCCTTTTCCATCGACAAAAAAAGATGTTACATTTTACCGTTGCGGCCCTGTCCTACGAGACAGTGTCGTAGAGAGGATTTTATCTCCGTAGAACAAAAGTTGTGCGGGCGACTTTAGAATAAATTTCCCATGTACGGAAGCAGAAATGTCTGAACGCCAGACAGAAATCCTGGCTACATAAATCCAGACTCAAGTATACATTATGTATACTGTATACATCAGGTTATATACAAGAAGGTATACAGTATACATCAGGTTATATACAAGAAAGTGTACAGTATACATCAGGTTATATGCAAAAAAGTGTACAGTATACATCAGGTTATATGAGTCGTATAAATGCAAACGCCGCGCCGTCCACTCTTTACGCGATGATTTTGAGAAAAATAAACTTGTAAACATGTAAAACGACAACACCAGTTGGAGATGACGGCGTTTGCACGGAATTATACTTTTTCAATTAAAATTACGAAGGATTAAGTGAGGTTTACATTATATCGCACACAGCAAATGATTTGTTACACTGCGCAGAATCAAATTCAATCATTATCTCAAAAATCATAAAGTTTGGAGATGACGGCGTTTGCAGTTATACGACTTATGTATGTACAAGGTAGTATACAGATACATCAAGTTATATACCTACAAGGATTTTAACTGTCTGCTGTCAAAAATATATTTTATATTGATATGTTTTTAGCGGGTTCTATCGAATCAAAACAGTGGTTCATTTATTTACTCACTTTCGGTTCAGACAGAGTTTTTACATTTGAACAGTACGACGGTGGATTTATATCTGTCTCTACAGGGAATTTGGGTTCTTATTTATACAGATTATTAAGATAATTCTCGAAGCATGGAGAATTGTTACATACCACCTTGCTGGATTTCACCAGAATATTCGATTCAACACTTAATTAATTTCGAACAATTACAAATCATTTTTAGGTGCCTGCGTAAGCTTCTACTCATTTCTAGAGACTTTAGACTTATTTTTAACTAACACAGACAAACCAAACACAACTATTAATATCTTGCAAATTCGTAACGATATCCTTTTAAATAATCTTTAAAGTGACATCCTTCGAATGAAACTAAATCTGCAAATGCAACTAAGCAGCACATATAATGCACTTTCTTACTGTGTTGTCAAATTAATGGGTCGTGTAATGAGAATGTGAAACCTATTTCTTTTCACAGGTAAGGGTGTCGGACTCACGTCAACAACTTCACTTGAAGTAATAGTTTCCCAGCTCCCAAAGCGTCATGTTTTCGTTTCTTGCGAAGGCTGAGTTGACGCCTTGCCTGTATTTTTATTTTGGTTTGAAATTAACACTGAAACGTGAAATCATTTCTGACACCGTTGATGAATATCGAACCCTTGCCCCCGGCATGGAATGCAAGCATCCTACCAACTGAACTATTGGTCACATAAAATGCTAAAATAATTAACTATTTCGTGATTTTCTTTCAGTTCCTGATAACAGTACTATCCCTGAAAAATGAAAAAAAATACAGTAAGATTGTAAATAATTTTCTGTTTTTTTCGCAGGCACAGCAGAGTCAGCAGCGATCGTCAAGCTCGGTCCGCAGTCCGCCAGCGCCCGCGGTCAGGACCCCGCCGGACCAGAGGCCAGTGGAGTGCAACCTTTGCCACAGAAAGTTCAAAAATGTCCCTGCTCTCAATGGCCATATGCGACTGCATGGAGGGTACTTTAAAAAGGTAAGTTTATCTTTAAAATTCTTAAAAATATATGTCAAAACGTCAATAGTGTAACCTTAATACATTAATATTATAGTTTTTGCTGTAGGTACTTTAATCTTTAATCTAACTTACAAAGATATAATATTATCATTTAAGATGATCATGATTTAGGTAATGAAAGAAGTATGTAAGGGCAGAAAGAAATAGCGGTTAATGTGTTATGTTGGCGGATAGGGCTTATTAAATTGTAATTTGTTTTGTTTTTAGTTTTGATGTATATATACGTACTATTTTTGTTGATTTAAAAAAAATGTAATTTGTTGTGTATATTCCTTGACTTATAGGTTGATATGCGGCTGACCACCCATACTGTAAAAAATGGTTCACTTTGCCAATGTCACCCCTGTTTAGGGAACGTCGGCAAGAGTTGCAGGGCGTATGTTCATTTGAGATTGGGTTTTTTTTTATATTGTAGATCCACATGCTAAGTGTTAGCGTGAAATTATAAATGTCTGCTTATGGGAATGCATTTAATATAAATCTTAAGTGATATATATCTTTGCAGCTTAGATTAGGTTAGATTAGTTTAGATTAAGATTCATATTAAATGCATGCCTACGAGTAGACTCATGTTTGTTCGCAATTGACACCTTAAAGGTAAAACTTTAAAAAATAAGCCCTATAATCTATAATAATCTATTATCTAAGTTGCAAGGATATATTCATTTAAAGCTCTCAGATATGTATGCCCACAAACCAGCAAGTGTAGTTCGCGCTTACAAATGCTGAATGTGTACTTACAAATAAAATCCAAACCTCAAATGAACATAAGCCCCACAACTTTTGCCGACCTTCCCTGAAACAGGGGTGACATTGGCAAAGAGAACCATTTTTTACAGTATGGGTGGTCAGCCTCATACCAACCTATAAGTCAAGGAAATAATAATAAGATAATAATAAATAAATAATAATAGAATAAGCCCAACTGCAGTTTTTGCCAGCCTTCCCTGAAACAGAAGTGACATTGGTAAAAGAGAAGTAATTGAAGTAGTAAAGTAAATCGGTTGCTAAGTACGGCAGTCCCATACGAGACTGACGTTTGTTCGCCGAGAAAAAAGTTTCAAATTCAACATGTTCCCACGTTGTTGTATGGAGCACATTCTAGGCGTGGATAGATAAATGAAATGGCTATTTCCTTCAAGTACTCGTATATCCGTATGCTGCCACCGGCACAAGATGGAGTACTAGAACAGCAGTTAATAAATTGACAAGTCGAAAGATTGATCGCATCTTGAGATGTTAACAAAATAAATGAAAACCTGAAGCGGCCGACTCCCAAACGAGAATAATACAATGATTTATTATAGCGGTAGGTATTACCTACTGCAGTGAAGCTTTTTTGAATTTAGAACAGCAAACCAGGAGTACCAATTTAAAAACAATAAAAAGTGTCATAGACAATCAGCGTATTTTAAGTGCATGTTGGCAACATTGATTTAAAAGAAACTAAACACAGAAAGAGATTCATAAACTATAAAAAGTAGTCTATAATCTATAACCTAAATTGCATAGATATTGTAACATTCAAAACTCATATCAAATTCATGCCCACAAATAGACACGGGTAAGTTCGCGCTTACAAATGCCAAATGTGTACTTACAAATTAAAATCTAAACCTCAAATGAACATAAGATAATATTTTACATGCATTTTCACAACCAGACACGTACAAGTTCGCACTTGCACATGCCGCATGTGAACATACAACATAAAAACCAAATCTCAAATGGACATAAACCCTGCAACTTTTGCCGACCTTCCCTGAAACAGGGTGAAATTGGCAAAGTGAATCATTTTTTTACAGTATGAATGGTCAGCCTCATACCAACCTATAAGTCAAGCAATAGTGTTTGTAAAGAATAAAAAATAAATGTTTGCTAAGGGCTTTAGTTACATCAGCGTGTGACGTTTGCCCGCCGACAAAAATTCAAATTTCGAGCATCCATGCAAAAAACTTTCCGCATCCATTGTCCCTTTTTCTGTCGATTCATTTTCGAGTCGTCTTGTCGGGAAAAAAAATGAAAGCAAAAATATGACACACGAAAAAGGCAGACATAAAACGAGGACTGAACACAAAGGCATTCTTTTCTTTTATTATTTTATTTTAAAGGAATAAAAATAAAAAAAGTTCCATGCAATAAACACAATCTAATAAATCTACAGCATTAACTCTGGGAAATAATAATAATTGTTCCGGCTTTAAAAAAAGCGTCACGGATGATAAACTTTTACTTCGCCTTTATTCCGTTTCCTTTGCCCATTGTTGTAAATATGGCGACGCTCCGTGGATGTTCTTTTTTTATTCCGCGCGCCGAAAAATCATTTCGCATAATAACGTGTCTCCCGCGTCAAGGAAAATACACACAGAAATATTCTTGCTTTCTTTTTTTTGTTTTGCCGGCAGTGTGAGCTTTATCCACGTCATATTCGTTTTGGTTTAAAATGAAAATTTCGCATTGTCGCAATTCCAAACAGAGATTTGCTCAAGTCACGTTGAATTTGAATTTGGAAGCGTTTTTCGAGCTGTCAATTTTCCCGCTCAATGTCATAGGACATAGATAATAAAACATATTGGGTTATACATTCTATAATCTAAGTTGCAATGATATATTCACATTCAAAACTCATATCATATGCATGCCCACAAACAGACAAGTGTAGGTAAGTTCGCGCTTACAAATGCTGAATGTATACCTACTTACAAATGAAAATCCAAACCTCAAATGAATGAACCCTGCAATTTTTGCCGACCTTCCCTGAAACAGGGGTGACATTGGCAAGTGAACCATTTTTACCGTATGAATGGTCAGCCTCATACCAACTTATAAGTCAAGGAAGGAATTATTAAATTACTGTAACTGTAACTGTAAACTGTAACTGTAATTCTGTCGCCATTCCGCTAGGGGGGGCCAGAGCCTCTGCAGAGCTGCCTCCATTATTTCCTATCCTTACATACCTCTTTCAATTCATTCATATCCATCCCCTTTTTCATGCATTTTTTTTTTTACGCTCACTTTGTATATCCCATTCTTTCACAATCTCCTCAATCTGATCACTCCATACTTTTCTCGGTCGTCCTTTCCCTCTTTTCCCTTTCACACTTTCTTTTTATACATACTTTGTCAGTCTATCATCATTCATTCTTTCCACATGCCCAAACCATCTCATCACATTCTTTTGTACCTTTAATTAAATTTGTAATCTAGACATGGAGTTCGCACAACTCATATAAAGTAGGTAAATCGGAAAAATATCTGACATCTTTTGGCCGGGCTGCAAGGTCGCTGTGATTGGTTGAACATTGACTTAGTAATTGCTAAGGTTGCGAATTTGACTACCACCTCCTAGCGCTGTCAATGATTCAAAATAAAATATCTCACTAATGACAGGACATTCGATTCAATATTCAATATCAATATCAAAGTGGGCTACGTACTGTAGGTACCTATTTATCACGTCTGTCATTGGATGTCATTGTACGTATGAGGCTATTTGATTTCCAAATGCTGTAAATAGAAATAAAATAAATCCTGATTATGCGGAACGCAAATGACGTCATCCAGCTGAGGGAAATTTTGAATGTGCGGACTCCATTATGGAAAAAATACGTCTTTTAAACTGCGTCATTTTTCAAGTTGAGTGGGGGAGTCCCATATTCAAATCAAAATGCTTTGTCATATTTTCACCAAAATTTGAAGGATCGATAAAAACTTCCCCTGAAAGCTTTCTTCCAAAATTTTTTGATCTCTTCATTGACAAAACAATCGTCCCCCCCTGTGCTTGTTTGGCTTACCTACCATTTGATTCAAAGATGGCCTTTCAATTATATTGTCTTAAAAATCACATTCTACACAATCTTAACTTAACGTTTTAGATGGAAAGGTACCTTCTGATACTCACTCCAGCTAGCTCCATCGGCGTCACTCTCAGGGCGTGGGGTTCTTTCTTTGTGTTGCTTACTTTATACTTTGGGAAGGGTTGTATATTAAAACATGATTTAAAGGAAACAACAATAGGTTTATTTAAGACTTAATAATGGACTGGAAATGGGAAACAATAAGTGGCCAGACCTGCTTCAGAAAGCCTACACGTCACTTCACATCACTCTTCTGTTGACTGGAGTTCCGAACTAAGAGCCTGGGGCAGCGCCCCAGGCAGCGGCAGCTCACGACGCTGACGCCTCCACACGTTTGAGCCCCTGGGTGGGCGCTCCTATGCACCCGTCTCTGGTGCACAATGCGGATTCCTTTACTGGCAGGAAATCCAAGTAGAAGGAGGAGGGAGTTCCATTGAAATGCTCCCCCTTACACCGCTTGGTGCTTGGTCGCCGACGTCTGACCCTGCTCACATTTTGCCGAGAACTGACAAGAGACAATCGACGGCCCGATGACATCGCTCGGCGCAGTTCGGTTGCTTCCATGGCCGTTCGGCTCTGTTTGGCCCACTGTCTGTACTGTACACATTTCAGGAATGGCATTTCTATGTTATTTAGAAAAATAAGTTATCACTATTACTATCAGGTACTGTCGCCATTCATAAAACAATATTGTTTTCAGGAGGCGGAGAGTAAGAAAGCAGAGAAGAAGGAAACGACGGGGCCTCCTCTGCAGACAGCTTCCGTGTCAGTCAGGGCGCTGATCGAAGAGAAGATCATCAGCAGAAGAGCAGCGCCGGCAGGTAGAAAGTTCTTCCTTTTCCCAACTTCATCCTTACAGCAGATCAATCATTTACTTAAATGAAACCGAGGAGACTGGGCGGACGTTCACAAGGTAACTTCGGAATTGCTGCAATGGTCAACCGAGCAGGATTCAATCATTTAAGTTTTTTATGTAGATTTGATAAGAGGAATGCAATATACCAACCTATTTAGCGTGGCCAGAAACAGCTAATAACATTATCAATTAATAAGTCATTATTTAATATTTTAAATGGCTTATTAATTAATAAGTATCCAATGATATCTGTTGAACCAGGGTCGAAGTTTTTGTCTATAGGACATGACGCAGGCGGGGCTCGAACCGGCGTTAGTGTCAATAACGCAAATTCGAGCGCCAACTCCTTATCGCCATGACCATCCCAGCGACAAGCGACAGCTTTTATTGAGTGATGCAGTCAATGGAGCAGTTGAATCAATTGTAGATTGGAAAATAAAGTAAAGAAACGTTAAAAATATACAATTACTTACATTGATATTAGAAAGAGAAAGTTTATGGCAATGCTTTCGTTTTTACAAATGCAATCTCGCGGCTGCATCCATAGAAAAAATAGCCAGAAAGATCTGCTATAAAATTTGTGTTTTTTGATCAACGAGTTTTGTACGATCATAGCAAAATACGATATGATCATTTGATGAAAAGACAAATATGTGTACAAGATTGTCCAAAAGCTATCTGATCACATATGTACCTACTCATATTGGTCGACGAAGGTCGACGTATCCAATCTCTTACCCGCGATATTGCTAGTTTTTCTTCCATTCGTATAACTACCGGAGTAATGTATTGTTAAGCACATTGACCAAGCAAATTCCCTTTTTTTTTCATTCAATCTAAAACTTCTACACTGGACTCGTAGAGATTTTCGATCTCAGAAATCCGGTCATGTATCTTACCCATCCAGCTAATGCATGCAATCCCTATCTTTGGATCCAAATTGATTATTTTCCATCAAAATAAATCTTGCTTTTTTTTCTCGTTTTCTAGCGGCATTAGAGGCATCTACATCAAGCACTTCTGTCACCAACACCACAACGTCCAGTTGTCCGACCACATCCACTTCCACAGCCCCTCGTCCTTCTTTCGTGGCTCCAGCGCCTCCTCTCCCACCCTCAGTTTCCACTCCAACTTCTTCTGCATCTTCGTCTTCTTCGTCTTCCTCTCCTAATCCAGTGTCGGTACAGATCAAGCAGCAGCCGCCCAGCCCGGCTCCATCGCCAGATTTCCTTCCTCCACCAAGAAACCCAGCGACACCTACGCAGAAAGATGCCACCCTGATAGAGCTTCTAAAGCGAGGAACCAAGGTCAGTAAGAACATCTTCTGAATTTTCCATGTTTGACTTTTGTAGACTCTGAATGAAGTTGGAATCTATTTTGCTCAAATCCGGAAGCTGGTAAATGCAAAAACTGTAAGGATTTTTAGATAAATGCGACCAAAAAGAAATCAAAAGTGCCGATAAAAATATTACATTTATTCATCAATATTACGTGTTTTTATTTCTACAAAATAAGAGACACAAATCAAACTGACTTTCGTAAATAGGGATGACCTCTTCATGAAACTTTTCGGACTTGCTTCTGTTAGTTTTATGACCTTTCGAGAACTTCTTGTACATTTTGTACTCACCCACTCACCACTGTTGAGTTAGTAAATCCTTTAACAACCTTAAAGATTTTTCAAGTAAACTTGCCCCATGACTTGTATAATTACTCATTTTAGGTGTCCGTAAAGAGGTCTGCATCAGACCCCGGCCACCAGTCACCAGGATCTGTCCAGCTGAGTTTCCAGCAAGCAGAGTTCACGCTCACCAGCATGTCCTTCCAGTCAGACGAAGGTGGCTACTTTTCTCCGTCTCTACAAGATGAAGTCTACCAGGTTCAGGACCCTGCCATACTGCTTCAACAGTCTTCAACAGACAGCCTGCAGGTAGGAACAATCCATCATTAGAATGCTCTTTATCTTGGAGAGTCTAGAACAAGGCATTTTTCCAATGATCTATAAACAAGGGTCTTTTGAATTAATAAAATCCTTCTATGTTCATTTATTTTGAAAATGATGTATTGGTTTGGGCACTATGATCAGGTCAAGTTAAATAAGTGGCTATGCATTGTTATTTTTACAGTTTACGAGTGCATCAGAACAGCTGGATGACTTGGCTTCTTTGGAAGACTATGCAAGCGTGACTGCCTCCCTGCAAGATCAATCACCGATCCAGTATCCTGTAAACCAGCAGCTGCAAGCTGTCCTCAACTCGCCTCTACCTGAGAGCTTAGCTGACTTTAGCACCTACCACTCCACAGTAGCAGAAACCACCGCAAACACAAAGGATGTCTTAGGATTCCAAAAAGAATACATCATGTATGCCAATTCTCCTCACGTTGGACTGTCGGCACCATCGCCTTTGCCTTCTCCTTTGAAGTATCACGACTCGCCGAGTTTCACATACCCAACACCTCCAGCAAGTCATGAAGCCCAATCGCCTTCACTGAGTCAAGGGACCATTCAAAGTTTGCCTATCCTATCTCCGTCAACAGTGGGACAAACGACAGACAGCTTCATAGAGCCTGTCATATCTCACACTACAGACGTAGATGAAGTTAGAAATACTAGTTCACCCCTGTCGGCTGCATTCTTCACCACGACTATGTCCAGCGCAGAAGAAGTAGAGGAAGCCTTGGAAGAAGTGCTGCCAGGAGAGAGCATTGTGCACGGCGACCCGTTAGATATGTACGGCTTGAGCAATCCGTCTCCCCCTCCACAATCCCCAATGTGCGTAACCCCGCTTCCGTCCCCGCTTTCCAACCAGCAAGGAAACATCAACTCTCCTTGCACTCAAGCATTCATCCCAAGTGGTAATATCACATTCCCGAGACAGACGCTGCAAACCTTACAGTCGCAGATGATGCCTAACTCAGAAGACCCCCTCCTCTCCAGCAGCCCTAAAGATTTTGGAAGCAAGAAAAAGTTTGACTTTGGCGGATACCAATCCTACAAAATCATAAGTCATGGACCAATAGATCTTAACAATCCTAATCTTACTGGAATATTAGTGGAATCAAATGGAGAATACAAACTGATCCAAGCAGCTTCAAATCAGTTGCCAGTGTCATGGCTCACAAGCGCCACGCACCAAATCATCTCCAAAGAAAGTATTCCACAAATACAGACTGTCAAGCAAGGAGTGATAAAATCAGGAAATCCAGCAGCCCTGCAACAAACTGGTCCAGTGGAACAAATTGACTTAAGCAACAGTGGCATTGTGACAACTGTCAAAATAGAAGTAGATGCCATCAAGGAAGAAATCACACCATCAGGAAGTCCACAAAGAACATCCAGGAAAAGACCAAGATCTGAAGTGTCTGGAACATTTTTCCAAAACCAGCATCAGTCAAGATTGAGGCACAGTAATGATGACTTCTTTACACCACCGCCAATGCTGAACCCTATAAGAGTAGCGCCTGGCCTCTACAATGAAGTCAACCCCAGTGGTAAGTTCACAACCATTTGCTCTCTGATCCATTGACTTTGCCTTGTTGAAAACTATAATTCTTTGTTTTTGGCTTAGGTTCCCAAACTCCATGCAGTCATCAACTTCTAGAGAACATCAAACAGGAGAATGAAGAAAGAAGAACGCCTCGGATAAATGTAGGACCACAGTTCCAAGCCACAATACCAGATCGGAATCCCGAAGAATCAAAGTTCAACCGTGACCCGAGCTACGAGCATCTGCTTTGGGATCCTGGCATCAATGAAACACTTGATGACAATGAAGGTAATTAACAAGTTTGTTCTAGAAGTTATTCAGTAAAAAAAAAGTACAAGGACATAACTAAATGAGTGCTATTATTTTTATACACAAAGTAGAAAAAAACATGTTACCTCAGTATTTGAGCAAATTTTTAATTAAGAACAGAGACATTCATGAATATAATACCAGGAAAAAGGATAATTTAAGGAAGCCAAAATTCAAATGTGTAAAGTATGATAAGGGCGTTTTGCACAGAGGATTGGATTTGAATGATGATTTACCTGTAGAAATAAAAGAAAGTAGGGATATTAATGAATTTAAAGTAAAATTAAAAAAATATATACCTACGTGCAAACCGGCCTTAGCATAATTATTAATAAGTTTTGATTTGTTCATTTTTGTTTGGTTTTTTATTTTTGTTTGTTTATCTTTTGTTGTTTTTTATTAACATAGCTTAAGTTGTAATTCGCAATAGCTAAATAAAATAATATACCTATATATATAACTAAAATATTATTTTTCAGTAGGAGCAATTCCTTGTTTCTTTTTAGGCCTTGTCGATACAAAAATAAGAAGAACACACAAGATACAAACTCAGTTCTGATTAGTCAATTTGCATAAAAATTCCATAACTCTGTTAAACTTTTTAGGGTTTGTGTATTCACTTCTGTTAATTCATAAATGCCTCATTCACTGTGTTTACAACTCATCCAATTTTCCTCTGATCCAATGCAGGTTTATTTATACATTTCAGTACAAAATTCTGATTTTGAAGTGTGTCATGTGATTTATAATTAATATTAACACCATTAATGAGATTACCAATGGGTAATGACATAAACACAAGTAGGAACGAAGTCCCAGACTGAAGAGCTTCTCCAGGTGACAACTTGGAAGACAAGAAGAGCTGAAGGCAAACGTTACAGTAGATAAAGGCTTGATATGGGCCGTGGCAACACCAAAGTCCTATGTTTATGGCTCTGTGAGCTTCTTTGATGATGATTACAAACAAAGCCATTGAATGTGGATCCATATTGCACACACAAAATATATGTTATTGTCTTTTGTCGCAGTGCGCATGTTCATGGAGCTAGCAGTCTGCGCGGCCATGCCTGTTGGCGGGCATTCTCGGGAGCACGCCTTGCATGTCCTGGGCCAGTGCGGAGGAGATGTGCACGCTGCCACCCTCAAGCTCATGAGCGCTGCACGAGGAGCCATAAGCTCTCCAGGACACGCAGAGCGGTGGGCCCCTGACGAGGTGGAGGCTTTCCTGCAGGCTCTCAGGGAACATGACAAGGACTTCTTCCGAATATCACAACAGGTAAACACAACATTTTGAATTATTTGGATTATTGCCATTAATGATACTGACGACTGAGGTAAACACAACTCAAAGTGTATTTATTTGACAATTTTTTTGCCATGTCGATGAAACATTTGTTCAAACATTTTTTTATGGAATCATTACATCTATAATAAAGTAAGTTGCAAAGATCAAGATTAAAAAGTCAATTGATCATTTATTGACAAATACAGAATGATTTTTCACAGCAAATTTTAAATGCAACCTAGACCTGTGCCTATAGACAGAAAATTTACACAGCTGAACTTTTGGTAGCAATTAAAACTCAAACATAATACTTCTCAGGATAGAAAGGGAATGCTCACAGCAAGGGATCTCCAAAATACAGTCAGCGAGACCAAACTCATTTTCCAGAGCTAACAATGTAACTAGCAATAGCTTATAATTATCTTCTTGCCATGATAAGTTGCATGTACAGGAAACAGAATGAAGATGTTGTGATCAAATCTGTGGTGGCAATGTTTTTATTACATAAAAGTTAATACTATTTCTTACTTATATGAACTATATTGTATCAATTTCAGATTGGCACCAAGTCCAGTAAGCAGTGCATACAATTCTACTACTTTTGGAAGAAAGTGACCAAAGACTACAAGGCTCTGTACTTGAGATCCTGGAGCCCGGATAGAGTCGGGGAACGCTTAGAGAGTCAGGTAGGAAATCAAGCCAAAGCAATGTAGTTTCAGTAACTTAATTTAGAGAACCATCATAGATGGTACTTTTCATTTTGACAAGTCAGGTTCGATCTTTCAACAAACCTTAATTTTTTGTTTTTTTAGTTTACAGCAGTTGCTACAATGCACCCTCACGCAGTCATTCAAATCTATAATCTATCTCAGGAAGAACTTTTTAAAAGTATTTACACTTTATTTGAAATATATCTAGGTCAGAGGAGTTATAAGGGTTATACTCCGAGTTAAGGCATGTTGTGCCATGATATCAGCACTGTACCCTGAGTATAAAGCATTGCGTTAACTCACCTCGATTGTGTAAAGCAAAAGAATGTATGAAAACTAAATTACTATGTAGGAGTGCCGTTCCATATTCCATACATTTTTTATTTACGCAATCGAGGTGAGATTTAGGCAATGTTTTATTCTCAGGGTACTAGAGAGAAGTGCATTAAATAGTTCATGTCACCTTCCCCCACTGTAACTATCTGGCACATACAGCTGAAAATTCTCCAACAGGGTGGGACTGTCAATAAAGTCATTTGCAATCTTTTGACAGATGCGTAATTACCCGTTTGATGTTACAGAGTTGGTCCAGATGGAGTGGCTCCCTTTCCAGCAGAGGAGGCCGGCCCCCCAGCACCCCACCCGGCACACCTGCCACAGATAGCGGGGACGAGTTCCCGTGCAAGCTCTGTGGAAAGTAAGTGCCAACACACTTTCTTCACACTTTACACATTTCACCATTGCCTTTTTACCCTTGTAAAATTACCCTTTTCTTGAATAAGAGTATTGGGCTTACGCGCCCTAGCCGTTAACACTGAGCTGTTTTCCAGGATCTATTGCCGTGGTCTATTGAAGCTGAAGCTTCTGAACCTTTTGCTCATGTCTAAAATAGGTACCTACCTATCTTCAGTGTGATGTCTGTTGATGAAACTGTTAACATGGACCAAATATCCTGAAGTACTGCAGAGTTTCTTTCCAGGGTCTTTTGCCGTGGTCTATTGGAGCTGGGGCTTCCGGATTTCTTTTCTTGTGTCTGCAATTGGCTCCTTTAGCATGATGTTGATGAAGCGGTTATGCAACAAATCTCATAAAGAAACTCTACAGAGTTAACAGTCAGCCGTGTAAGCCTAAAACTCTTATTCTTCTCACACATATATTTTTTCTCAGTTTGATCACTATGGTACCTACTTAGTGCCCTTTTAGAATCAACCATTCAATTACACTCTGAATCCTTTATTTATACAGAATGTGTATGTATGTCATGATTCCTCATCTGCCAGTGATGTGTCTGTGGACAGATTCAATACCTATATGAATATAGGCCGTGTGTGCTCCCCGAATCTCACCATGTGTCTGTGCTGTATGTTGCAGGGTGTTTAACAAAGTAAAAAGCCGGAGTGCTCACATGAAATCCCATCGACCACTGGACGCCGAGTCGAAGAAACCCAAAGTAGAAAAGGGGGAGAAGCTCCCATCGCTAGATGACAAGCATGGATCCTCTCCAGATAACCATTCCAAACCACAACCTTAGGGAGCTCAAACGCAGACAAACATCCCAGCTAACCTAACCGTAATAACCGCTTGTTCAATAACAATGGCTTCAGTCAGACAATTCATGGTGAACAATTGTAACATCATTCGCGTGCATAAGCCAAACTAGATCTCCAGATTGAATATAGGTATCTATTATAGCTGTCAATGTGTAGCCGCCTTTGGGATGACCAAGAGTCATGAAAAGGCGCTATAAAAATACTGTATTATTATTATTATTAACCTAACCTAACTTTAAAAGAAAAAAGACAAGGAAGTTTTATTTTAATCTGAAATCGGTAATGGCTTTGAACACGATAATAAATAAAATGAACACAATATAAGCCATCATAAAACTGGCAAGTTTATGAAAATACTGATTTCAGTACTTCCTAAAATTAAATCATCAGTGTTTTCAGCTTTTAACAGAACTGTGGACCGTTTCCAGTATTTTATTCAATTCTTTTGTCAGTGTAAACAACCACATTGGAAATGCTTGTTATTGAAATTTGTCACCATCATTGTTTGGCTAACCGAATAAGAGATAGATTAACACTCATGTTGACAATATTGTTTGCACCTATTTGCTTTTAAGTGTGTTTTATAATGTTTTATTGTTACTTGTTAAAATATGTTAGTTATAGATAGTGTATTGTTTAATGTCTACAGATGTCCCATTAAAGATGACAATTGTTGGAGTCAGCTGCACTTCGACTGATGACTTCTTTCAACTGGGAATGTCATCCTGAATCTTGATGAACATACACACATAAAATTACATGAAAGAAATGCCAAATCATAAAATATTTCAAGTTCAACTTCACTTTATTTTACAATATATTAATTTTCCTTTATCTACCTGAATACATGGCTGACAACTTGATAATTCTATAGTATGAAGTTTGTAACAGTTGAACTGTCACTTGTACAATGTTGCCAACTTAAAACTTTACTCTTTTTCAAAAACTATAATATTTCAAATAATATGCACTTGAAATGATTTTATACTTATAAATAACCAAGCTATAAAAAGTATTTTTTTTATTTACCTATTCATTGTTTGTTTGTAGCTTGTTCATATAACAGAAAGTCAATTTGATTTACCAAAGATAATAACCAAAGATGAATTTAGTTAATTTATAAGAAAAATGTTTATAATTTCTTTCCTAGTATTATTTTTAGTTAATAAAAATTCACCGATGGCTACTGAAACCAATGAAAATCTTGTAATTTTGACACATAGCAACATTTCACCATTCAGTGACGTCACAAATTCAAACATATCAATAAAATAATCAATGTTAACCTGTTTTTTGTGAAACAAAAAACACAGAAACTGTCGTAGGTTGTGTAAAAATACATTAGAATACAAAATATTGAAATATTTATGTATGGAAATATATCTTACAATATGAACCGGGAAATAGAGTAGTCTGGCAAATTTCATACCCAACAACTTTAGTATTACATTTATAACCACGCATGCATTACAATTAAGTAAGTCTATCTTTGTTATTTTATATGCCAGGGTCGATTATTCATACATCCATATGAGGTTGTATGTGTGACCGCATATATGCACACGCCAGTGAGCTTGTATACCTAAGGTGTGTAGTGTTCATGCGTACACACACACAACTAATGCATTGGTAGTTGGCCCATCGAAACCAGGCAATATGGAGACTATGTTATGTGAGACTTAGATGATCCTTTGCTTAACCAAAATGTCCAAATAATGATCATTCAGAGACAGTATACCAAGAAGATCTTTATTCTCAAATTTAGGCGTTATCCTCAAAGCTCTGTATAACACTGATGGACTTAAAAAGTTAATTAGTGACCGTTTTCACAATGCTTTTGTCAAAATTAGAGCGTTAGGGAATACATCATCAAAAATGGCTTCAAAATTAATTTGGCTTTGCATTTTAACCATATTTCGTTAAAAATTAGAAAGCATTTCATCTATGACAGATAACATTTACAAAAATTAACAGTTTGTATTTTAAAAATGTATTTGCAATATTCCTGCTCAAGTAAAACTGTGCCAAAGATAAGAATTTAAAATATTATTTTCAGGATAAAATTTAGTTTGCAAAAATTTTGAAAAATAAATCAAATTTACTAGTCCGCCATTGTATGTCTAAATGGTTAGGACTAACTTCAAGCAAGCCAAATGTGATACAATGTAAAATATTGATAAAACACTTGTTCCTGATGTAGGTAAAACTATAATAGAAGAATCATTCTTATTCATCATTGTGATTTTTTTTTTTTTTTTTGAGAATATTTCTGTAAAAGTGTGCCAAAGGTTTTCTATCTTATATTTACTGCGCTCAGTCAAAGACGGTGCAAACAGCTCGAGCGACATAACCGTATCCCTAGTATAAAACACAGCTTGAATTCTCTTCCACCAAATAAAAAATGTATCAAAAATACAATAGCACCCCTATTGAGTGATTTATTTTTCATACATTTCAATCTATTAACGCGATGAAGGGGAATTTGCATGATGTCGTATGCTAGGCATACAGCTCAACAGAATAGCTATTTCAATATACCAAATAAAGGAATTCAACATTTTTGTAATTTTTGGCAGGAATGTATGGATAAACTCTTTAACCGGTATAAAAAATATGTTATTTGCTCATTTTAATGTCTTTTGTTTCCACTATTGACTGAAACAAGTCAGGACTTTTTCTCTTAAACATGTTATTTTGTCAATTTGTTCTATCATCCATAATTTAAGTTTCAGAGAAAGGTTAACATTTAATGCATAAATCAGATTCACACATTTGACGTTAGCTTTGAACCTATTCCAACAGATGTCATTGGGTATTATAATTAATTTAAATTTATGAATTATTGATTGATAATGTTACAGCTTGTTTCTGGTCAAACAAAAATAGGTTGGAGAATTGCATCGTTCACAAATTAATACTAAAAATAACATACATCCTGACAAAGAATTGTACAAGTTTGTAAAACTCATGGATTTCTAATAGCAAAATGGTTGTCCTGTTTCACGTTCTACGTTTTTTATAGTAAGGCAATAAAATGTTGATATAATCTTTTCTTGTATGAAAATTCACGGTTGTGCTCTCCACAAAGTTTTCCAATGATATTTTTTACATACTTAAAGTATTAACTTATTAAAAACTAATGATATCCTTTTTAAATGAATGGCAATACGGTACTGAATAATATATAAATTGTAAAATAGGATAAAAAGCCAAAATTAACTCAGTATTCAAGATGACAATTAAACGGTTGTAATCTTCATAAGTTATTCATACTTATATATATATAAAACTTAGGTACCCTACTCAAATTTATATTCAATTGTTTATTTGTTGAAAAAATGTGATCTTTGAAATTTGAAATCATTTTTAATCCCCTTATGTACGTAGATACAAAAAAAAAAATTATGCGCTTATACTCCATCCAGCAAATGACATTTTAAATAAAGGACAATCACAGAAAGAAAAGTTGAAACTTTGCACGTTCCTACTCGCTCAAGATTTCAAAGAACATGGTCACCGTTCTGCTTGGATGAATTACAGTTTCTTAAGAGTGGGGACAGGATTGTTTGCAGCGCAAGACGTTTGTCAAACTCGACGCTTGCGCTGCGATAGTTTGCAATTTTTAACTATCGTGAATTCTTCAATGTAATCAGGGTTGTCTGTAAATAAATAATATTAAAACATAAAATTTAAAAAGATAAAACTTAAATTACGCCTACTTAACTAAAGATGTGTTTTATAAAAAAAAAAATGAAGTATATGATAACATAGAGAATAAAAGAAATATTAAGGATCTCGTAGTTAACAATTTCGTAAAAATATTTTTTCATCAAAAAAATACTTTCTATTGTTAAATATCTGGTCGTTAACATAGTGCATTTACCAATAATAAATATAATTTATTGATAAATATTTTTTCATGTAAAATTGTGAACATCCACGATTGGTGTTGCCAACAGTATCAACATGACATTGTTCCATAGGACGAGATGTCAGAGGAATACCTTCCTGTAAATATATATACAACTCAATTACTTACGTCGTAAGCAAAATGTGTCAATTTAGAAAGTACATAATGTCTCTCACAGAGAATTATTAGGTAACAAACACTACCTGGTTATTTCTTTTTGTATAGTCAATGTAAAATGACATTATTATTGTGTCAACGTATTATATACCTTAATTATCAAATTTGTTAAGGTTTCTGCATATGTAATGTGGGCAGAATGAACTTGGGGGAGAACGTGCTAACATTGAGATGATACTTTATCTCTCAGCATGTAAGCCACACTCCCTCCCATTCCATCCACACTGCAGCGACTTCATAATTAATATTCATGTCTAGTAGATAATATCATTGTTTTGCTTCCAAATATTAAAATTATTTATAATGGACATGGTGATAACAAAAAAACAGTAAAATTTGTATCAAAACATAGAAAGAACGTTGTAGCATCTTGATAGAGTTTGACAAAAATAAATGTGACCATAAAAGTGCCAAAATATTATCCTATTTTCGTTACTCTATGATGCTATTCAAAATGGCTGACCAGTTGTCAAACTTTAATTGAAAAGCTATGTCAACTCTTTCTATGTATGTGCATGCGGTATAAGTGGAAATCATGGAACCATATTGTTTTCAAAATAATTTGGGATACGATATGACTTTGATAGCCTTCTAACAAAAAAAATATAGTGCTACACGGATTAGTAGGTATACTGAATGTGGTGAAAATTGGAACTACCGCTGTCATCATGTAAGACGTCACTTTTGATAGTTCAATGTGAAGTTAGCTGTGTTTCATCAGTTTGTTGACTCTAACATCACAGCAGTGAGCAGCATACTTCCATAACTGTCATATAATTAATGTACCACTATAAACTTCGATATACCAATAGAAATATCACTGAATATTTTGTTTTATCTTTGTCCATTATAAAAAAATCCATTTATTTCTAATTCTTTCATGATCACTTGATTCCTTTGCAATTCATATGATATTGTATTAAAATATCATTTTAAAACACTTTCAAATGCTCTTGAAACATTTGCATGAAAATAACTGTCAAATGCGTCAAGAGTAATTTGACAGATGTGTTTTGAAATGCATTATATTTTTAGATTCCTATCAGCTATCATTTGCGGTTTGCGAGAAAGTCTTGTCAAATGCACGGTGTAATTTATTCCCCGCTAGAACTGGAATGATAGTAGCAGAGTTCACAATGAGGGGCGGATTGTCGGGACTTTGGCTTCCCGAGAGTCAAAAATCTGACGGCCTAATTGCTAACGCAATCTGGGGCTTTTTAAAACTTTCACTACATCGAACTCTTTAATGAATGTTTTGTGCCTTTACTTTAAGAATCTTTAGGAAAGCGTCAATAGAAATGTAGGACATAGAAAAACATTGAAACAATCAATTGAAGAGAAATGTTTGTCTATCAGAATATTTTGTACATACAAAGGTTTGAAAAGAATAAATTGGTTTTGTAAATGTCGGCAATACATTTAAAAAACGAAAAAGCATTTACAATATTATGGATTTCCCAAGCAAACATTGTGGAATATCTGTCATATTGTCTATGATCTTTTTTCATCAGTTGGCAACAGTTTATAGCATGTTGTGTTACCAGTTGTCAAATATTTCCCTGATCTAGAAATGTTACCATCTAATAAAATATTTTTTAATGTGACATTTACAAAGCCTATTCTAAAATATAGGTACATGACTGCAAAAAGTATATTTTTCCACAATGGTATAAAACCAAATAAAAACGACCAAATGATTGCCAAAGTAATTAAAAAATGTACCTTCTTACAGTAAACTTACTCATTTCTTTCACTTTAGAGCTTCAAATGTTTCTTTTAAAATCAAAAATATTATCTTGTTGAGATAAAGCATGGAATAGCGCGAGATTCACAAGTCCACCCCTCATTAGAACAAAGTGCCTTTGAAGTAATATATGAAAAACAAAGATTTATTAAAAAAAAAGGCCTAAAAGAACCACGAAATATAAAATTACGAAAAACTACAAATCGGCCAAATGAAGGTTTATGTATACAAAATAATATGATAGCATATTGTATTCATATTACATACTATATTTACTTATAAAATATTCTTATGTACTTATATATAATATTATTGTAAATTCTCTAATGCATTTAATTGAATGTCTGCATGAATCATATATTTATTTATCGGAGTATTTATGTCAAACTCATATTTACAATATTCAAATGCCGTAAAAGTCAACATAATAAACTTAAACTTGTGTTAGTTTGGTAAAATAGAAACACTTATTTTTTCGGACATTGTGTTTGTTACATCAACACCCAGTCAAGGAGCCTTTTTCCTAAAATTAATTAAAATGTCATGCGGAAAAAGTTGCACTATGCGAGCAGCTTAATTGTGTTTGTATTCGCAGATAGTTATTGTAGTATCAAGCCAAATTCAGAAAGCAAAAATCTTTGAACATTTCTGCTTTGCCATGGGAATGTAATGTTTTAAACAATTTGAGTTTTGGTTGTGTAGCTGTCATTCAATACGTTGGAAGACTTTTGCATTGCGCATGCTATTTAGGAGTTTTAGCAACCTGGCTGGGTGTTTGAGAGAAGAACAGGCCTACACGTTACCTAATTACTTGTCTGTAAGCATGAAAGTCAAACCCAAAAAGCAATGCAAAATAATATATTCTTAAAGTAAGCGGAAACATAAACAATGTTATATTTGGTAACTAGATAGGATGTTTGTAATTTAAAGTTAGTATGATGTAACTAAGCTCGACTGCACTCGTGTTGTCCAAGAGACCATATAAGCTGCAGTACCCACTCTGTGTTGTGATTTAGAGGCTCTGTATATTGATATAACATTAAACTAACACGCTGACTTTATACCTACCTTTTCTCTGAGGCGTTAGGTACATTAATTATTACAATACTTTTTAGTCTTTTACATTTTAGAATTTAGAGAGATAAAAGTAATATTTAAAAGAAGAAGAGCAAAAGATAAAAACAATGAGGTATTTATAATTTGAAAATGAGGTAGGTAGATATAAATAAAGATGAACGTTGTGTGTATAGGACAGGTTACTCCAGTGGACTCTTGCTCCACAATCAACTCTGCATATCGTTGAACAATAATATTAAATATATGTTATTTAATACATTTAAATATTATGACACATTTTATTCAATGTTGTGATCTTTATTAAATAAATATTTTATCAGTTTTACTGCACAATTAAACGTTTAGTTTTGTAATATAACTAAATGCACTTTAAAGTTCATTAATTTGTAGTTTCCTATTCCCACAACCACATAGTGAAGTCCCGTGTAAGCTTGACGACAGTGACACCTTTACTTTCAGCTTCTTTCTTATTCTTTTCATCCTTTTTTCGTGTTAACCAATTTATATAATTTTGACTTGGTCTGTCATAGTGAAAAAAAAAATTAATCACTAGAAAAAAAAACAATTTTTGAAATTGCAACATCTAAAGCAATTGGAATCCAAATTCAAGCCAAATGAGTCATTTAGCATCAATAATATATCGGGTTTTTTACAGCAATTAGATAAATGTATGAAAAAGATTTCCGGTGTTGCCACATTTGATCTCACACAGCTCAAATGTCAAAAATATATGGATCGGCTAAACACACTTCATACAACAAATTTCTCTCTTTCTCTATCAAACAAAAAATGAAAAAGGAAGCCCATACTAAACTTTTCCATGTATTTGGGATGGAAAGAGAGATAAACGTTGTGTGCTAACTTTTATCCTATTTTCTCAACATTGTATTTATTTTCATTTACACTCTAGGAATCCCAATTTCTTGGTAATTGCTAAGTTTAGGTGAATTGATAGTGACATCTCCATAGAATAGAAATCCTTTGATGAACCACTTTAGGTCCTTAGATTTTTAGATGAAAGTTAGTAGAACATGAGGTAATCAAAATAGTTTGTTTTTATTAAATGTAGGTATTTAAAAATGAATGTCCAATAATATTAGTTTACTCTTAAATTATTGAAAAGTAAAACAATTTAAAATAATTTACAACACTAATGTTTGACATTTGGTTTTTCAATCATTTAACATTTTACTTTTAAGGGAAGGTAATCTATTTTTAAATATAGTTAATGATCGCATTTACGGATTAATTTGATTTAAAATTATTCTGCGGAACAATCTCCATGAATTATATTTTTTTGTAATAAATATAAATTTTTGATAATTTAGAAGGAAACTATCCAATTCAATGTTAAATGTACACACTTATAGGAAAATACCTTTAATTTAAAAAAAATATACTTAGTAAATCTTTCTTTTAACTTATTGTGTTCACAAATTTTACTTGTAGTTTATTTATGACACCTTGCATAGTTATTTTACTTCTTTTTAAGTTTTGGTATCAACGTTGATTTATATTTAGTAGACAAATGTTCAATAAGTAATAAAAAAAAATACTCAAAATCACTTCTGCTCAAAATAGTGTTCTAATGCTCAAAAATCTAGTCTGTTAGTGTTAACATATCTCTATTAGTAAATCCCCTCAAATAAAGAAAATGTGCCAAAGAATATTAATCTACCTGGCAATACTCCAAAAATATTTTTTATACCTATTCCAATTTCAAACATTTTCAACAGATTATTTAAGATTTGACAGTTGGTATTAACAGTGTGCCAAGTAAACATTAGCCAAAAAAAGTGATACCATGTGAAAGATAAAAATTTCCTCTCGCAATACTCAATTTACGTAAAAAAAACTAAAATCCCATTATAGATTGCCCTTTTTTATTAGTAAATATTATATTTGTGCCAAACTGAGATGTGCTCACTAAGGTGATGAAAGTTTAGGATCCTGATCAATATTTGAATATTATCAAACATAAAATATATTTTTTAATCAGAGTCAGCTAAAACAGCATCGCTGTTTTTGTGAATCACAGAGTCCTAGATAACGAGCACCAAGCCCAAGCAAGGACCATCCTCTGAATAATGATTTTTTAGCTTTACCTGGAATCAAAAATCAAGTCAAATTCATCCATATTATTCATTTTGAACTTTTAGAATACCTTCTTGGGTGTAATTTTTAACTCATGTTTATCTACTTCCCTTGGTACGTTAAATAGATTAAATTTCACGAAAAACAAATCATGAAACATTTAAAATGTTTTAGAATTTCACTCAATTTAAACAATCTAATTTGAAGACTTCTTAATTCCTGAAATATTTCAATACTTTTGTGTTTTCGCAGCCAGAGATTGTTTTTGGCACTGTTCTAGTTCACGAGAATTCTCGAGAAAATAATATGAAGATGCAGAATGATATGCTCACTCGTAGGTTTGTGTGTAGCCCACCGTCTTGGTAGCAGCGTACCTTTATCGTTGTCTGTTTATTTCCCGCAAGGTGTTATAGTTGGTTGTATTGTAATTCCTGTGTGTACGGAGGTAGGTACTTATTTAATTGACAGTTGTACAGTTTGAAGGATTAATCTCTGTGTCTTTGCCATGAAATGGCCTAATGTAGGTGATAATGTTAACAATATGATTAAACTTACCGTGTAAATAGGATGTTTTGCGACACTGTGTATGTAACTGTTTACTGTACCTTCAGATTTTACTACATATATAATATCTTTCATATTTTATTATGTTGACGTTTATATTATCATGTATTTATTACCTTGACAATGTTATTCTGCATATTTATAATTAAAATTATGTACATTGATATTTAATGGTGATTTCGTCGCGCGGGGATTTTTTTCCCCGCCTGTAGGGAATCCATTAAAGAGTATTGAATGTTTTGTGTAACTTTCTCATTTCATCATACGTGTAAAAGACATAAATCCTGGATGTTGAGTTACTTGACTTTATGTTGTAAACTTTTACATATTATATTCATAGATAAAGATATGTCAATGTAATACGTA
This sequence comes from Agapetus fuscipes, assembly GCA_951799405.1. Classification (NCBI taxonomy): domain Eukaryota; kingdom Metazoa; phylum Arthropoda; class Insecta; order Trichoptera; family Glossosomatidae; genus Agapetus; species Agapetus fuscipes. Next base: position 2,148,725 of record OX637349.1, read on the forward strand.
TTATGTATATCTCCATGTAATATACAATATAAGTAAATGATACTAATTATTACCTTATTTTTTCTTATGAAACAAAAATATTACTAAGTCCAAGAGATTTTGTACACGGTGTTTCAACATGTCAAATCACATCCCAGCACTACCAACTGCAAATAAAATAAAGCCAACTGAAACTAACCTAAGCATGATGATGAATTTCAATTTTGGTGCGGTACAAACTTAAGTTTTGAGCACAATAATATCAAAACAGAAGATAACTTCATTTCACGCAATTTCAAATCATTGTAATGTAACATTTTCAAATTTGAATTTGGAATGTTTGTTATCTGCAAGGGTTTCAATTTGAAAATTGATGTTCTGATCTTTGAATAACGAAATTCAATGGTACAAGTTGGATCAATAATAATTAAACACAGAACAATTAATATTGGTGAGATAAGACATGTTGGAAGGCGGATAAAAACTATGAAACAAACAGACAAACATTGTTTTTGTTATTATTATTTATTTTAACAATAAATACAACAACTTGAAAGTCAAAATACAAACATTTTTCATTCATTCACCTATCAGCACGAAAAAAGAATGCAATAAGTTTTGACCTTTCTGTGCACCTTCCCTCATTGCTGTGAATGCAGGCAAAACAATAAAATTGCAATCGATTGAACGATGACTGCCTTTTTTGTGTGGTTCTAAACCAAAACCAAAGATAAACCAACTTCCCACAATGGAAAAATTAACTGATTTTAAAGTCTATGGATTAAGAGCCAGTGTTGCCTGCACTTAAAACAATATTTAAAAAAAATGCACACTATTTATTAGTACTACAAAGGACACAGATAAAATTTTACAAAAAATAACAACAGAAGGATAATTTCAAACTAAACAAAAACCAGAATTCAAGGATATAATTTTTTTTTTCTTTTGATAAAAAAGCTAAACACTAACAAGAAGTCTTTGTCGTCCACATATTTATATACAAGATTCTTCATTTCAAGGAATGAACAAAAGAAACCCTTGCAACATTTATTTAGAAAATGTATATATTTACTAGGGAAATCATCAGTAATAGGGCAACACAGAGTCGGAACAGTTTTGTCAATACCACATATTAAAAATGAAACAAGATCAACATTTAACCTTTTCGCTTCTGAATAATCTGGCTATATGAATACCCCCAGTACGGAATACTTTTTCAAGCACATTTTTAAAACATTTATTGATTTCCTACCTTGATTGATTGACGACACTTCAAACTACGTGAACATTCACATGTATTAGTTATTCAAGAACAAAAATCACAAAGGTTTAGCACATATTTCCACTTGCAGACTTTTGAATCATTGAACACAGATGTCAGGGATAAGTTCAAAGTTGGATGATGTCTATGATTGACAGCCGCACTGTATGCAAGTTTACCGTTGACGCCTATGCGTGTCACCCGCAGTTGAAGTGTTAAAAGTGCACAAATCGAGATGACTACACCATTTCAAAAGAATTCCTTCAGAGAAAGCCTTAAGGGTTGCCATCTCATGGAACTAAGATACCACAAGATCACCAATGTGCCTAAGGAAGGGTGGGTTACAGAGTGGTAACACTAAAAAAATATAAAAGCAAAAGTGGAGGAGATAACGCAGTAGAGAAAAGGTTAAATCTTTAGGTTAATCTTTTTACGAAGCAAGCTGAAACAGTGTGTGGTTTTAGCGACAAGATGGCAGCAGCAAAAAATATGTATTTCATAATTATTTTATATTCCAGAGTTGTAACATTTCCATTCCTCATTGCGCCGTAAATATAAGTAGGAATTCTCCTTTCAAACATGTTGAGAGAGCTATTTCATTTTGTATAGAAAAAATATTTTAGGCTGCAAATGAACCATAGATTTTCTGGTGATGAATTACATTGTTATTATGCAACTTCTTGCCACGTTATCCAAAGGGGCACCTTTTTATTTTCACAGGTAACGGGGCAACTATACACCAGAACCTTAAATTAACTTAACAAAGGAAGAAGAACAATCCTGCAAGTTACATTCATATGTGGAATCACAAAAGAGTTCACCATCACCAAATATATTATTTTTTAGACACAACATTTTTAGAGAGGAATTACAGTAGGTACACGTACGACAATGGTTTTAATGAAGAAGGAGAAAGCGCCATCTTTCATTTCACATTTAAATCAACCACAAGTTAACAAGCTTAGCAATCAAGTCTGCGATGGAGTCCGCACATTCCAAATATCCTTTGGCTGGATGACGTCACAGATTGTCGCCAGTATTAAATAAAAAATTCGATTCTAGATAATTAGGGATTTAATTTTATTTTACAGCATTGTAAAATACAGTGACATAAGATGACAGATGTGATAAATAGAGTATGTAGCTCTTAATCACCTTTCGAATCTACATGCATTAAAAAGTATGAATAAATTTCCTGTTTCTCCAGGAATATTTTATTTTGTAGGAGGTACAGCGGCAGAACGATGGTGGTCTGATTCGGAACTAAGGTCCTTAGCAACCATTCAACGAATCACAAGTGCCTAGCAACCCGCCAAGTAACGTCACATTTTTTTACTTTTATTCAAATGTGCAGACTCCATTCAAAAAGGCAAACACATTTTTTTTATAAATAAAGGACTCATGTTTTGAAATACTCTCCCTTCAAGCCCTCAATATTCATCTTTATACAAAATTTTAAATGTCGCCGATCATCTCTTTTAATTAAATGTAATTTGGGGAAATGATTATTTCTATGGTACAATAACTTAACATTAATAAGTGACGGAGAAATCTAAACCAAAGTGCAATAAACTGTGCAGAAAATTACAAAAAATATATAATTAACCTGTAATTGCCTATGGATAAGTACCTGGTAGTAGTAAAACTCTGCGGACATCACCGAGTCACAAAATACCCAGTGCAATTAAAAAAACTGTAAGATCAAATATGTAAAATGCATTTGAAATAAACATTGCATTAAAGAACAATCATAGAAAAAGTAATTAACCCTCCATCGGTAGCATCGGTTTAACAAAAGCACACCCAGTGTTTTGTCACTGAACTCACTGATTCAAAATTCCTTAAGTAACAAGAGAAATCTCTCCAGGTCTTTGAGGACAAAATGCTTGTCCCATTCTCGAACCTGTGCCTGAGAGTGACAGACATTTGTACCAATGCGGAGCTGAGTTCCATACTTCGAGAGTCAAACATAGTGTCAGTAATGAAATCAAGAAGACTTCAGTGGGCCTGACATGCAATATGTGCAGAAGACTCTAGGATAATCAGAAATGTCTTGGATGGTGCCCTCTTCCGTGTCAGACCACTCGGACGTCCCAAGATACGGTGGGTACACAATGTCGAGGCTGAAGCGGAAGTCCTAGGTGTAGAGGATCATGCAGGGAAGCGGCACAAGACAAGAGAGTGTTTGAGGATTGTGATACGGGAGGCCCTGAGCCTTCAAGGCTTGGGAGCCGGATTTAGTTGATAAAGTCAGTGTGAAAGGACGTCTCACATAAATTAAGGGAATGGAAGTAATAGCAACATGGAATAGTGTGTTTTTGGCACATTGTGGTCAAATGAAGGTACCCAAAGGTTGCGACCGACAGAGAGTTAAATTATTGGTTTGAATTCCGAGTTTCACTTCTCAAATTGAATAGGTACATAAAGTTTGTCAATACATCAAATTAATTAACAAATTAAAAATCAAATAAAAAAAACGTTTTCTGTAAGAAACAAATCCAAGAATGAACCAAGAATTTATTCATACACCAAAGTATTATGAGCAAAAAAATAACAAAAAACTTACGTGAATTAAACAACGGTTATACAATGCTGAAACTTTATATAATTCATACAGGCATGAAATCATATTAAATTTACACTTAGCATTGGCAAATATTTATTTTTACAATTAAGGTGGCCAGCCTTATTGCGTCAATTTGTAAAGAAACTGATTTTACTCTAATTCCCGCAAGAACAGTTTCTAATTAAAGGGATAAATGAATCATACAAAACACAAACTTTTTGAACTAAGCTTTTTTAAATGAGAAATCCATGGAAACACAGAAAATATTTTTTTTTTGTGTTTCCATATATTTAACTATTTTTTGAAGAAAATTCTAAATTACCACCTTCGATTCTATGCAACTCAAATATCTCCGACAGACCTGAACCTAAGACTTTTGCTTAATGAGCCGACGGGCTATCCATTTATCAATTGACAGAATTGTAATGGATATTTTAATCAGGAAATTCAAGAGTATAAAGAAATTATTTGTTTACTTCAACATTAATAAGCCAATGGATTATCCATTCATCAATTGAAAGAATTGTAATGGACTTTTAATCAGCAAATTGAAGAGGATACAGAAATTATTTGGATACTTTGACAGTTGAATCAGACATTTTACTTTCATTCCTACATAAATTCACATTTACCGTTTGATTGTTACAATTTCTGATAAATAATTGACAATAATATGTAATTTATTATTTACACCTCGAGTAAGGAAATAAAACGATGAAGCCTCGTAAGGGTTCCCACAAAACTAAACTGTCAAATAACTGCAGGTTTACAATTTACAAGAAATATGGCCGCATTCACCAACCTCATGAATGCAGATTTTGTATGAAATAAAATGAGCCAATTTTTTTCATTGAACCATTCTTATTTTGTGTATATCATAACATTAGAACTTGCACTGGCTTCGCATCTCGGAAAGAATAGACTACAAGCTTTGCTTGATGGTCTTTAAGACTCTTCATGGGCTGGCTCCCGACTACCTGGTTGAACTCACGAGGAGAGTTTCTTTAAATGAAAGAGGAGCTACTCTGAGGTCGGCTGGGTCATGTGCCAGTCTGTTGGAACTGCCGAAAAAACAATCAACTACAGTCTTCGGGAACCGCTCTTTTCGTGTTGCCGGGCCAGCGGCATGGAATGCTCTCCCAGAGAGGCTGAGAGTCCAGGAAGATGAGACAGCCTTCAGGAAGATGCTCAAAGCATTCCTGTTTTCCCGCTAGAGCCCACATGCGCCTTTGTAGTGATGCAAATCACAAAAAGGTGCATATAAATCTAGTTTATTATTATTTATTATTATTAGATTGTCACCAAGTAACCAAAACACATTGCCATTTGAAAATCCTTGTCAATCGGAACTACCAAGGAGGATGATAATGTAAGGTATGTAAATTGTCATTTGAATTGTTTTGGATGGATTTGCCTGTCCTCTGATAAAGGACCCTAATGCTGTCAACAGAGTGCCATTTAAGCAAGCTTATTGGCTAACAAAAAATGGCATGTTCCCATTGGTCCACACCAACATAACAAAGATCAGCTGTTTTCCTTATTTGATCAGGTGTTGTGTTCAGCAGCAGATAAAAATATTTAATAATGGGACAATCTATCTGCACTCTGCTGTAAGACCTTCCATAGCAAAGGGCTAGCCATACTAAAGGCACAGTCCTACTTGGTAATATTGTTTAAGTTAAAGCAGTTCAACCGGTTTCAATCTGTGCTGAGCTCGGTAGCAAGACTCATATTCGGGATGTCCAAATTTAATCATATTACTCCATTGTTGAAAAAACTGCATTATCTATGATTTGAGAGGGCTCTTGAGGTGTGACACACACAAAAGCGGCGCTCTCTAATTATGTGTACCTTCTTAATAAATTATCCCTGTATATATATGTAAGTATTAGTTAGAGTAATATTGCTTTGGTCTGGCTCAATAGGCTGGTGAATACGGCCCACAATACAACTCACCTAGCAAACAAACTTCAATCTGGAGGGATCGTAATTATAATATATAACGTTCTACGGGTCGTTATGATTATTGTAGAAAGAGTACGCTCAATCACTTCACAGCCACTTGTAGTTTAGTCAGTGTGTTCGCTGGCATCTATTTATGGTATCGTTAAGCTTGTTTAGTCGACTGTCGTTAAGAGTTCAATTGTGTGGACTAGTTTTACTATGAGAGCAGTCTTTTGCGTAGCTCACTCGTTTAGGATATACTTTTGCTGTCATTATTTGACGGGCTTTTTACCTTTGATTATTACCGGTTTGTTCTTTAACGTTCCCTTCTTGCGTCTGGTGGTCTGAAATAACAAAAAACAATATTTATTCAATGTTGCAAAGCATGACCGGTCCGTAGTCTACTAAGCTTTTTTTTTTAAGAAAGCGTGTGCGGGAGACTCCCTAGATTCAAGAGACTCTAAGGGTCTATGACACTTGTTAAAGTGCCGCAGAGGTGTTGGTGATGTGGCAGTTGTCCATGTCCGGTTGCAGGGCCGTTAGCTGCGCAGTGCTGTGGTGTGTGTTGCGTTGCTTTGTTTTGAGACACTGAGAGGAAATGGCGATTGATATTGGATTTGAAAAGGGCAAGGTTAAATTGGGATGGAAACACAGATACCGGTAACTCATTCCATAAGCGGGCAGTTTGGCAAAGGAATGAATCGTGCACATATAGTGTAACTTTTTGCATGCATTAACCCCGAAGGGGTCGCATGTGGCGATTCGGGACCTATTTATTTTTAGGGGTAGGGGGGCGGGCAACACACCAACCACTTCAGTTGAAGTGGGGGTTTCCCAGCTTCCGAGAGGGTTGGTGCTCATTTCTCGTGAAGGTTGAGTAAAACTTGCCGGTATTTATTTTGGGTTTGAAATAAATTAAAACAGGAAATCATTTCTGACACCCTTGGTGGGAATCGAACCCTTGCTCTCGGCATGGAATGCAAGCATTCTACCAACCGAGCTATCGACCGGACATTTTACGAGCATGGTTGTCGCTAAAAAGCGCCAATTCTCAAACAAGACCCCGTTGCTATAAGGCTGGATGGACCTTTAGTGACCGGTCTTTGGTAAAGGTACATGAATTTTTCAACCTAGTGAAGAGCATATTTGAAAACATAAATGATTTACTGTTTTTGCTCTGCCGGGAATCAAACCCACGACCTTCCACTTACGAGTCTGAAGTGCTAACCACTAGACTGCGATGTTGTATCTGAAAAGGCCCCATAGATACAAAAGAATGTGATGTGATTGGTTTAGATGGATGAAATTGTGAAAGAACAGGATGTAAGAGTCATTCGGACACATAACAGATTGAAAACAAAATGAACTTTTGTTAAAAGAATGTTGATTTATTTTGTTTCATACCTTTTTGGAGATGAATCCAGATGTTTTGACAGTCCTCTGGGCGACTGGGAGGCGGGGACGGTTGAATTCATGAGGCTTCTTGACTCTGAAAGGAAAACAAACAAACAATTAATCATATTCAAGCATTGTCCGGCCGATAGCTCAGTAGGTAGAATGCTTGCATTCCAAACTAGTGGGCAAGGATTTTATCCCCATGAAGGGTGTCGGAGATGATATCACGTTTTGGTGTTAATTTCAATCCCAAAATAAAAACACCGGCAAGGTTTACTTAACCTTTGGTCTCATCAATAAACAATAAGTTTTGTGTAGAAATTTCTAGATGTGTGTACTCTCTGTGGAAACACATAAACTGGGCTGCGTCTTTGAACTAGTCATGTTCTGGTTATTTTAAGCCTTTTCGCTTCTGAATATTCTGGCTGTATGAGAATACCCCCAGTACGGAATACTTATTCAAGCATTTTTTTTTACAACATTTATTGATTTCCTAGCTTAATTGATTGATGACACTTCAAACTATGTGAACAGCCACATGTATCAGTTATTCAAGAACAAAAATCACAAAGGTTTAGCACATATTTCAACTTGCAGCCTTTTAAATTCTTGAACACACATGTCAGGGATAAGTTCAAAGTTGGATGGCGTCTATGATTGACAGCCGCACTGTATGTAAGTTTACACTTGACGCCTTGATGCGTTTCACCCACAGTTGAAGGGTTAATAAACAATTTCATAAATTAATTACAATTTATTGAAAACAAGTTCAACTTCAGATTGAAATATATTGTTTTTATAAGCTCAAACGTTTTCGCCTCAGGAAGCATCTTCAGGAGCAATCTAAACAAGCAATCTCAACTTGAAATATTTATATAAGGAAATTCTACCTATAAATCCTGACCAGCCAGTGTTCTGTGGTATACGCCTCTTCCAGATATGTTAGTTGGAATCCTCTGTTGCCCGGGACAGCCTGCCTCGTCCTGTCGAAGCCGGCTGGTGATCTAGCATCGCCGCGCGCCCCCTCGTAGCCGTAGTAAGACAGCTTGTACATGAGGCAGTTGAGCAGGGCTGGGGCGCCCTCAGCGTCTATCCGGAACTCTCCGCGCTCCGTGAAATAGTCATTCTCCTGGAAATTGCATGTTTACACAACTCAGTATATATTGAATTTAGGTTAGATTTATGGTCGTTAGACATATTTGTAAAAATATTATTAAAATAAATAAATAGACAGATATTTGTACAAACCGTTAGTGGAGAATATCAGTACTCTTGACATTTCATTGTCAACACAGCCAACGCCTTCAAGAGTACACTTCATACATGTTCATCCTCACTTATTGTACAGAGAGGGTGTCTCCTGAAGACGTTGGCTACGTCGCCAACGAAAAGTCACGAGTACTGATATTCTCAATGGTTCATACAAATATCCGTCTATTTATTTATTTAAATAATAATTTTACAAATAAGTACTACACATTATTATCATTTCAAAATATTTTGAATGCTCCTGTTAATCAAGCAATGAGAAGCTGTATAAAATAGAAGATGGGACTAGGCTGCTTAAGAAGTGCTACTCGAGGTACGCTATTAGCTTCAGTAACATCGAATCACTTACTTTCAGAGTCATGAGCATGCCTCTGACCTAGAGGTTCTTGTTTTGTCCTGCCGTAGCTTTTATCTTCATGTGAAGGCCTTCCACCATTCATAAAAATATATAGCTTTGTATGAGCGTCAATGTGCTGTGGGTCTTTCTGACACATATATATAGAGAACAGGCACAAGAAGGGTTTGAGCAATTCCAAAATAAATACAAAATTTTCTGATACAATGTTCTTCAAATTTAAAGATAGTAAATAAAAAAAAAAAATAAAAAAAAATTACGTATTCGCTCCCCTTGATTGTGTCAAAAGAAAAAATGTATGCAAGCCAAAGTCACTCACTAGGAGTGCTATCGTATCTTCTATACAATTTTCTATTTCCACGATCCAAGGAGCTTATGCAATGCTTTGCACTCAGGGTACAGAGACCGGTCCGTAGTATAGTAGTTAACACTTCTGACTCCTAAATGGAAGGGTGTGGGTTTGAATCCCGGCGAAGCACAAAATAATATTTTCAAATATGCTCTTCGCTGGGTTGAAAAATTCATAAACCTTTACCAAAGACTGGTCACTAAAGGTCCATCCAGCCTTACAGCAACCGGATCTTGCTTGAGAATCGGCATTTTCTACAGCGACGACCAAGCTCGCAGGGGACTCTTGAGGTGTGGTTCACACAAAAACAGCGCTCACCAAATAAATCATCGTACTATTATTATATTATCTAGGTCATTCTGAATTCGCCAACCATATAATAGAGTCTAACCATTCCTTTCATACCCACAAACTAAAACTCCTTCACTCCATTCCCTACAAAGGTAAAATCATGAATAATTTTGAAAACCTAGAAATCCAAAAAAATATTAATTCAGTAAATAATCTCTTAAATAGTATTATATTTCCTAACACTTCTCCCCTACTTTCTATGTTTCCTACTACACCCCGCCCACATAACACTCCCCCCCCCTCCCCCTCAGTAATTCAAATCCTCACGTCATAATGTATTGTATTTGTATGTTAGTTTATATTTACACCTGAAGATGGGAGGTATTGCTTCTCCCGAAACCGGTAGTGTTTAAAAAATAATAAAAGCTCATGTGAATTGTAACAAAGAAGTTTTTTATTTTAATGTACTATTATTATTAAAGAATGTAATGGAAAGTCATACCCTGATATCCTTGGGGTGCTCTCCCTCCGCGATCCTCACCATCCACAGGAACTTGTTGATGTCGTCGCCCGAGTAGCCGATGGCGCCGCCGAAGATGACCAGCACGTAGTCCACGTCCAGCGAGGTCATGATGTCGTAGGCCGCGCTCTCGTTGGAAGCCATGGCCTTGCCCACCAGGGCTATGTGAGAGTTGTTCCAAGTGTTGTTGTCCACTAGCGTTGTCCGATTTGCCATCCCCGCTATCTGAAAACACCACACCAAACAATTATGCTAGATTTGCCATCCCCGCTATCTGAAAACACCACACCAAACAATTATGCTAGATTTGCCATCCCCGCTATCTGAAAACACCACACCAAACAATTATGCTAGATTTGCCATCCCCGCTATCTGAAAACACCACACCAAACAATTATGCTAGATTTGCCATCCCCGCTATCTGAAAACACCACACCAAACAATTATGCTAGATTTGCCATCCCCGCTATCTGAAAACACCACACCAAACAATTATGCTAGATTTGCCATCCCCGCTATCTGAAAACACGACACCAAACAATTATGCTAGATTTGCCATCCCCGCTATCTGAAAACACCACACCAAACAATTATGCTAGATTTGCCATCCCCGCTATCTGAAAACACCACACCAAACAATTATGCTAGATTTGCCATCCCCGCTATCTGAAAACACCACACCAAACAATTATGCTAGATTTGCCATCCCCGCTATCTGAAAACACCACACCAAACAATTATGCTAGATTTGCCATCCCCGCTATCTGAAAACACCACACCAAACAATTATGCTAGATTTGCCATCCCCGCTATCTGAAAACACCACACCAAACAATTATGCTAGATTGCCATTACTTCTCCCTGAACCTGGAGGTATATGACACTTGAGAGAAAACTATTAGGCCCGGTATATTCAAGTTTAGTAATATTTTAGTTAACTATTACTTGAACTATTATTCAAAATACTCAAGTTCCAGTTAACTAAAACCGAGAATTACCGAAGCGACAAGCCCCGCCCCCAAATCTTGGAAATAATTACAATGCCATTTAAAAGCTTTGAAACAAACAACTGTTTATAAGAATCAAATGCCCAACCTTCATAAAGCTGGTAAACGACACAAAAAAATGTTCAGTTTGCAACAATTTTGATGTATCCTTACATTAAAAAAGAACAGCTGCTGTCAGTGAAGCGACGCCATCTTGAAAATCGTAAGTAAAAGTAACTAAATATTTACTGGCGAAATTCGGTGAGTGAAATATTATTACGATACTTCAAAATACCGGGCCTTAGGGATGTTAGTGATGGTAAATTAGATTATTTAGATAGATTTATTTCAATAAAATATTATACATTACAGGTAAAACCTAATACTAGCCTAGTTCTAGGTCAAAAGTTACCAATTTTTGAGATGAGATGAGATCAGAGACAACTGTGAAAGACAAAAGTGTGAATGAAAGTCGTTCAACGAGTTGTTTTTGTTGTTAAAAGAGGAGGAGTTTGATTTGATTAATTTGATCAACTTCTATAGATGACATTTATTTATTTATTTATTGAAAACAACATAAACAATACAACATGACAGTTCGGGACCATATTGTTATAATGTCGACAAAAGGATGTAACAAAAGTTATATTTTTTACAAAAAAAATCAAAACAATATATTGGTACCTACTACTCTATCATTCAGAATGCCCGAAGAGCTTTGTGCAGTCTGCAGAGAGCCTACCTCCAGTAAAGAACCTCGAGTGGCCCGTGTGGAAATCCATGAACAGATTGAGGACCAATGTTGGAAGAGCCCGGGCCAACATGCTGACCTGGGGATTTCTGGGACGGGAGGACTCTACACTATGTGAGTGTGGAGCTCAGCAAACAATGGAGCACCTGCGGTGTTGTCCCTCCTGTCCGACAATCTGCTCCATGGATGATCTCTTTGCGGGAAACCAAAGAGCTGTAGACATTCCTCGTTACTGGGCCAATACGGTGTGAAGCTGACACGAAGAAGAAGAAGATCATTGGGCTTTTCAGCGGAACCTTCCATTCAAGCATCAGCCCATTCATTCTGGTATTAGATATATCCAGATGCGACATCAATTCGCATTTGATATGAGCTTTAAATGTTGATATATCTTTGCAACTTAGATTATAGATTATATAGATCATACCTGATATCCGTAGTCCCACCATGACATGACGCGGGCATCATCTTCTGTGTTTTGTGACAGCCAGTAGTACGCCTCTCTGAAGTCATCCAAGATCTGTCGAGATCTGAAGTAAGAAATGTACAAAAATACTCAGAATATAAATGTGAAAGAAGAAAATAAATTAAGTATCTTAAGCAAGAGAAGCTTGTATGTTTCTTGTGTTGGAATTGAGCATCTAAGGGCCGGTCTTATAAACGAGAGACCAAATATCCGGAAGTATCTCGGCAAGTTACTAACGGATGGACGTTTACGGACTGATCTTACCGATGGTCGTCCTATGAAGCTTTTTTAACCGTCCGTTAGTTCTCAATAATGCACTCGTATTTCGAGTTTTTTACGTGCATTCATGAACATGTGTCATCCTTTTGCTGTCAAAGACGAAACATAACCTAAAGTTGCTTTTGAAAAATACGAAAACGACTAAGACAGCGCAATTTTAATGAATTATCTATCACTTTCGGAAGAAATTATCTTCAACAGGATAGAGCGTAGTAGTCCAATGACACGCAAAACTCACCGCTAAGAAACAATGCTTTGACAGCTGACCTAACCTCAAACCTTAACTAACCGGCCGGTATCTGCCATTAATCGATGGGTCGGCCGTCGGTTAGATCTGTCGGTAACTTTTACGGAAATAAAACAAACGGATTCTTATAAGACGAAAAATGTGACGGTTGTATTATATTTCGGTAAATTTGGTACGACATTGAACTAACGGATGTTTATAAGACTGGCCCTAAGGGTATTTGATTATGACTGGATGAAGAGTCTTCTTTTTCTTTTCTTTTTTGTGACACTGGAAGATCGGCCATCATCATGATTATTTTCTTCTTAAATATTAATAATCTTCTTCTCTTGTTTCAATCCTGGGATTGACTTGCAGCAATTTCTTTCACTCTTCTCCTCCACTCTTCCCTGTCTTGTGTGGCTCTTTTAAGGTCTAAATAATACTGACGTGTATAACACATGGTGAATGAAATCAGACATTTTATTTTTATTCTACAAAAATAAGTGGCTAAAGTTCTAATTCATAGATAATACAACTTACCCGCCATCCTCTCTGAGCAGACATGTCAAAAAATACAAACAATATTATAATAGTGATGAATAAAAAAATTAAAGACATGATTTATCACGCTGCTTAATTTTCACACCAGATGTTCTTTATCTCAATCACATCTACAAAGAGCTCATGCTGGTCATACAATTAGTATGCCGATCTGGTGAGAGATAATTCATACCTAATGATTCCTTGACTTATAGGTTGGTATGAGGCTGACCACCCATACTGTAAAAAATGGTTCACTTTGCCAATGTCACCCCTGTTTTAGGGAATGTCGGCAAGAGTTGCAGGGCTTATGTTCATTTGAGGTTTGGATTTTATTTGTAAGTACACAATCAGCATTTGTAAGCGCGAACTACACGTGTTTGTTTGTGGGCATACATCTGAGAGCTTTGAATGAATATATCCTTGCAACTTAGATTATAGATGATGACCTACTAGGTCGAAAACGCGTTTGTAATTTGTTTTAAAGATTTTAATCTTTCTAAATAAATTTTAGTGAAAATAAACAGTGTTTTCTTTGAATTCCTTCAAAAATTATAAATTAAACAAAAGAGATAATAATGGTTGGTTGACGTTGTCGATAGAACAAAGAGCTCTATGGTATCCTTAGACAAAGAGAAATGTGATCAGTTCTGCCAACCCCATTAAATCTCTATCACTCTTAGCACCACAAGGGTGAAGGAGACCAGGAACGCCAAAAATGCAATGAATGGATGGTATCACTACGAATGCAGCCAAGGCAGACTCAAGAAGCTGGAGAGCGAAGGCAATGGACAAGCGAGAGTGGAGGAGAATCCTCAGCCTAGACAAGGGGTCGGCAACCTGTGGCTCGTTAACCACATGCGGCTCTTTGGATGTGAAGTTGCGGCTCTTTTGCTCGGTACGCAAATATTAGAATTTATTATAAAAAACACTTCCAGCGACCATACCATCTTGAAAGCACCAGTGCTCGTTCGATCACCGAAGTTAAGCAATATAGGGCGCAGATAGTACTTGGATGGGTGACCGCTTGAGAACACGGCGTGTCGTTGACATTTCTCGGACCGGTCCGTAGTCCAGTGGCAACACTTCGGACTCATAAATGGAAGGTTGTGGATTCGAATCCCGGCGGAGCACAAAAAAAAGTACCAATTATATAAAAATGCTCTTCACTGGATTTAAAATGAATAAGCCTTTACCAAAGACTGGTCTCAAAGGTCCATCCAGTCTTACAGCAACTGGGTATTGCTTGAGTATTGGCGCTTTGCAGCGACCACCAAACTCGTTAACACCTCTGTGGCACTACAACAAGTGTCATAGACTCCAAGAGTCCCTAAAATCTAGGGAGTCTCCCGCACAGGATTTAAAAACACAAAAATCGTTCTAAATCGCTTTTCACTCGTGCTGTATATTGTGCAATTCGGCTGCGCCTCATGGCACAAACTAGCACTCGTGTTACAAAGGCTATCATTACTAGGTAGTGGCATAAATAACTATTCTAAATATTCACCAACGAAAATTAGTGATTTGAATTTATTGATGGGTAAGTAGTTATATCCTGTAAGAGAATTTTAAATAATATTTTCAATCTTTTGTGTAAATACAAAAGAAAAACGAAAAAAACTGCAATAAAAACTTCGAGCGTGGATCCACGTTCCGGCATCTTGGAGGTTCACATCACATCTAGAAGACTGTAACATCAGATTTAGTTGTTGCCTCACCCATCGTTTGTGTAGAAAGCCAGCACGATGCTGGGGCTGGAGTAGGCGTTGGAGGTGACCCAGGTGCAGTGCACGGCGAACAGCATGAGCAGGATCATGCACACCACCACCACGGCGGAGCGCAGGTTGATGCCCACCCCGTCAGCTTGGGCGGCAGCTGATGCCCCGCCCCCACTGCTGCTGCTGCTGCTGCTGGGCACACCACTGCTGCCGTCCTGCTCGTGTTTCATGCGGCGCAGCTTGCCAGCCTGGAAAATAAAGCACCATTTTACGCCCCAAAATCTTCGTTGACTTACATAAGAAATACACTATTCCTATTCATGTCATCATCATTTATGATTCATTGCTCATAAAAATGGTTCATGTTTTGGATGGCACAATTTTTTAAGACGCTGTTTTTAAAATGCTGTTCTACTTACCTTGAATAAATTGATCAAAACAGAAAAGTGAAAACACATCGAAAATAAAATACAAACAAAGCAGAAGTTTGTTTACCCACTACTGACTTTGACCCAGTTGATAAACTGCTGATCTGCATTTCTGTGCATCATTCTTTATTGAAAAAATACCGCAAGCAAAAAAAAAAAAAAAAAAAAATAGAGCACAATCAAAGTTCAAATCTCCACAAGATTCTCCGAGACATGACCCTTTATCTTTCAGAGAAGTCGTTAATTGTAGTAGACTTAATTCCTATTTCTATTTTATATTTGTTTATCCTAATGCCTTGTGTGAAATAAGTTTATTTGTATTAGCACCTAGACTTAATATGAAACTATTGAAGTATGAATAAATGTAATAATGATTATTTAAGTACATATTGCTTGCAAGCCCTCCCCGCCTGAGATACAGGATTTTCCTAGTTAATAATAATAATAATAATAATTGGACAATTTGTATACAGCGCCGTTTAGTGGCACTAGCCACCCCAAGGGCGCTTTTATGTGTTGAAGCTTCTGTTAAACAAATGTGTCTTAAGCAACTTCCTGAAACTGCCAACACTGGTCTCTGTTCTCAACTCCAGAGGTAGACTATTCCAGCAGGATGGACCAGCCGAACTAAAAGCCCTGTCTCCGAAACCAGTTCTGTTCCGTCGAAGAGGCAGTTGAAGCCTGTTTACGGCGTCACTCTGTGCAGAACGAAGAGTGCATCGTTTTCCACCTATCTGGTCTAGTTCAGGCACATGTACTATTATTCTCTTATTCCATTTAAAGTTTAAATAACATTTATTTCAATATTGTAACTCATTTTGTTCAGAGACATGTAAAAATGTAATGTTAAGTATTTTTTGTGTATCATTAATATCAGAAAGTTATACAGATATATTGTATAGAAGCTCTCCACGCCTGAGACACAGGTTTTCCTAGTTCAGGCACATGTATTATTTTCTTACTTAAGTTAAAAAGCTGCACCTTATGTTAATCTTCTGTAAAACAGTTTTATGAATAAATTATTATTATTATTATTATTATTTCTATCAAAAATCGGCGATCGTCATGGTTTTTTTAAATATTTAATAACAAAAATACCACGGAGTTATGGTCCTTTGACATATTATTTTCAGTTTCATTTTACTTCACTTCAGTGCGATGTTAAAAATGTCCGCTTCTTTTTCATCTTGTTCCTCATTGCTGAGGGGTGTGACCTGTGTGGAAGCAACCACTCTTGTCCAGTTCTCTCTTGACTGTGCTGCATGCAGCGCTCCACCACCAAAGTGCATACTGTCTTCACTTGATTCAGTCCATCGTGTAAGGGATCTTCCTCTTTCTCTCTTCCCCTCCAAGCCACCAGTCACAACCAGTCTTTCCAGACTATCTTCATTGCTATGGACAATGTGTCCGAAGTACTGAAGAATACAGCGTTTACATATACTGGCCAGGGTCAAGCCATTCAAATTTACACAAATACACAAGTCTGAAAATATTTGAGAATCCATAGGTAATATCAAGCGCCCTTGGAGTGAGTACTTGGAGTGAGGCGTTATAAATAAATCACCAACTCATGATCATCATCAATAAGAACACACCTTATCGTAGAGATTTTTACTGGACGATCCCGCCTGCGCAACTTCATCAACGCTGTTTGAGCTGGCTGGTCGTTCGTCCGCCTCATCGTCTTTGAGGAATATCTCCAGGATTCCGGAGAAAGCGATGCCCGACAGCATGCAGACCACGGGGGTGAGGGTCAGCATGAGACGGACCATCACGCCGGCAAAATATACAGCACTCAGTGCGTACAGGGCCACTGGAAAGGAAACATACTCCATTACAACCATAAAGCTTTTAAAAGTTCAAGGGTTTGAACTCTTGGTTTTGATTTGAAATATCTCCAAGATACAAGACATATCTCCTATCCATTTTGTTTATCTCAAAAGACAGTGAAATAAAATATTTTTAGTGCATAAATTAGTGAGTGTATGAAACATGTAATAAAAAATTTAAAATAGAAAAATTTAAACAAGGTCACCTACAAACATTTTTTTTAAATATTCACCAACGAAAATTAATTTTTTGAGTTTATTAATGGGTACTTTTATCCTAGAAGAGAATTTTAACTTGGATTTTATACAGTTAACAAGATTGATTCTCTCACCAAAGACCCGCTCATCGTTGATGTTCTTGATGCAGTACCACAGGCCCACGGGGAAGGTGCACACCAGGATGTGCAGGTCGAAGAAGAAGGAGAACCAGGTGGTGGGCTGGTGCTCCGACACCGAGGCTATGATGGGGATGTGCACCTTGGCGTACGCCGTGTCCCACAGCGAGTAAAACCTGCACACCAACAATCAACATATTCAACATGGGCAACTTGCTAATGGGCTCAGGATATTTGAAATGTGATGTTACCTGGGCTGGAAGTCCTAAAACCACGGGAATTCTTACCTACCGAATATCGGTCATATTTGTGTGAAGACTAATCAGCTGTTTACTTGCGGCCATCTTGGATTGACAGGTCTTCATACAAATATTACCGATATTCGGTAGGTAAGAATTACCGTGGTGATGAGGCTTCCAGCCCTGAGGTGGAGTCTCGACTGCCATTGGCAGATCTTACCTTATCTATTTGAATGCAAAACGCAAGTAACATAACTAAGCTACACATATAGTGTAACTTCTTGCCATGTTATCGCCGAAGGGGTCGCATATGGCGAGTGACTCTATTTTTACAGGGAAGGGGGCCGGCCTTACGCCAACCACTTCAGTGAAGTGGAGGGGATTTCGCAGCACCCGAGGCGGCTGGTGCTCATTTCTTGTGAAGTGAAGGCTGAGTAAACCTTTCCGTGATTTAATGGGAGCAAATATTTATTCTGAAATGTATTTGCCTATGCACGCATCTGTGGGTAGTTTGAAAAGGCACTAAAGTGAACCAACTGCATTTAGCTACTGGCAACTATATGGCCTCACAGTGCTGAAGTAAACTAGTAAGCTAGAAAAAATCCCTGATTACTTGGAATCCATTTTTAAAAGCTAGAAAAAACCCCTGATTACGGGGAATCCATTTTTAAAAGCTAGAAAAAATCCCTGATTATGGGGAATTCATTTTTAAAGCAGCATAGTCTAGCACCTTCCGCTCCAGGGCGCGATGACTCCGGCCCAGGTGAGCAGCACCACGAGGCAGAAGAGCACCAGCCCCACCAGCAGGCTGCCCGCCACTATCACCTTCTTCCACTCGCCCTTGGGCATCATGGACTGCAGGTAGCGCAGGGCACCGATGGCAATCATCAGCCCAAACACACCTGAAAACAAACAGCCACAATTACATCTACGTTCAAATGCACTTAACATCTTAAAGTTAAAGTAGATGGCCTGGGATTACGTCCGACCAGTGTCAAAATTGCTTTTTTTAGTATCGTCTTCTTACCTAGGTTTCAAAAACCCAGGATGGGTTATGGTCTCCTTGATCAGCCACGCTGCCTGTCGCCGTCTTCATCCAATCCACACTCCTACCTTAAGCACTCACCACCTGCCGCCAAGGGCGTCGCCAAGGGGGGGCAGGGAGGAGCTGCCCCCCCCTAGAGATTCTAAAAAAGTTACCAAATATAATACAACCAAAGTCTTTGAGTCGATTTGCTTGAAGTTCAAGCCTTGAACAATCATTCCCGTACGTCGAAACTCGTGCTCGTGTAGCTTTACACATTGGACTCTGTACTGTCACAGAATATATATGTATATAGTACTAAGATACTGTTGTTATTACAATCGCTGTAGATGTAAGGCTCGTAGTAAAAGTGAAAAGTTTCATGTGCTGTCGACCTTACCTTCAATTCATACCTGCTTTTCTCATTCATAGAGAATGAGAAAAGTATGAATTGTAGTAGGTAAAGTCAACTTGCCCCCCCCTGCGCCATCGGCTGGCGACGCCCTTGCCTGCCGCCACTACATCCAGCCACCTTCATCTGGGTTTTCCCGCTGTGCTGCAGCTCTTTGGGTCCATCATCGCAACCATCTTTTCCCGGCTCCAATGGTCCATTGGATGTGACGGCGCCAAGCAGTCTGCTGACTTTTACCAACTGGACCACATTAATATTAGGTGGTATAGTTCAGAGTTAAATCTTCTGTTTGGCATGGGAACTGGTTCCCATCCATTACTGGGTCATAAACACGGCAGAGAATTTTCCTTTTCAAGATTTTGAGATAGTGTTATACTTATAATACATTTTTACTCATTTTAGGAGATTTCCACAGCTAATAAAGCCATTATTGCACTGTTAAATGCCTCACCTTCAGGATACTAAATGGAGCAGCACCTCACTACCTGTCTGAACTGGTCACCAAAATGAAAGTCACTTTAATCCAGGGACTCAAATAAAAGTCTGCTCCAGCTGCCGCGCAGCGCCGCGAGGACGGTGTTTGGTGACCGAGCCTTAGCGCTGCTGCTCCGACGACCTGCAATTCTCTTCCTGCGACCCTCAGGGAGCTGAAGACTGAGGCAGCTTTTCGCAAAGGGCTCAAAACCTATTTTTTCAAAGACTCTTACAAAGCTATACAAATGCTTATTTTATTATACCTGAAGCGGCCATGTGCTCGCTGGTGCGTATAGGCTGGAAGCCCACGAAGGGGATCTGCATGGAGAGCAGCAGGCCCAGGATGTAGAAGACGGTGTAGCTGGTGAAGAGGCGCACGGAGTAGCGGCCCATCAGCAGCAGCACAAACACGTGCAGCGGGATCAGGTTTATGATGAACACATAGCCTCCCCACGCAGACACCTGGACACAACAACAAACATCTACTCAGTCATGACAATGACTTACAAGGAGGATTCTCAGAACCATATACGTTCCGGTGAGAGATGTAAAGAAAGGATTTCATAGGTATATGGGGAAAAAAAAATAATGTAGGGAAAATAAAGAATATGGGGAAATTTTAAATATTGGTAAAAAAAAACAAAGGATGATCGACAAGGGGATAGAGATTGCTCACCCGGCTTCAAGAGCCACAGACTGGTGTGAATTTTGATTATAAATATTGTTTTGTTCTGTAAACATTGTGATGGTGGATAAAATAAAAGTGCGGAATAAAGTTTTGGTTCATTATCCTCTTTTATATGAGATATTGTCTTCTCTGCGCTCTAACAAGAGTCACAATTTTAGATCTCCGGAGTGCGGCATTTAGTTTTGAAGCCGGTTTTAAGCAAATACCTCGCTGAAGACATGGACATCATAGAAAGCATTGTTACTGAGATAAGAATGGATAGCGTCTTCGGTACAACAAGGAGCTGTATAACATCTACAAAGAGCCGATGTGATCAGTTCCATTAAAAAAGAACGCCTGCAGTAGGCTGGTCACATAATTAGAACGGACGACGCTAACCCCATTAAGCACCTAACACCCTCATCCCCACAAGGCGGAAAGAGACCAGGAAGGCCAAAAGTGCGATGGGTGAGCAGTGTCAATGCAGATGCAGCCAAGGCGGGTATCCGTGGCTGGAAAGCAAAGGCGATGGACAGCGGAGAGTAGCGCGGGCTATGGCCAGGGGAGGCATCAAAAGTCGTCGAGCTTATGATGATCTAGTCAGCAATATGGCCATTTCACGAAACAGTGGTGTCATCGGCAAAGTGAACCATTTTTTACACTACGGGTGGGCAGCCATTTACCCACCCATTAGGAAAGGAACAAATGAATAGCTGAAATCATAAATCGCTCCCTATAATCAGTTTTTAAAAGAGCAGTTATCTTCAATGCAAAGATTAATGTTATAATCAGTCAAAAGTTACAGTAAGCGTTAATCACACGTCAACATAATATTATTATTTGTTATCTTACTAATAATATGTAACATGCTCTATAATCTGTACACAAATGGCACCTTTAGCAAATGAAGAAACACACATGCGTGCAGGTCTTATCACTTTGTAAAGCAATAAAATATTTGTGTTAAGCACTGCATTTATATATATTGCAACACATTGAAACAACTGCACAGTGTACCACATTGACAACATAAAATAAAACACCAGGAGTCCGGTTGATAGCTCAATTGATAGTTTAATTCCAGAGGGCTAAGGTTTGATCCCCACCGAGGGTTTCCCGTTTCAGTGTTAATCTCAAACCCACAATAATACCAGTAAGGTTTACTTAACCTTCAGAAGAAAAACATCCAGCCCCCACGGAAGTTAGGAAACCCCTAATGAATTTTAAATGTTAATATATCTTTGCAACTTATATTTCAGGTTTATTTTTATGTCACCCTGGAAAGGTGTCGCAGAGGTGTTGCTTGAATTGTTACTTCTGTCGTGAGACGCTGCAAGGAAGTGGTGATTGATGTTGGTTTTGAATAAAACCGGATTAAATTGGGAAGAAAACACAGATACCGGTAGACCATTCCATAAACGGGCAGTTTGGCAAAGGAATGAGTCATGAAAACGCCAAGTTCTCATAGTTTTGAGATCGACTGCAAAGGGATGAATGAGAGTCGTACTACGAGTTTCCCTTTCTGAAATGTGAGGGGGAGGGATTAATGAATGGAGCTCATTAGAACAAGCGCCGTGGTAATATCGATAAAAAAGACTGAGCATTCCAACTTTTCTTCTGTGCCGGAGCGGCTGCAGATCGGATGTCAGAGAAGGATCTTTGATCAACCTCACTGCCCTCCTTTGCACAGAATAGGTTATAGCATAGGCTCAGAAAACAGAACCTTAAACAGTTATCAATTGTTCCAACTAGATCCAAGTGTGCTATAGTTTACCATGTAGAAGTAGGAGAGTGCCGTCATGGTGGCCCAGGAGATGGAGCCCGTCTTGACGCTCTTTACCCACAGGTAGTAGGTGAACTGCAGGGCGAAGATGGCGATGCCCTCGTTGTCGTAGCTGCCCGCCACCGAGCGGGAGATGTAGCCCGGGACGATGGCGATGAAGCAAGCGGCAAACAGGCCCGCTCCCTTGGACCACAGCTCGGATGTGAGCAGATATGTGGAGATAGCCGTGAGACCACTGTCAAGTAAACAAAGTTATTTTACATAAATTAATCTAGTATATACAATCTTTACTTATTTGTAAAATTACCTAAAATAAATAACCAGATATTTAAACATACACTTAGAGAATTTCAGTGTTCACGACATTTCATTGGCTTCTTATCCAACATCATCAGGAGACACATCCTTGTTCAACGGAGTATCTCCTAGTGATGTTGAATAAGAAGCCAACAAAACGTGGAGAAATTCTCTGACGGTTCATTTAAATATGCGGTTATTTTCCCAGTTTTCTTTCCGTGTTGCTGGGCCAGCTGCATGGAATGCTTTCCCAGAGAGGCTGAGAGTCCAGGAAGATGAGACAGCCTTCAGGAAGATGCTCAAAGCATTCCTGTTTTCCCGCTAGAGCCCACATGCGCCTTTGTAGTGATATAAAGCACAAAAAGGCGCATTTAAATTTAGTTAATTATTATTTTTATTTCAAGTAATTTACAAATAAAATCCAACCTAAATTTGATTATATTTTACTTCATTCACCGTCCATGTCTCACTTCCATACGTCAAGTATCTTCCAACTAATCTTTTGAAAACAAAATACTGTCAAATGTTTGTTATTTTCACCTGAATACAGGGGCGAGGAACACACAGATATCTCTGATATGTATGGGAATGTTGAGGGTGTGGAGCACCCAGTGTATGGCCCCCGATGTGATCATGAGGCCTGGGTACACGGTGCCCCCGACAATGCGCCCCAGAGGGTACCACGCCCTCTCGTCAAACCAGTTCAGGAAGTTGTAGAACCCATGCTGCACCATGTAGGCTGTGGCGCGATAGTTGAACCTAAAATATACACAAAAATAATGTTAAATGTTCATCCTTGCAGCAACACACAACAAAGGTGCCTCCCGAGGAAGTTGGTTAAGCTTCACTCACTTCTTTTTTTGAAACGGAGATGGGGTGGTATTAGCAAATGTACACTGACGGTGTCCATGGCTCAAGCACCACGTAATGTGAATTTTCCATACAAAAAGCACGATGATCCATGGATTAGGCATGGATCAAATGTGTTATAAATAACCCTGTGAATATTTAAGTAATTTTAATATATTATTGGCTAGCGCCTCGTCAAATTTTTAACTCAGTTGAAACGATTTTCCGTTTCAGTGTTTGTTTCAAACGCAAGATAAAGTACCGGCAAGGTTTACCCAGCCTTCACCAGAATGCTCCCTCGAAAGCTGGTAAACCTCCACTTCAACTGAAATGGTTGGCGGAAAGCCGGCTCTCTCACCTATAAAGATAAAAAAAAAACTTACACACGCCGAATGCGGCCCCTTGGAGTGCTAGTCGAGTTTTCTTTTATTGGCAATGCCGGAATATCAATAACGCCGGATTGTTAGCTTTATACAGGAAACGTCTAGATAGTAAGAAACAATGATAGCGTTTCTGAGCTATGTTCTGTCGATAAGCCTTCAAAACGACCACTACGCTCTGCCCTCACTGCTGTCAACAAGGTCATAGTGCCCAAAAGAGCGAACACATCAAATTTTGCAGACAAGAGCTTTGCGGTGGCCGGGCCGGTAGCCTGGAACAATTTGCCTGTCAGTGTTCGCGCGAACCAGCCTAACACCACCTTCAGAAAGGGACTGAAGACACTGCTTTTTTCCAGAAGCCATGGCGCCCTTGAAATGGTCCTGGACCATTAAATGGCGCCACAGGAAAGAAATCATCCATCATCGTCATCATCAGCATGTAGTACGCTCGTTAATCCGGCACTTTTGTTTTAAGCCTGCCAGAATCCAAACTAGGAGAGCTATATTTAAAAACACAGAACTATTGGGTGTGTCGGATTAGTAAGCGCCGGATTATAGAGGCCCTACTGGACAGTACTTGATTCGAAAAATTATAATAACCGCACTGAAGTATGAAATCCTAACCAATTTTGCATGTAAGCAAAAAGAAGATAAAATTTTGTGATTTTTGCAGGATAATTAAGGAATTTAAATAATTTAATGTACGTACTGTGGTTAAGCTTTATCGGTAGTAATGTGGTACACAATAGTAGGGAAATGGGTGTATTTACCATGGATCGAATTCGTGTATGATACTCTCGAATCTTATGACGGCAAAGAGCCGGGACGCGAATCCCGAAATCCATGCTAGTGCTAAAATAGTAAAGGTTATCAGACTGCTGTAGCCGGCGGCTTTGGAGAATTTGGCGTTGGCCTTTTTAGACGACTTCACGGCGTGAGAGGAAGCCGGCATTTTTGCTGAACTTCACTCGCGTTGACATAAAACGAAAACTTATCACAAAAAAATTCTGAATGACACGTCGCGGTGCTGTGCTGGTGCTGACCAGACCCCGTTCACAAGTATTTTGCTACTGGTTACCCTGTTTATAATTCGGAAGCCATATTGTAATCGATCTATGGTACGCGGAATGTATGGTTATGAGGAAGGAGGAAGGGGAAGAGGTCGTTTTTTAAACTGAAATCAGAATGAGCGTAAATAAATTTGAATTAATAATTTATATTTACTGTTATTCATGTAAAAAAGAGTTTAAGCGCCAATAAACTTTATTTTGTTTAGTATTTATTAAATTGCTCATTTTTTATTAAAAAAAAACTGATGAAAAAATATTTTATAATGATGGTTGAACTGTGTGTAGGATTTGCGCAGCGATAACAGCCATAACCACCCCACACGCCTGCTTGGCGCCAGTCGGCCTCAAACGTCAAGCGGTCAAGCGTATTTGAAATTAACTGTTTTATTTTCACTATTATTGAAGAGTGCAGAGAGTAATAAAATCAAGAAGACTCCAGTGGCCGGACACGTAGCATGTGCAGAAGACTCCAGGATCATCAGAACTGTCTTGGATGGTGCCCCCTCAGGTGTTAATCACTTGGACGTCCAAGGATGCGGTGGGCAGAGAACGTCGAAGCCAACGCCGAAGTTTTGGGAGTGAGGCGACCATGGAGGGAAGCAGCACAACGCAGAGTGGTGCAGGTGTCCCTGAGCCTTGAAGGCTGTCGGCTGATGAGCCGAAGAAAGTGAAATTAAAGTGTATAGATTTCATATTATAAATATTTCCGGTCCTCAGGCCATCATCAGGGGACAATCATCAGGGATCCAAAACTTTTGCAAGAAATAGTACAGAATGCCAGTGTCCTTGACAATATAGACAGGTGCCTATTTGATTGTTTACCTACTAAATTTATTTTTGCCATATCATTTGTGTTTATTACATTGAGGTTTTTTTATTTATTTTTTTCTTTACACAGTGTGTATTTTTGTGATTGTATGACTAATCTTTCTAGAATAAATAAATATTGTGCAAAATACAAGTGTTTTATTTTGATAGCTTTAAAGCAATAATAATAATATTAATAAATAATATCATGGCAGATAATAATATATGATTATAGTGGTGTGAGTGTACCCGCGTGCCGCGTGTATAATACACACATGCATACAAGATCATAGTCCAATACGCAGAATGTATGGAAGGGAAGTAAGAAGGCGAGGAAGGGGGGTTTCGAAGTACGTACCTACCCCTAAGCCATAGAGTAGCTTCTCTAAGTACCTATATACTCTGTGGTGCTGACAAAATCCATACACAAAAAACATTGCACTGAAAAAATGCTTTCCTCACATTTTAATATTTTCACAGTGGTATCACCAATATTTGAAATTTTCTTGACAGATTCGATTACGGCTGTCAAAAATTTCCTAAGATAAAGGATTAAAATATTTTTACCGTTTATTTTTAACTAGTACCCAATCAAATTTACTCAGTGCCTTACTTATAAACACGTTCAACTCAAAAAATCGTACTTTGATCTGATTAGCTAGGTTGTAAAAGAAAAAAAACTAATGACATTTATTCTTCATCATGATATCACGGAAGGGACAAAAAACAATAAAAGGAGGAGTTGTGGGGAAATATGTGAAAAAGGACACTCCTCCAGAGATCCCAAGTAAGTAATTTTTCTCTCATTTCATCCAGTCTTCAATAATCCCTAAAATGGACATCGAAAATCATTTTAAATGTGCAATAATTTGTTTTCAGTTATAAATGTATGGACAGCGGAGCGTAACACGAGATCCCGCAGTCTTCAGCCGCCAGTGTTGCCAGAAGCCGCAGGGACAAGTGCACCAACCCCTGAACATAAATTTGGGAAAGGTCAGGGATTAGGAGGGCACGCTGGCAAGTACACCCCCAGCGAATCAGTGCCTAATCTTGCTCAAAGGTAAGAAACATTCCAAATTCAAAATAAGTGTATCCTTACTTTCTGTATTATTGTCAACATTTTTTTTTTTCTGGTTAACAGGTTTGCAAGCTTGTCTGCCAGCGGAGATTTGAACCCTCTTCCGCATTACAGTTCGGACTCGAACCCAGCCTTGGTAAGCATTATCATTATATTATACCTTCAGTTTAAAGAGAGGAAATATTGAAGCAACCTTTTTTTAGCTGGTGGTGTCCGTTCGATAGCTCAGGTGGTAGAGTGCTTGCATTCCATGCCGAAAGCTCGGGTTCGAATCCCACCGAGGGTGTCAGAAATGATTTCCCGTTTCGGTGTTTATTTCAAACCCCAAAATAAAATACCCGCAAGGTTTACTCAGCCTTCACAAGAAATGAGTACCAGCAGTCTGGGGAGCTGGGAAACCTCCACTTCAACTGAAGTGGTTGGCGTAAGGCCGGCCCCCTTACCTGTAAAAATAAATAGGTTCAACTCGCCATATGCGACCCCTTCGGGGATAACGCGGCAAGAAGTTACACTTTATGTGTAGCTTAGTTGCGTAGTTGCGTTGCGTTGCGTGTAAAGCTTTTGAAATCAAGCATTTCAAAGTGTAAAACTAGCAATGTGGAATGGGTCACCCCTTGAAATGAAAACGAGCAATCACCGAACCTCCTTTCCTGAGATCTCTGAAGGCACGTCTTCTTGATTTGCGTTAGCAGCAGGATTTATTTCTACAAGTGAGGTGTTGAAACCCTTTCAGCTAAAGTACTTCAAATGTGAGCGTAAAAAAATGGATCATCATCAATGGCATAACCTGGGTTAGGTCTTGGTCTCCTTGACCAACTGCCGCCACCGCTGCCTGTCAAACGCCTTTCTCCTCCAGTACCATACTCCTACCGCATGGCAGTCTGCGAACACTCTACACAGCCACCTTAATCTGGGTCTTCCCACTGTCCTGTTCTGTTTCTGGATGTAACTCAGCTAATGCACTGTTATGTTATTTTTAAATAACATTTTAAATTAAATAAGCGTGAAGTCAGCGCATGATGACTGCAGTGACGTCAACGAGGGGGTAGCCGAGCCACGACCGAGTTCTGCCGAAGACTCTCGAAGCTGGATTCGGCGTAAGCTCGGAAACCCGAGACGGCAGTCTGGAATTACGCGCGCACTAAGGTGGAGGTCGGACACAGCGCTGCGACGTGGCAATTACTGCCTGGGTTTCCCAGTTGGTGGCCCCCGTGGACTAAGCCGCAAGGCTTCCACGTGGGGGCATATACATGAAGCAGCCGCCATCTTCACACAAAAACAATGCTCACCAAATAAATCATCCTAATATTATTATTATAGATTATAGATCATAAGCTCGACAGCCCTGTGTGGACCTTGCCTTGGGCCTATCTATCTATATCTATCTAACGCAGATAGATGCAACAAAGACAAAACTAGCGTACCCATAAATCATCTTCATTTTCTGCAGATATCCCACTCGCCGAGCTACGTCGACCTCGAAGACAGTTCATCGGGCTTCAGTCGTCAGTCCAGCCGTCACCGCCTTCCCCCCCGGCCCCCCGAGGATCCCATCTACCAGAACCAGCAGCAGCTGCAGCATCACATCCTGGGCACCTCAGAGCCGCCCTCTCCCTCTCCCACATCGTCGTCTCACCACTTGTCTTCCAGCTCCTCGCACCATCTCCAATCGGCCTCATCGCATCACTTGTCTTCCTCTTCCTCACACCATTTACCGTCGTCTTCGTCCCATCACCTGCCTTCGTCTTCCTCGCATCATTTGGGCTCGTCTAGCACTGTGTCTCACCATTCAGTCAATCAAATCCAAGGTAAGTTGCATGTTTACTATTATCTATGTTAGAATGATGATGAAAGACTGACGAAAAAAGTATATGTTGCAAGAATAGATGGATGTCGTGGTATTGGAAAACTGAGAAAAGTATGGATAGATAAAATTTCTGAAATTGCGAATGAATGAGATATCCAGAGTCATAATAAAAGAAGGGGCTGTATGAAAAAGGTTATGACTCTGGATGAAATGAAAGAAGTATGCAAGGACAGGAAGAAGTGGCGGCTAATCTGCAATGTTGACTTGTAATGTTGGTTTATTAATTTGTTACATTTTTTATATAGGAAATTATTGACTTTTTTTGTATGGATTTCTTTTGAAGGTTTTGTTCTTTTTTTATACTTAAATGTTATTTATTATTTGTATTCCTTGACTTTTAGGTTGGTATGAGGCTGACCACCCATACTGTAAAAAATGTTTCACTTTGCCAATGTCACCCCTGTGTCAGGGAGGGTAAACAAAAGTTGTAGAGCTTATGTTCATTTGAGGTTTTGATTTTATTTGCAAGTACACATTCAGCATTTGTAAGCGCAAACTACACGTGTTTGTTTGTGGGCATGCATTTGAGAACTTTAAATGAATATATCCTTGCAATTTAGATTATAGATTATAGATATGTCAAAATTTCAGTTTTCATGCAGAGAAGTAGATTTATTGACCCTCATTTATTTGTGTGGGGTCCTATCACCAAATTATTTTGGCACATCTTGTTATGTATACGATTTCTGTTATATTGAAATAAATACAAGTAGCAATGTCAAAGGTAGGTGTGGTAGCGGGGGACCGAAGAAAAAATGGAATAATCAAATAAGCGACATTACAAATAATTCTATCTTTTACAGCAAGTTAAAGTTAGTAGGTGTTAAAGTAAGTTTTAAGTCAAATTGAAATTGCCAACCAAGTAAAGTTTTTTGACAAAATCAAGGTTTTTTTAAATTAAGGCTCTCTTTAGGATGTTATTAATCTACAATTAAGAGGAGAATATACTCAAGGGATTTGCTGTACCTACATTTTGCTGGAGACATTTAATGGTTTTTCACACAAAATGTATCTCTTTCAACTTTAAGTCCAAAATGCAACATTATCAATTCAATAAGAGTTTTAGGCTTACACGGCCGGCTGATGGTGCTGGAGTGAAGTTTTCCGGGATCTGTTGCCGTGGTCTGTGGGAGCTGGAGCTTCCGGATGTTTCGCTCATTTCTACGATGGGCTTCTTCAGCGTGAAGTATGATGATGATCACAGTTCTCATCAAGATCTTCATCATCATCATACTTCACACTGAAGAAGCCCATCGTAGAAATTGGCGAAACGTCCGGAAGCTCCAGCTCCCACAGACCACGGCAACAGATCCCAGAAAACTTCACTCCAGCATTATCAATTCAATTCACTAGTACACAAAAAAATAACAATCCGATGTAACCTGAATTTCTCGTAAAAGTGCCGACAATTTCTATTACTGCTACTACAGAAAATGACTGTTTGTTTTTCAGCATATGGCAACAGTTCGTCAGCCGCCCCCATCTACTCCAACGTCCTGAGTGGACCTCCAGGAATGACGTACGGAGAGCAGCTCATCCACAATGCCACACACGGCTCCGGAATCATTGGAAATGCTCCTGGTAAGGATTTATCTTTGAAATTAACATTTTTATCATTTTAGATAAATTTAATTTTTTTTGACCTAATGTGGATGCAAAATTGTGAATGTTTTTTTTTTATTCAGGTTAATTCATTGCAATCAAGTGATTGCTATAATGAAAGCAACATTTCTTGAATACATAAATTATGCCAGTTTTTTCAGTACATTAAAATCTACCTGTGTATTTTAATTGACAAGTTAACATTTGATTTCTTCACACTGTCTTCCACATATTTATTACTCATCCAACTGCATATTTCATTAATGAATTATTATCCTGTTCACCAGTGGATGAAGGGGAGCTGCCGCTGCCCCCGGGCTGGTCCGTGGACTTTACTCTCCGCGGCCGCAAGTACTACATGGACCACAACACGCAGACCACCCACTGGACCCACCCGCTGGAGTCTGTGCCCTCGGGCTGGCAGAGAGTGCACGTGCCCCACCAGGGAATCTACTACTTCAAGTAATGCACCATTCCTATTTATGTCATTTCTATCACAAAGGGGCTGTCCATATATTACGTCATTCGCATTAAGGGGGGGGAAGAGTCTGGTCTGCGGATGATGGCAAATATGTACGAGTACCAAAAGTGACGTCGTTCTTGTAAATACCAATTTCTACAAAATATACAAAATATTATGTAAGTAATATAACATTATTAATTATTAAGCTCATCCATTATTACAGCAAGAGGGGGGGGGGGGTCATTAGATAATGACTATAGGATGATTGTAAGGGGGGGGGGGGGGTCGAAAATCGGCCAAAATCGATGACGTAATTTATGGACGGCCCCAAATCGGCAATCATCATTGCTTCTTAATATAGTATTTATTCAATATAGCAATGAAAACAGACTGCAGTCAACTCAAAATGCAGCGGCGAGACTTTTTTTCAGCCGATCGAAGTACTGCCACATTAGGCCCCTCCTTCAAGATCTCCATTGGCTAAGAATCCTAGAGAATCAGTTACAAGCTGTGTCTACTGGCTTACAAATCTCTACATGGATCAACCCCAGAACACTTGTCTGAGTACCTGGATAAAGCGGGGGTGACAGCGCGTGGGCAGACTCTATGATCATCGGACTCAGGCAAGACTCTCCTCTAGATCTCAAAAAGATCGATAAGGACAGTCTTTGGAGGCCGTACTTTTTGCACAGCAGTACCGGTGGCCTGGAGTGTGCTGCCCGCATATCTGAGGGAGTCTTTTAAAGAGGCGGGCTACAGAAGCCTCAAGACGCACCTGTTTCCAGGATCACACCATGCCCCTCTGTGGTGATCAAGGGTGGCGAGCGTCATGAGAAATGAACCCAACTGTGTGTGCACAAAGCACCTTTGAGGTGACTATGGTCATGAAAGATGTGACAAAGGTGACGAGTAGATGATTGGTAGAATCACAGAAATGAGGACTATTTTTTTAAATTGTATACAAAGTAAAATTTGTGTTTTATTTTATACATCTTCATGAATTGTATGAGAGCCTCTTTGTTTTACTTGAAGTTGGAAATATTTCATTGTTGAATTTTCCACAGCGAGATGACCCGCCAGGCCTCCTCTGCCCACCCCTGCCTAGTGGGAGGCTGCTACGTGTTCAGCCCCCTGTCAGGAGCTCTGGTGCCTCCCTATCTCCTGGAAGAAATACCGCATTGGCTGATAGTCTACTCCAAAGGTAATTCTAAAAACACTCGTTACTGACTTATAAGTTGGTATGCAGCTAACCACCCGTGCTTTATTATTATTGTGGGTTTATTATTACAATCTTCATTGACAATGCGGCTAAAGTTACACTACATGTGTAGCTTACTTGCGTTTACTCATTTTTTCTCAGCCCTCACTTGTCCACTGCTGGGAATAGGCCTCACCATAGGTTTGAATACCATAAAATTGACTTCGCTTTTCGAAAAGTGGATTCAGTGCATCGGTCAATGAGCCATTGCTCAAGTCTGCAAAAGTGTTTTGTGAGCGTGCTTTTGCGGTGGAGGCTCCAAGGGCATGAAACCGACTGCCACCTGGGGGCCCTGATGCGAGGAAAGGCATGGGGCTCCCTACTCCACATTTTGTTTTACGTATTGAGAACTAAAAATAACCTGAGTACTAGCTAGAACATTTTAGGTGAAGTTAAGCAATATCTGGGCCAATCAATATTAGTAGCCATCCACTGATTTGAAATGTATACTTGCGTTTTCAGCTTCCCAAGAATTGGACCATAAACTCCAGTGGGGCATGTTTAGATTGACGGAGCTGGATTGCTTCTCTGCAATGTTGACACGTCTTTACAAGCAAGAACTGCAGCTGATTGTGATGAAGTATGAACGCTACAGGTAAACTTATTGCGTTGTTAAATAAGTAAATATGACAATGATTTATCTGGTGAGTTGGTTTTTGTGTGACTCACACCTCAAGAGCCCTCTCTGTGAACTTGGTCGTCACTATAGATAGCGCCAATTACACAAGCAAGACTCATCTGCTATAACTCTGGATAGACCTTTCGTAAAGGGGGATGAATTTTGCAAGTACTGCGCTGTATCCTGCAGCCGTTACACTTGGGGTGGCCGGTACCTCCGCAGATGCGTCTCCACTTTTTCTGTCCTTACATATCTCTTTCATCTCTTCGACATTCATCACTTTCCTCATGCATTCTCTTCTCTTATTCTCACTCTGCAGGTTACATTCTTTCGCAATCCACCTATTTGGTCTATCCATTCCTTCCCCTTCCACGCTTTCCTCTGACATTGCCTCTGTACGCTGAACCCAGTCAGAGCACATTTGGAAAATAATTTTTCCTTTTTGTTCCACCTGGAATCAAACGCACAACCTTCCGATTACGAGTCCGAAGTGTTAACCACTAGACTGTAGATTGGCTGGTATATTTGTATTTTTATATATCCTTATATTTATATCATAGTTATTTCCTTGACTTATAAGTACTTACACTTTTTCTCAACCCATTTGTTTCTGTGTCATCATTTCAATGGTTATGAATATCTAATCTACATTGGAGATTCACATTATATACATTCCAGTGGCGAAAGGGTTTCCCGTTTAAAATGAGGCAAAAATGATAATAAAGCAGACTGCATGGTTTCAATGGGGGAAAAATATGTATTGTTTGTTTTGTTTTAAATTAATTTTTTTACTTTGTGCCTATATTTTTTAACTCCTTTGTTACATCATTTTAAAAAGGAAGCCGATGGGAACCGGCTTGTATGGCACCCTTCGCCACTGATACATTCTCACATGCAGACATGTTTAAGTTTGCGCTTGCACATACCGCATGTGAACCGACAACATAAAAACCCAAATCTCAAATGAACATACATCCTACAACTCTTGCCGGCTCTCCCTGAAACAGGGGTGACATTGGCAAAGTGAAACATTTTTTTACAGTATGTGTGGTCAGCTTCATACCAACCTACAAGTCAAGGAATTCTCTCATTCATTTTTTGAATGCCTTTGCTCTCACATCTCCTGCATACATGCTTTCTCAACCCATTTGTTTCTGTCTCATCTTTCAAGGCTATTCCTATACTATCGTCATTTCAATTGTAATGAATATCACAAGTAATAAAGTAATGAACTATGCTTTCAGGTCGGCGTTGGTGCAAGAAATAGAAAAAAGAAGACTAGGGATTGTTTACCACACACATTCTAATTGTTGAAGAACTCTTTGTAAGGAAAATACGCTTTTTAAACTGTGGCCTTATCTGCATAGATCAAGGTGGATGTATATGTAGGTGTGAAAACTAGCATAAAGACGTTAGCCATGTTGAAAGCACCGGTTCCCATAGATCACCGAAGTTAAGCAACATTGGGCGCGGACAGTACTTGGATGGGTGACCGCTCAGGTACACCGCGTGTCGTTGGCATCTTGGACCGGTCCGTAGTCCGTAGTGGCAACACTTCGGACTCGAAAATGGAAGGTTGTGGATTCGGATCCCGGCGGAGCACAAAAATATACCATTTATATTTCGAATGTGCTCTTCGCTGAGTTGAAAAATTCATAAACCTTTACCAAAGACCGGTCACTGAAAGGTCCATCCAACCTTACAACAACTGGGTCTTGCTTGAGAATTGGCGCTTTCTACAGCGACGACCAAGCTCGCAGAGGGCTCTTGAGGTGTGATACACACAAAAACAGCGCTTACCAAATAAATCATCCTAATATTATTATTATTTATTATTATAAAGCGCAATGGCCATAGCTGAATGCCTGCGTGCCCCACAATCATTGTTTGTCATCTGCCGCCGTATGCAGTACCTGAGCAAAGGGGGAAAACAACTGATTATTTTTTTAAATAGATTTGTGAATGAAATGCAATTCACCTACCTATTTTGCCTGGTCAGAAACAGGTCATTCATTTATTTGTGTTTAAATGAATTATTAGTAATCAATGACCCAATGACATCTGTTGAAAAATGGTCAAAATTATTGTCGATAGGACATGGCGCAGGCAGAGCTCTAACTTGCGTTTGTTACAGTAATGCAAATTTGAGTGCCGACATCTTATCCCCTCAACCATGAATGAAGCCGGCCATGAAAGCCTAAAAACACTTATAATATTAGGAATATTTATTTGATGAGCGTTGTTTTTGTGTGAATCACACCTCAAAAGCCCTCTGCAAGCTTGGTCGTCGCTATAGAAAGCACAATGCTCCAATACTCAAGCAAGACCCAGTTGCTGTAAGGATGGATGGACTTGGTAAAGGTTTATGAATTTTTCAACCCAGCGAAGAGCACATTTGGAAATATAAATGGTATATTTTTTGTGCTCCGCCGGGATTCAAATCCACAACCTTCCATTTTCGAGTCAGAAGTGTTGCCACTGGACTACGGACCGGTCCAAGAAATGCCAACACCACGCGGTGTACCTAGCGGTCACTCATCCTGGTAGCATCCACGCCCAATGCTGCTTAACTTTGGTGATCTGATGAGAACCGGTGCTTTCAACATGGTATCGTCGTTGACGATGTTTGTTTTTATGGCGTGGACCAATGTGCGAACCACATAAGCTTGCGCAAATACTGCCCGTTGACAGCTCTAGCGCCCTCTAGCAGAGAGACAGGCGGACAAAAATCAAAACTGCCAGTCTTCACACCTTATATTAAATACACCTTGATATAAACTTACCAAATGACATGGGAAATGAGCACAAAATTTTTTGATGAATATTTCTTCTTTTTCTTTGTGGCGGATTCCCGCATTCAGCAGGGGCGCCAGTGTCAAGTTGTTATGAACATTTCTATTTTTATACAAAAAGAAGACCAAGGATAGTTGGATTTAAACTGAAATCACAGTCATCTGGCATGTTTACAAATTACAATTAAAATTAATTCACAAATTTGGATATTAGACAAACTGCTGTTGGGGAACTTACTTTATTTTCTACGCTGGAGCTTCTGGACGTTTCGCTTATATCTACGATGGGCTTCTTCAGCGTGAAAGTGAAATGAATAAGATGATCATGATGAAACCGTGGACGCTTACGCTGACCCACCTTCATAGTTTCATCATAGTCGGTGCTATGGCCGAGGGGTCAAATGGGCTGATCTTTCTAGCGTTGTTGGAATAGAGCAACGTTGGTTCGATCCCAGCCTGGGTCATTTGACCATAACTTTGACCCTGGTTCAACAGATGTTATTGGGTAATTATTAATTAATAATTCATTAAAATAAACAATAGTGAATTTTTAATTTATGATATTAATACCTGTTTCTGGCCAGGCAGAATAGGTTGGTGAATCGCATTCCTCTTCACAAATCTATTTAAAAAAAAAATATCATCTTCATCATTTCACTTTCATGCTGAAGAAGGCAATCGTGGACATGAGCAAAACGTCCGGAAGCTCCAGCTCCTACAGACCAATGCAACAGATCCCGGAAAACATCTCTCCAGCATCATCAGCCGGCTGAGTAAGCCTAAAACATTTACTTTCAATGTTTCGTTGGTACCATAACTATCATGCTCAAGAGACACCATTGTTGTACTATAATAATCAAAGATGAACTCAGTTAATATTCAATCTATTTCAATGATTTTTGTCTGACTTTAGTACATTTTTAAGGTTTGGATAGACCAAAACACAAGAAAGCATCCAGCAGAGAAGTAATAGATGCTTTGTAGAAATGATAAGATAAGCTATTTTTTATTCCCGTTATCCTTAGACAATAAAATAGGTGCTTTTGAATTTGACTGCTCCAAGGAAGAAGGCAGTAACTCCGAAATTGAAGTTTTTGACTTATTTCCATTTCTGAAGGTAACAAATCATTATCTTCATTGCAAGATGACAGCCGTGTCTCTATCTCTTTTCAATTTGTTAATAAATTAATGTAAAAAATAGCTTAGGCATTGTTCTCCATGGAATAAATAACATTCAATTGGCTTTCCTGCAAAACTATATTTTTTGACGTAGTGCTGTCTTCCTTGGAGCAGTCGAATTGTATCAATCTTTTGTATATGAATGGTCTGTGATAAAATACGCCTTCTTGTATTAATGTTTGAAATTTTAACGCATTTTAGAAGATTGTTTCTTCATCACATATCAAAGTGTGTAGGTATTTATTTTTTTGATCTATCATGTGTACGTAGCCTTCAATAGTTCCTATGCTATTTACATAAATATTTATGCATTTTAAGTATTAAACGCTGGCAACTTTTTTGAGAATTTTCCTTAGTCTGGACACTGCCACTCCTATTTTACTTGAGAAATTTCCACAGAAACTGAATATTGTTTTTTTTTATGTTGACAATCAAACACAATATTTTTTTTAACTTCTGTATACTCGTATTTTTGACAATGTCATAATCTGACATATGAGTCGTATAACTGCAAACGCCGTCATCTCCAAAATTTATGATTTTTGAGTTAATGATTGAATTTGATTCTGCGCAGTGTAACAAATCATTTGCTGTGTGCGATATAATGTAAACCTCACTTAATCCTTCGTAATTTTATTTGAAAAAGTATGATTTCGTGCAAACGCCGTCATCTCCAACTGGTGTTGTCGTTTTACAAGTTTATTTTTCTCAAAATCATCGCGTTAGGAGTTGACGTCGTTTGCATTTATACGACTCATATAGGGAATTAATGTTATGTGACATTTCTTCCTTATTCTCATTTTTACCAACTGTAGAAAAATGTAAAAGAAGAGACGTATTGAAGTTAAGACAAAAAGGGGGGAAAAATTATGCCTAATGGCAACATTGTTCTTTGGTTGCTATGGATCCTAGTTTTGGAAGCTGTCATCATATTATGTTGATTTTTACATGTTGACATTTTTATTTCATAATATATATCCATAGACAACTGTGAGGTAAGTAACAGAGTTAACTATGTTCCGACCCCCAGATGAAAAATCTTCAATTTCTCATATATCCAGCTTCATCCATAAAGAAGAATATGAAGGAGAATACAGTTGACAAGT
This sequence comes from Agapetus fuscipes, assembly GCA_951799405.1. Taxonomy (NCBI): domain Eukaryota; kingdom Metazoa; phylum Arthropoda; class Insecta; order Trichoptera; family Glossosomatidae; genus Agapetus; species Agapetus fuscipes. The sequence goes on from OX637349.1 coordinate 2,186,181, forward strand.
TTGTGAATATTTCCCCGCTTTAAAAATCTAGAACAGACCTAATGGCATCTTCACACTTCATGATTATTGTTGTATTGCTAACAAGGGATAATTCTCAACAAAATATGCCAAGCCAATAATGTATTTAATCCTTTTTTTGCATTGAAAAATGTTTTTCTTTGTTTTACAGAGGAATTTTTATATTTTAAGACAAGACTATATTAAACTTATTATAACATTTTACTTCTTTGTTTTATTGACAGAAATATTGCGGCAACACCAAGTTGGCATGCTAAAGAGAAAGCTAACTTAAATGTTTTTATTTTCTTGCTAAGATCCCTAGTTACCTTGTACTTGCTTCGGCAGTACATATATATATATATATTTTTTTTAAGAAATCCTGTGCGGGAGACTCCCTAGATTCTAGAGACTCTAGAGGTCTATGACACTTGTTGTAGTGCCGCAGAGGTGTACGAGCTTGGTCGTCGCTACAAAGCACCAATACTCAAGCAAGATCCAGTTGCTGTAAGGCTGGATGGACCTTTGGTGACCGGTCATCGGTAAAGGTTTATGAATTTTTCAACCCAGCGAAGAGCAAATTTGAAAATATAAATGGTATATTTTTTTGTACTCCGCCGGGATTTGAACCTACAACCTTATTACACAACATATACTGACATTGGAACAATACTATACTCTACAAAATAGTTTCCTGTAACATTTGTCTGCAGAAAAATACACCTTTAGAACTGCTTTCTGACTCAATTTATAGATGTTCGGCTTAAAACATGTGTTCTTTTTTCACATTTTTAACTGTCACTATAAAAAAAGTCAGGCCAATTCTCGATGAAGATTGGATTTCGAAATGCAATCTTTTCACCTACTAAGAACAGTATGGACAATTATGAGCTTGGATCTACCCCACGTACAGGCCTGGATTAATCCCTCTGGGGGCCTTGATGCGGGGAAAAACTCGGGGCCCCCTGCAATGGCATCTGTTGAACCAGGGTCGAAGTTATGGTCAAGAGGGCTAGACAACCAAGATCCAAACCAACGTTATTCGGTTCCAAATACGCTAGTCGAATATGCGCCTCTAACCCCTCGGCCATAACACCGACACGTATAATACACATATAATTCAATTCAATAAAAAAAAAGATCCACAACTTCTCTGCGCCAACACAGCAAACTTCCGTGGAGAGACAAGAATCACAAAATCATCATAGTTTTGGCAACATCCAGAAAGTGAAGGTCAGTGGCAAGACCAAATAGCAAAGCAATATCGCTGAAACTTTGGCCAGAGAGTAGCAGACTAGAGGAAGTAAACAAATGGCTGCAGTTGATCAAGGAAACCTAGAGTCGTGCTAGGTTGTTGTGCCAGTGATGATGTCCCTACTCCTTCAATCTCTTTTTTCGGACTCTTTAAAGACTCCACATCTCTGTATTAAACAACAATCGTAATATATTTTTTGGTCATGAGACATATTTTTAATCATGATTTGGAATGAAAGAATAGAACAGAACAGGCTACGGAGACAGGGCATTTAGCTTGGCTGGTCCATCCTGCTGGAACAGTCTACCTCTGGAGTTGAGAACAGAGACCAGTGTTGGCAGTTTCAGGAAGTTGCTTGAGACACATTTCACACGTTGCTTGAGACACAAGATATTATGACGGTAAAAATGTTTATGTCTCATTTCGGACATAAAAAAAAACACCCATTCAAAAATTGAAACCAACCTTTTATTGTATAATATTTTTTATTTACACGGGAAAAATGGGTATCCTAATTTTTCAATTATTTATTTACAAAAAAAGAAACAAAATCTGAATTCAACAATGGTACAGATCGCGTCATGTAAAAAGAAACGCTAGCAGCAAACTGCGCAGTAGGCGATTTATCGGTCTATTTGGTAGTTGCGCGACTGCAACCCATGCGCAAACACACCCCCTCCACTTCTTCTCAGCGCTCTTTTTACATGACGAGACCTGTACCTCATTCTAAGCATACAAACTACTTGGCTTTCTTTATTTCTATATAGAATAAATAAAAGCAATAGTTTATTTGGTAAGGGGCTGTCCATATATTACGTCATTCGCATTAAGGGGGGGGAGTCTGGTCTGCGGATGATGGCAAATGATGTAGGAGTACCTAAAGTGGCGTCTTTCTTGTAAATACCAATTTCTACAAAATATACAAAATATAATGTAAATAATATAACATTATTAATTATTAAGCTCATCCATTATTACAGAAAGAGGGGAAGGGGGTCATTAGATAATGACTATAGGATGATTGTAAGGGGGGGGGGGGGGGGGGGGAAAGCGAAAATCAGCCAAAATCGATGACGTAATTTATGGACGGCCCCTAAGAGGTGATTATAATCAGATTCTACAATATTATAAAATAATCTATTCTGCTAGAAGTTCTTTGTCTGCTGTAGCATTTTTAGACTCCGCTTTTTCTTTATCGTCAGTAATATCAGTGACCGAGAAGCCAGACACCCGGTATACTTTTGCATTTTTGATGCCCAGCGTGTTGACCCATTGTTTTCCTAAAAATAATCAAAAAAAAAATTATTGTTTGCAACCATTACAGGTTTTAAAAAATCATGTAAAATAGGTCAACCCAAAAATCTGTTCAACTATTGGTAGGTACAAAGGAGGGAATGAAGAATGAGGTCCGCACAAGAATTGACATAGACAATACGGTTGTGTCACTCAGCCGGGTTGCTAGGGAAAAGACAAAGATTTTTTTTGGTTGTTGGTTGCTAAGGACAGCAGTCCCATGCAAGTGTTACAAGAACTAGTGCGACCGAAGGTTATACAGGAGAGTGGACTGACGCTGCGCTCGGCAGAGAGGGGCTCCAAAACGTTGGTGAACGAGCCAACCAGGAAATTAACCACAGTGTTTGGCAATCGTGCGTTTGCTGTTGCGGGTCCCTCTTCGTGGAACCAGCTGCCACCGGAAGTTCGAGCATCAAAATCCAGGGAAAACCTTAAAAAAAACCCTCAAAACACACTACTTCGCCGCGATAACACAAAAAGCGCCCTTGGAGTGACAATCTTCACGAAACGGCGCTATCCCAAGTCATCATCATCATCATCATCATTAAGTGCTATGTTTGCTTGACGAGAAAAAAGTTTTGAATTAAAATTTGTTCTAAGTCTTTTGTGTTTGCCATGACAGTCCTTGTCAACGGTTGCCTGACAACTGATTGTAAATAGGGTGCACCGATGTCTATTTGGGCATCAGTGGTGGATCATGCCAAAAGACTCTTTACGGTGTTATTCACACATAGCAAATGCATACCTCAACCGCCACCTCACATTAATTTTCCATACAAAATAATGATGATCCATGGATCAGCTATGGTTCAAATGTGTTGTGAATTACCCTGTAAATCTTTTATTTAGATCAATGGAACAATAATTTCATTATCAACTGATCAATGGAGTCTGCACAAAGGACATTTGTCTAAAATGACAATGTTGGCAACTCAAAAGGTTCCAAATTCAAAAACAGAAATTGAGGCAATGGCCGCCAGCTTTCATATTCACAAAAAATACTAACCTGGTGAAACAGCCGCTTCCTCTTCAGTTTTTAAGCCATAATATTGAGCCCAGTCAGCTTTTCCTTTGATGCATGAAAATAATACTAATCCGAAAGCGTTAAATGCTACAAAACCATACATCAAGCTCAATCTCCTCTTCCATATAACTGCATTGGTTTCTGGTATAGGATTAGTATTGCTTCTGACTAATTTCCTCAGCCAGTAAAACGGCATGGCTGTATAAAGACTTGAATGGGGCATCCACACGCTTGCCAACCTAGCACAAGTCAAGCGCACAGTGTGTCGTCTAGAACATGCTAGCTGGACAAAATTTTGTCTAATGGACTAATTTTGTCCAGCTAGCATGTTCTAGACGACACACTGCACACTTGGCTTGTAGCTAAGCGCACAGTGTGTCGTCTAGAACATGCTAGCTGGACAAAATTAGTCAATTAGACAAAATTTTGTCCAGCTAGCATGTTCTAGACGACACACTGTGCGCTTGACTTGTGCTAGGTTGGCAAGCGTGTGGATGCCCCATAACACAAATTTACGCACTCAATTTTATTTATTTGTACAATAACACAGGTTGACATAACATAACCTTAAATTTTTTTGACAGTTATGTAAAAATATGTTACCACAAGCATGAAATTATCCAAAGACAATAAAAGAAGACGTTCACAAGTCTTTTATACCTACCTATGCAAAATATGGCAATGGCTTTCTTCTCGCGGTTTATTTGAACCAAACTCATGTAAAACCACAAAATGTCGTCATAACACGCAAATTTCAACCTTGTTTATTATTTATTTATTTATTTTTTATTTATTTATAATAAACGGCTGAAGCCTTTTACATTTTTAGATTAACAGAGGTAGTACAGAAGTTTGTTGCTTACAAATTGTATAAATATTATGATTATTACAAGATACATATTATGAATATAAAAAGATTAAAAATAAATGTGTAAAAAATATAAGTGATCAGTAAGAAAAGAGAAATTAAACATAAATCAAGAAGAATTACATGATAAAACAGACTTTAATGAATTTCTATAAATTCCGATGGACATACCAAAAATATCTATATCATCATTGGTTAGATAATCATTACCGAGTCGATGAAGCCGATATATCATAGAATGCATTATAAATGTTTTTGTTGCAACATCGCAGTGGAATATATTTCGACTTCTTGTTCGACTCGGTATGTGTAGATTAATGACATTCAATAATTCAGGGCTGTCCACCAATGAATTAACAATTTTATACAAAAAAAATAAATCATGAAATATTCTGCGATTTTGTAAAGTTTCAAGATTCAAAAAATTTAACAAAAAACTATAGTTCAAGTCATCAAAACGAATATTTAATTTAAAATTTACAAATCTTAAAAATCTTTTTTGGATACGCTCTATAGCATCACAATGAAGTTTGTACCCGGGAGACCAAATGTATGAGTTGTATTCAAGTTGGCTGCGTACAAGGGAAATATAAAGCTGTTTGATGGCTAATATGTTCGAGAAATCTTTCACAGTGCGACACACAAAACCCAGGGTCTTAGTGGCCCTATTTGTTATAAATGCAATATGTTGTCGGAACGATAAATGGCAGTCAAAGATTATGCCTAAATCTCGAATTAGTTCAACCGATTCAAGGGAACTATTGTTTAGGCAATAATTATATACTATTTTATCTTTATTTCTACCAAATCTTATAACTTGGCATTTATTGTCATTCATAAACAGTCTATTGTGTGCACACCACATGGACATTCGATTTAAATTATTCTGAAGCAAAAGACAGTCAGACACGTCATTTATAGCTTTGTATAGTTTGATGTCATCGGCAAAAAGTAAGAATTCAATGTCAAACAGCACATCTGTGATATCATTAATAAAGATAAGGAACAAAATTGGGCCAAAATGACTTCCTTGCGGAAGACCACTTTTAGCAGGGAAGGGCTTTGATAGGGTTTCCCCCACCTTTACTCTCAAAGAACGCTCGACAAGATAACTCGACAGCCACTGCAAAAGTTGATTTTTTATACCAAACCTTGACAATTTTTGTATTAAAATTGAGTGGCATACCTTGTCAAACGCCTTTGAAAAGTCGGTGTAAACACTGTCCACCTGGTACCCGGCTGCAAGATTATTGGCTAGATAGTTTTGGTAAATTGCCAAATTTGTCCCTGTGGATCTTCCTGGTAAAAAACCATGTTGCTTAGTAGAAATACATTTAGAAATTTCCGGAAAAATCTGGTCCAAAACTAATGATTCGAATAATTTGGCTAAAATTGATTGAATACAAATAGGTCTATAATTTTCAATATTGGACTTATCATCTTTTTTGTGAATGGGTCTAATGTGACCGTTTTTCCAGACATTAGGATAGTGACCTTGGCTGAGCGATTTGTTGAAAATTGTCGTCAAAGGAGAAGCTAGGGCAGAGGCACAATTGATAAGAAATAAAGGAGGGATTTTATCGGGACCAGCGCCTTTTCTTACATCTAAGTTGGATATCTTGTTTAGCACAGTGTTGTAAGATAAACTACATTCAGTCAAATTTAATGGTGTTGAGTCTTCTTTTAATGGTGTATCGTTTATCAAGTTGGAGTCCTCAACATACACTTCACTAAAGAATCTAGCAAACAAGTTAGCAATGTCATTGTGATTATCAGCCATCATCTTGTTCAGAAACATTTTATTTGGACATTCTTGATTGTCATTGCTCAGTTTTCTTTTAAACCTCCAGAGCGATTTAGTGTCTACGGTTGTATCTTGTATATTTTGTATAAAGTTAAGGTAACATTTTTTTGATTGCACCTTACAATCATTTCTTAGGGCAGAAAACTTCAAATAATCATCAGTTTCCCCTGTAATTTTGAATCTTCTGTGTGCTATTTTTTTTTCAGATATAGTCTTTATCAAATCAGCAGTGAACCACGATGGGTACGTTGTTGTTTTGTATTCATTATAAGGAATGTATAGATTTATAGTTTCATTTACAATCTCATAAAAGCGGGTAACCATTAATTCAACATTATTATTTTGCAGGAAATCCCAGTTTTGATTAAACAAATATGAGTTGGCGTTGGTATAATCTCCATTTTTAAAATTGTGGGAAAAAACGGATCTGTTTTTCTTGCAATTCAGTGATGAAATTATTGATGAGAAATTATTGCAATTCAGTGATGAAATTATTGATGAGAAAGGATGAATATAACAGAACTGCGTCTTGCGATGAGCAGCCGTGGTTGGTACGGTTTGATACGACAAAGTTACGACCTTGGTTGTAAATTTATTACCATAAAGGGTGCCTAGATTTCGCAAGCATAGATAATCATAAGTTTGAAAGCTATTAGTTAATAGCTTTCTACAAAAATCTTTTTTTTTTTTTTTTAATTTTGAAAAGGGATCGAAAAGTTATAAAAATGTAATTTATCCAGTTGTGTAATCAGCAACTTTGTAGCTCAAAGCTATATATTTTTTGAACCAATTTAGAAAATAAACTGCAACCTATTTATTGTGCGTATAGTCAAAAGTACTTCGTTACGCATTTGTTTAAAACATGAAAAAATTACATCAATAGCAGCCTATTCCAAAATCTTTTTTTTTTGTGAAAATATTTTTACACTAAATTCTTTACTTACTTAAGTACATACCTACTTCAAAAAACTTTTTATTTCATATGTTGCATTACCTACGCAAAAAAAGTAGCTTTGCAATATATAACAGTATTTTGGTTAAATTTATTGATTTCAGTCCATTTTTATTGCTATTTTTACACTTTGAATATTTGGCTAACTAATGAGTATTCAGTCCTACCCCAAGCTACATTACATGCCACAACATGGGTGCCTACTTTTCTATAGAAGAGAATAATACGCAATTATTACTCAGGGTAAGTAGTTGAACTGTTTTATCGATCAGCCAAAGTGAACTTTTACCCGCCGTGAACTGTACCAGTGGGTAACAATAATATTATACTGTGGCTCCTCGTCCTCACCCCCTTTGCCCTTGTTTATATGGATGACGGGGTTGAAGCTCTACCTACCTTAATTTAAGGCCTTACCACTACCATTAGGTGGACCTATTTCTGATTATTTTACTGCATTTTTTCAAAACTCTTCAAATAATACATGAAATAGTTTTTTTTAACAAAAAACGTAATAATACGACAAATTATTTACTCATCTCCTTTCGGGTTAGACCATGGTATATTTGCAATTAAACTACGGTCTAACACAAAAAAAAATCACACAGCAGCGACCATGAAAATGATCAGCAGAAAAAAAATATAATCATTAAAAATGTTCCTGAATTAAAACGTTAAAATAATTTTACAACTTAATTATTTTTAAACATAGGAGGTTACTATTCTTCTTATTTACCATTTTTGAGGATCTTAAGATTCTCAAAAATATAATGAAGGAATATTTTCACTGTTGTATCTTTTTTTCTATTAAAATATCGAAACCATATTGTTATCATTGTAGAATATTCTACATAGATTAAAACGACTAAAGCACACATTTGAGTCTTAAAAAACCAAAAGTGATAGCTTACTTAGTACCTACATATTTACCTAACTGATTTACAAATGAAGTCCTACATTACCTACTTACCGCCTTTGCGGCAACGATACAACTCATTTATGAGTAACTTTTAAATATATATATATAACCCTAGATCAGGGGTTGGCAAATTATTGAGTCGAAAGAGCCAAAATTACAATTTACAAAATTTCAAAATTTGTAAATAGCCACTTTGCCGACCACTGCCCTAGATAATCTCTCATTTTACGCAGTTTACTCGCCTAGCTAAGGTGACGTCACGCACACGAAGCTGATTGGACCTCTTGCGTTGATATTGGGTACAGATTTAAGGGGCGGACTCAGTGTGGGACAATGCAAAGTCACGACAAGGGTGCTAGTCTCCCCTTGGCACCCGAGCAGGCGAAATGTAAATGACAACTCCTCCGTGCGAGTGCATTCCTTCCAAAATAATAGTTTAGTGTGTGTTAACCATTGAAAATAAAAACAAACGTATAAAATCAATTAAATAAAAAAGAATAAGTCGGAGATCATGTGGATTGCTTTTTAAGTTTCTTCAATGATGTAAGGTAAGTCAAAAAAAAATGTTTTGTTCGCAACGCAACTAAGCTACACATATAGTGTAACTTCTTGCCGCGTTATCCCCGAAGCGGGTTTCTCATGTGGCGAGTGGAACCTGTTATTTTTACAGGTAAGGAGGTGGGCTTGAGTCAAGGGCGATGGGACATGAACCGCGGTGTTGTTTTATTTCAAACACGAAAGCTAAAATCATAGTTTTGGAATATATATAATAAGACCTGACAACTTTTCGTATAAAATACGATTGCGAAAAACAAGTAGGTACTTAGTTAGTCCGGTCGATAGCTCAGGTGGTAGAGTGCTTGCATTCCATGCCGAAAGCTCGGGTTCGAATCCCACCGAGGGTGTCAGAAATGATTTCCTGTTTCGGTGTTTATTTCAAACCCCAAAAAAAATACTGGCAAGGTTTACTCAGCCTTCACAAGAAATGAGTACCAGCACTCTCGGGAGCTGGGAAACCTCCACTTCAACTGAAGTGGTTGGCGTAAGGCCGGCCCCCTTACCTGTAAAAATAAATATGTTCAACTCGCCACATGCCACTCCTTCGGGGATAACGCGGCAAAAAGTTACACTATATGTGTAGCTTAGTTGCGTTTTTGCGTTTTACTTACCTATATTTAATTAAACTTTTTAGAGTGTGTGTATTTAGTATTTACACAGTGAAAATTCATTATTATGAGAAGGTAGGTACTGTGGAGTATTCGATAAACCTAGGTAGGTATATTTTACATTAATTTATTATATGTTATAGTTTAAGAACTTGCAGAAAATGTGTCGAATTTAAACTAAGTCCATCAAAGTTTACCTACACGAGTAAACAACTAATTTGGTTACAAGTTTGATTAATGTGGTGTTGGCACGTGACAGCACTGTTTGTATCACACAGGTGTAAATTAATGAGGTTTCACAGGAAATCAAAAGAAAAGGAATGAAAAAGTGGATCTCATGCCTGAAAATCGATTCACAAAGCCAAGGAAGTATTATTTGACTCAAGTGAAAAGTTTCCCTGGGTGATCGCCATTCGCCTACTTTCAATATAATCCTTGAACTGCCCCTGTTAAGACTCCGTTCAAAAAAAAAATCCCATTGTTTTTAAAAATATGTTTCTTATACTTTATGGCCTTAGTAAAAGAGTGACATTAATGAAAAAATCACGCGTGTTTAATGATTTTTTATCTTAATTTTAAAGTTAGTTTTTTTTATATATCTTAAAAAATGACGCCACAAAAAAATATTTAAAAAAACTCGTTTTTGTACATTTTTTTGCTCGCATTTTGTTGTTTTGTGTTTTGGAAATATTTTTTTTCTTTATATTTAAAGAATGATACAAATTCTAGTATGTGGTGTGATTTTTAATAGAATAATGTGAATAGTTTTTGCGATAATATGAAAAAACTGAAACTAATTAACTTATTTAATTCTTGAAAACATCAAATCAAATTAAACTGAAGATAAAAAGAAATATTTTATTTAAAAAAAAAAAAGCAGTTTTATTTTCACAAATCGAACATTCTTGGTTCGGTCTGTAGTCCAGTGGCAACACTTCGGACTCGAAAATGGAAGGTTGTGGATTCGAATCCCGGCGGAGCACAAAATTTACCATTTATATTTCGAATGTGCTCTTCGCTGGGTTGAAAAATTCACAAACCTTTACCAAAGACCGGTCACTGAAAGGTCCATCTAACCTTACAACAACTGGGTTTTGCTTAAGAATTGGCGCTTTCTACAGCGACAACCAAGCTCGCAGAGAGCTCTTGAGATGTGATACACACAAAAACAGCGCTCACCAAATAAATCATCCTAATATTATTATTATTATTATAAAAGAAATCTGTATTTCTCTCTGTTACAGGATGTCGTCCAGTCAGCGGGAGTACCAGGCTATGCTGGAGGACCAGAAGAGGAGGAGGAGCAGGAACCTGCAGATATTATCCCGCCTGGAGAACATAGAGAAGAAGGCGGCCTTCCTGCAGGCCAAGACTGACAGGATTAGATCTCTCAAGGTAAACTGGAAGTATTTCATTGGTTTGGAATAGTACAGGAATTGACTGGTCCGTAGTCCAGTGGTAACACTTCGGACTCATAAATGAAAGGTTGTGGGCTCAAATCCTGGCGGAGCATAAAGAATAAACCATTTATATTTTCAAATATGCTCTTCGCTAGGTTGAAAAATTCATATACCTTTACGAAAGACCGGTCATCAAAAGTCCATCTAGCCTTACAGCAACTGGGTCTTGCTAGAGTAGCGACGACCAAGTTCGTTGAAAGTCCGGCCGCTAGCTCAATTGGTAGAATGCTTGCATTCCGAGCCGAGAGTAAGGGTTCGATCCCCACCTAGGGTGTCAGAATTGATTTCCCGTTTTGGTGTTTATTTCAAACCACTCAAAATAAATACCGGCAAGGTGAACTCAGCCTTCACAAGAAATGAAGCCTCCTTACCCGTAAAAATAAATAGGTCCCGAATCGCCATATGCGACCCCTTCGGGGATAACAAGAAGTTACACTATATGTGTGGCTTAGTAGTTACGTTTCAGGTAGAACTGATGACATTGATCTATGAACATACAGGTCATGATTATAAGCTGTCATGATGATGAATCAGTTAACTTTTGATTCAATCAACATGAATTTTCCCAGTGTCAATATGACAAACCATAAAAAATTTAGTTAACTTTTGGATTAACGCTATTTTATGATATTGTCACTCCAAAGGCACACCAAAAGATTTGTCACGTGGCCGGCTTGCTAGGCCAAAGCCTTTGTAATTATTTTTCTATTGATTGCTAAGCATCCTAGCCACATAGACACGTAATATTTTCGCGCCAAGAAAAATTCCAATTTCAAACATTCTAATCTAATCTAAGCTGCAAAGATATATATCATTTTAGATTTATATTAAATGCATTCCCACAAGCAGACATGTATAATTTCACGCTAACACATGCCGCATGTGGACCTACAATATAAAAACCCAATCTCAAATGAACATAAGCCCTGCAACTCTTGCCGTGCTTCCCTGAAACAGGGATGACATTGGCAAAGTGAACCATTTTTTATAGTATGGGTGGTCAGCCGCATACCAACCTCAAACATTAAATATAACAAACACCGTTAGCATTCCATTCCATTGGCGATATAAATAAATGTTATGTCGTACACCTAGGCATTTTCAACAAATATAGTTGTAAATTAAAAAGAAGACAAGAAAAATGTTTAACATATTTCTAAAAAATGATTTCAATTATTTTCCAGGGAATTTACAGGAACCAAACTGTGCCTACCGGAGTTTCCGAAGTAGGACCTTCAAATGTGAGAATCCCGACAACAGATCATTATTACACGCCACAGTATGGAGGATACTCAAGCTATGAGCCCAGGCAAGAGTATGTGCATGAACCAATCCACCTCACTCTGCAGAGAAATCAGCCAGCAAATCAACAAAACAATCAACCGACTCCGATTTACACACTGACAAACATCACATTAGACGAAGCAATCAAAGAAATCTCCAAAAGATTCATCCTCATTCCTAAAAAGTCAGAATATAAACAAGATACCAACGATAATGAACCACCTAAATATGACAACAAAGATTATACACCTCTTCACACAATAAAAGATGAGCCCGTTTCCAAAATAGAAACAAGAACTACATTTGATCCAAAAACTTTGGATATCCTGGATACACCAAAGTTTGTTGATAGAGATTCAACTGATTTTAAAGCTGATGAATATCCAATCAAGAATGAAGACTTGTTTGAAAAGGAGCGTTTTGTTTGTGATGATAAAGAAGATGTTGACGCAATTGAAACGGAGAAAACAAATGAAAATGTGAAACTGAAAGAATCAGTTGACGAAGTTGATGTAAAATGTGATCCAATTGAACATAAAAGCAAGGAAGAAGATTTGGAATGTGAAAAAGATAAAACGGTTGAAGCTCCAAGTCGGAGAAACCTTGTGTTTGAAAAACAGTCTTCGTTTACTTTGATAGATAATACAAGCCTTGATTCAAAGCCGTGTGTTCAAGACGATGTGGATGAAGGAGTTGAATACAATGTAACAAAGAATAAAACAACTATAGAAGATGTGAGTCTAGAAAATGATGTTCGAAGTACAAAACAAATAGATGATCACGTTGAATTGAATACTGCAAAAGTGGGTGATGAGCAGTATGCAAATCAAGATGGGAATTTGAATGAGCAAGAATATGCACAATACGATTATAATCAAGAAAATATAGTATATGATCAGCAGAATATAGAATATGATCCAAGTCAGCAACAAAATGTGGAATATGATCCAAATCAGCAACAAAATGTGGAATATGACCCAAATCAACAACATGTTGACTATGATCCAAATCAGCAACAAAATACTGAATACGAACAGCAAAATGTTGAATATGATCCAAATCAGCAACAAACATTGGAATATGATCCAAATCAACAACAGAATTTGGAGTATGATCCAAATCAACAACAGAATTTGGAGTATGATCCAAATCAACAACAGACTTTGGAATATGACCCAAATCAACAACAGAATCTGGAATATGATCCAACTCAACAACAGAATTTGGAATACGACCCAAATCAACAACAGAATTTGGAATATGATCCAAGTCAACCCCAGAATGTTGAGTACGAATCAAATCAACAGCAAAATGTAGAATATGATCCAAATCAGCAACAGAATGCAGAATATGATCCAAATCAGCAACAATACTATTACGAGGGTCAAGAAGTTCCCGATGGTCAAACTGTTCAAGAACACAATCCTGAAGCAGATACTGAATACGTGGAATACCAACACACAGACTACGTCAATCAGCAAGAAACTTACGACACTTCACAAGCTTTGAGCGGAGACAACACGGAAAATTACTACAATGAATCTGGCGCTGTAGACGGCCAAAACTTTTCACAGTATGATGAGTCAGGGATTTCAAGCAGCCAAGGATATGACGAGCAAGGGAATGTAAATTATACGGAGCAACAAGATCCAGCACAGTATTATCAAAACACGGCAGAGGAAAACGCTTCCAATTCTGATGTGATACAAGATTCACAGTATTACGAAGACCCAAATTCAGGACAGATTGAAAGTGAACATGCCAATCAACCTGATTCATCTGCCCAGCCTCTCAAAATCTTGGAATCTGATACGGAGAATATTGCATCTGTCGCAGAGGACCCAAGCAAAGAGAGTGATTTTGATTTCAGTGAAAAGCAGTAGGATCTTGGTATAAAGTTACAAAAATGATTTCCAGACGTGAGGCTTTTGATCACTTCCGAATGCCACTTAAGTACATATAATATTGTACTATTCATGTATAGTCATCTCGGTTGCAGAAGAACAAGACAAAATATACTGAGTTTTTTCATTTTATCTTTCTTAGTCGTATTTTACTATTTTTACTACAATGGACTTGGCATACAAAAAATTCCCCAGCTATGTGATGTTACCCATTAGAAATAAAAAATAGTTTCCCGATAATCAGGGTTTTTTTTTATAATTTACAGCATTGTGAAACATACTCAGTTGACAGTTGTGCTAAATGCAGTATGTAACGTTTTAGTGACTATTCAAACTACTTTCCTACAAAATATTAGATTGCAGTTGAAGACTACAGGGGAAGAACAAGGAATGTCAGTTGAAGAACATTTTGAGTAAATCAAAATTATAAATTTGAAAGTCTGTATTTATAATGGTTATTGCCGGTCACAAAGAACCAGAAATACCGCCATAAACTGTGATAGTGACTGTTGTTGCATTACAAATCTTGCAGAGCTTTAGACATACACAGTTGCCACTAGATGGCATTAGTAGATTATTTTCTTATTTTTGCTGACATTCCTTGTTTTCTCCTGCAGTCTTCGGTTATGACGTTCTGTCTTGCCTCTAGCCCGACCAAGTGACATCACATTTTCCCCGAGTCCATTGGTAAAAAAAAAGAAGACGATTCAATTATATTTATTTTATTATCATAACTAACACATAATAAATCTTAAGCTATAGACAGACGTTTGTTTTCATTTCATTCCTTAGGTTTTCCTGAACATATTCTCCAACACCTCGGCCTGCTCGGGGAAGAGAGGCTCCAGCTTCTTCTTCCAGTGGAACTCCACCCACGGCAAGCGCTCTGCTCCCATAGCCCAGTGGTGAATGGTGCATCTGACATCCACCTTCTCCTTCTGGTTGATCTGTAAACAAAGTTGTGGTATTATACACAAACTTCCGATTAAAAGTCTGTAGCGTTAACCACTAGACTACGATCCTGTCAACCGATATTCATTTATTTTCTCAATGATCTCCCGTTTTGGTGCTTATTTCAAACCTAAATACCGGCAAGGCTTACTCAGCATTAACAAGAAATGAGAACCAGCCCCCTCGGGAGCTGGGAAACCCCCACTTCAACTGAAGTGGTTGGTGTGCGGCCGGCCCCCTTACCCGTAAAAATAAATAGGACCAAATCGGCACATGCGACCACTTCGGGGATAACGCAGACAAGAAGTTACACTATATGTGTAGCTTAGTTGCATTATTTTCTTTCTGTTGACTTCTAGTCCACTTCTCAATATATTTTTCTGTTCCTTGACTAATAGGTTGGTATGAGGCTGACCCCTATTGGTTCTCTTTCGCCAATACCAATCCGGCTTCAGGGAAAGGTGGCTGGCGTTGCAAGGTTTACATATGTTCATGTGAGGTTTGGTTTATTTTGTAAGTACACATGCAGTAAGTGTGAACTTACATGTGTCTGCTTGAGGTCATAATTAAATATAAGCCTTATCTAGTCTAGATATATATATATATTTCTCGTGTCACAGTGTTTGCGGTCACACTCCTCCGAAACGGCTTGATGGATTCTTATGTATTTGTGTATGCATATTTGATAGATATGAGAATCGGTCAACAAGTATATTTCATACAGCTATATGGATAGTAAGGTTGGTTCTAATTGAGTTTCAATTTTTTATTTGCCCTGTTGTTGCATAAAGGCTGCTTCTTTTATTCATCAAAATTATTGATTCCATATACCCAATTGGCGTAGTAAAACACGCCGAGCACAGCTAGTATGTCAATATGTCTTTGCAATTTAGATTATAGACAGATCTCAACAAAGTCTAAATGTTCTTACAATGACTGTGATGTAGAACTCCTTATCCTGGAGGGTGAGGTCAGGTCCACTGATTTCCCCAGGAGGCATGATGATGGCATCCTCGGGGACCACATAACCTCCTTTCCTGAAGTTGGCGGAGATGTGCCACGGCTGCAGGACCCACGGCTGCGTTTTACTCATTGTGATTTGAAGATTGTACTTGGATAGTAAGCTCATAGTCTAAAAAAAAAGAGAAATAGAAGTAAAATTTAATAAAACTCACTTTGTATACCCTATTCTTTCACAATCTCCTCAATCTGATCCCTCCATTCTTTTCCTTTTACACTTCCTTTGTATTGACAACTGCTTTGTCTTTTAAGTTTGTTTTTAAATAATTGTTGTTTTTAAAATAAAAACTCTAAAGTAGGACGGTTAATTTCAAGGTTGAATGCATTTTAAACAATTTGTTGACTACAAAGGTGTGTGAGAATGCTCCCCCCTGAGATAAAGGATATGAATTAAACATTAAACAATGTTACCTTTTCAACGTACGGAGAGCTGAATGTTTTTTCTGTGACGTTAGACTTGTCCATGGGCGGGAACTTCATGACGTTGCCGGGAGTGGGGTACACGCCGCGCCCCGTCAGCAGGAACTCGTTGTACGCCTTCTGGGGGCGCAGCTGCACCCTGTCCCCACGGTAACCAAGCCCTGCGTAATATAGAACTGTTAATATACTCGTATGTACTTTTCAATCTACATGGCCGTCGGAAGGGGGAGGCAGGGGGGGCCATTGCCCCCCCCCTGGAAATCTCAAAGGGCAGGAAATGTCGTTGACCAAAAAGTCATTTGAACAAACTGTCGTGTGACGGAATTGCCCGTGACCAATGTGTCTGTGTGAGATCGTCTGTGACCGAAAAATCCGTGTGGACGAAGTGTCGGCCGAGCTGTCTGTGACCGATTTATCATGTAACCAAATATGACACCTATTTATTTTATAAGGACTTATGTGTGTTAGGCTTACCTCTAACGTACTCTGTAAGAATGACCTCTATATCTGGCTTAGGTTTGGCGAGTGAGAACTCAACCGTGTCATACACAAACTGCCGCGCTCTTAGCTTGGGCGGTTTCTTGCCTATCTTGTGTAAATTAATGGGATAGTGCCGCTTCAAGACGAACGTATTCTGAAAGCATAAAAATCCAGCTTGAAATTAAAAAATAATAGAATCATAACCTCACTTCCGAGTGCAAAATCGAAAAGTTCGTGTTTTGTGAATTGCGAACTAAATTATGAGACGAAATATTTACCCTGGTTTGGACATTGCTTAGTCCGAAATTGGTTAAGCTTTTCTTGCAAGTCTCAACTAGTAAATTACGAAACATTTTGGTTGTTATTCAATTTTCATTTTTCTTTTTTGACGTTTTGAAAATTGAGAAAACATAACCTCAAAAATTAAGTGGTGCCATAATGATACTGAGTGAATCCCAATAATAAATTATTTTTTTACCTACCAATATAATATGAAACAAATACTGGATGAAAAATATATTATTTTCTGGTAAAAAGTGGATTATTTTTTACTTTTTACGTGATGAGAAACCAAATATTTCTAAATACTAAAACTCAAATAATATATTTTTGAAGAGCTATGCTCTTTTGCTCAATAAATATAATGTTTGCATTTCATGCCGAGATCTCAGGTAAGATTTCCACCAATAATATAAAAAATAATTTTCCATTTCACAAATTACTGTACCGGCAAGATTTACTCAGCCTTTGCCAGAAATTATTACCAACCCCATCGGAAGCTGGAAAACTTCCACTACAAGTGGTTGGCTGATCCTCGTACCTGTAAAAATATAATATAGGTTCCACTTGCCACAATGCAACGCCTTCGGGGATAGCGCGGCAAAAACTTTATGTTTAGCTTAGTTGCACGGCATTTGTGTTACGCAATTTTACAATAACTTGTCTCAAAATACCAAATCACCAAAAGTGTCCACATTTTTTGTTTTACAGATCATAATGGTAAATGATTTTTTATAAATCATAGAAATACATATTTTCTCTGTTTAAATACAACTAATATTAAAGAGAAAAATTTAAAATTCCACACATCTTGATTTGCCTACTGCCTGTAACAGGTATGGCACTTTTTATCAAATAAAACCATTTTTGGTAATATCAGTATTTATATAAAAGCAACGAGTTACTTACAGTATCTTGGTTTGGTTTGTGGCTCTTCGGCTCACAAGCCCTGAAGGCTCAGGGCCATCCACAACACAATCCTCCATGACCGGGACAGTATCTCACTCTTTTCAAAACTTGCTTACAGTAGAGCATTAGTTATCCAAATTTTGATAAACCGAATACTCGATTAATTCAACAGCTTGTTCTTTCTAGCTCAATGCGATTCTCTTCCCCACTACCACCTTTAGCATTTAAAAACAACCCATTAATGTCATCATCATCATAAGCTCGACAGCCCTGGATGAGCCTTGGCTGAATCCAGGATTCTCCTCCACTCTCACCTGTCCATCGCCTTTGCTCTCCAGCCATGTATGTCCGCATTCACTGCATCTGTGACAACACTGTCCATCCACCACATTTTTGGCGTCCCCTTTTATATGGGTAAGTAAAAAATTATTTCATAATACAAATATTTATTTTATTGGTAGATTTGTAAATTTAAGTATACAGTTTAATTATCTGAAAAAAAGAAGATTTTATGAACATCCTTGTCCGCCTTAGCTTGGATAATCGATCCTGTATTATTCTTGAAAAATACTTCAAATTCAGAGTCTTGTGGTCTTCCTTGAAGAAGCTATCTATCTAACTATATACCAGAGATGCCAGTAATCCATTTAGATGACATTGGAACAGTGAGACGGTTGATCCAGTACACATCAAAGAAATTCATCCCAAGAAATGTGAAGAATGTTGCCTGTTTTATGGTTAATCTCTAGTCAGGTTTTAGGATTTTGAGAGAAACACCAATGTATGTAAGTAGTACAGTTTTTATTAATTTAAAGATAGTATAATACACTTTTAAAAACTAATTCACTAATTGGAAAATTTAGCATAACCGTAAATTCTGATGAAAAGTACTGGTGGTGATTGATAACAAACTTATGGCACATTTACATCCGCATGCCACGAACCAACTGCCCAGTCACGGTCTGCTACACATAGTTACATCAATATTCATATTATATTTAACTGCGGCAACACTACTCGCCGCACATCCCCACTCCCATCAAACGCCACTCATGTGAAGTGTGCAATAAGTGATTTGCAAAAGATTTCTCTCAATATTCACAGATGTCTCATAACTTGGATGATTTGACAGATTTTATGTTTTTCAGGGATGGTCGGCTGGTTGTGTCGCCGCTTTATTCTTGGTAGTAAAAACGCGAGAGCCGTTGCTGAGAAGTATTGAGATGTTAGCTTTCTTTGTTGACTATCAAAATAAAAAAAAACACATAGATCGTCATGGGACTATTGTTAAACAATGAAAATGAATCTTGAATAAATAAAAAAATGAGCTATAAAACAACGCCATTGCAAAATCATCAGAAAGTTAACCTCAAAATGGTGAACGAGCTCTCGATTTTCAAGTAGCAAGAATAACAAGGTGAATTCCTATTTTTTATTATCATTATGAAATGCCATACTTACATTATACATGAATTCTTCTTCTTTTTTTAACTCTTAATCATCCACTTATAATTCTCAGTCATCTTTATAAAACATGAAAAAAGCTACAGAGTGATTTACAGTTGACAACAGTGGCCTTAGAGACAAACATATTAAACATACAACCAAATCAACCTAAAGACAATGCATAACTTTAAATAATCCAATTGTATCAGTTCTCCCAACAAGTGAAAACACCCTACTATGTTCTGGACACGTCTCGAAACACAAAAATATCACCGGGACGTCATCGAACCTTGGAAGTAATTTAATTTTTGCATCAGAAGCCAGGGTGGTTACAAATCATAATAAGTAATCGGCTGTATTATTTATAGCATTAAAAATATAATTATCATCTTGTCAAGACATTATAAATACAAAAATAAAATAATCCAAATGACACTAGAAACAAAATATACAAATGAACGCCGCACACAGACACTTCATTACTTTAAGGTCATACACCATTTCTATCTTATTTCACCAACAACTCATAAAATTTAACTGTTCCTTCAAAGAATTTCAACGGCAACAAATCTTGTAACTTTGCCTTCATTTTCGACCGCCTAAGCTTCCCTTATTTTCATTGGGTGATGTCACTTAGCCACTTGTGATTGATTGCTAAGGACCTTAGTTCCACTGAAGAGTTGCTTTCCGGGATCTGTTGTAGAAAAACCCATCACAAACATGGGTGATACTTCCATCTCTGATAGACCAGAGCAACAAATCCCGGAAAAAAACTCTTTAGTGTCAACCGCCAGCCGTGAAAGCCTAAAAGATCTAGTTCCAAATCTAAACACATTGTGGCGCTTTCATCCACACCAAATGAAATATTACATGAAAGCCAGGACATACAATCAACATCAATATAATATTCTGTAAGTAAATTATAAAGACTAACGGGGCTATTCTTAGACATTTTAGTCGTCGGTTGAGCCCACGCTTTTACAAACTAACGATGCATTTGTATAAAGACCTGTGAATCCAAGATGGCCACAAGTGAACAGCTGATTTGTTTTCATACAAATATTACAAAATTCGGCACGTGCTGATGAAACTCCCAGCTCAGGCACAATTAGTTTGTAAAAGCGTGGGCTCAACCAACGACTAAAATGTCTAAGAATAGCCTCGACAGTGTTTAAGGTAAAGACAAAGTATTGGTTACATCTGTCAACAGAAGTGACCGAAAGTATGTTTCAAAATGCTGTAAAATAACCCTTATAATAATCTGCAATTCAATTTTTTATGTAAAATGGGGCGATTTGTGACGTCATCAAGCTGAGGGAAATTTTGAATGTGCAGACTCCAAGCCGCTTTAATTTTACTGAGAAGCATTTAATATTAAAGAGATGTTGGTGAAACATGAGATAATCATTCCGCCCTAACAGAATCTTAGCATGTAGGTACACAAAATAAATTGACAAAATGCGCTCACACTGGAACCCACAATTCTTTTTAATTATAATAAAATTATTACGTAGCCAATTCTTTATACATCATATAGACAACGGAATACCAATTTGAAAAGCTAAAGATACCTAAACAATTATCAAAAAATATTAATAAATATATAGTTTGGCAATTAGATGTTTTTTTTAAATTCTGGAATAATACCTAGGATAGTGCCATAATAGTGTACATTCAATATATTACATTACAGACATTGTTCACATTCAGGAATAGGGAAATTTCACTCTTTTTCGATAAACGATTTTGACTCGCTATGACTTCATTATCACAAAACTCTTACTTTTAATATTATTCCTATTTTATTTTTTGATAAAGTTATACACGATAGAGTATCATGTACGCTAAAACAGTACTTTACCCTTTTCAGTATGGATTTGTTCACCATTCAAAATGCCTTCAGTAATACGATGAAATATCTTCTGACTCGTTCTTTTAATTCATTGATTTCCTACCTTTATTAACAGATAAATCATTTTTCCGATTGCAGAGAGTAGAGGTATCTTCAAGCTAGGATGAAATGCACTGAGAACAAGTCTGCTCTTGACATCTATGCATGCCACTGGACTGAAAGTGTTATTACAAAAAAATAATAGTGTCTTGTATGTTCCCATAAACAAATAGTAACGTCAAAATACTCCAGACCAATCGCGTACCATTAATAAATCAATATTCTTTCTAAGATTTAATTTTTCTATACAAATACGTTCAACATATTTTCATTGAATTAATTTTTGTCTATCAAAATCATGTAAAGTGAAAATTCCCTATTGTATTTGCTGGCCGTCCCATGAGAAGCAGGACAGCCAATACTTATAATACTGTTAGTAATAATAATCAATAAAGAGCGAGTATTCAAAAAATATATAGACTTGACCTGACGTAATGTTGATGTGAAGCTAAACTCTACTCCAAGTATAAACATTTCCGTTTAAACGTAAACCGTAGCGTCAAATTTAAACTAGACGGTCGTTTGTGATTTTTTTCAACTAAGCTACACAAATAGTGTAACTTCTTGCCTGCGTTTCCCCGAAGGGATGTGGCGCTTCGGGACCTATTTATTTTTTATAGGTAAGGGGGCCGGCCTCACACCAACCACTTTCAGTTGAAGTGGGGGTTTCCCAACTCCCGGGGGGGCTGGTTCTCATTTCTTGTGAAGGCTGAGTAAACCTTTGAGATCGAACCCTTGCTCTCGGCATGGAATGCAAGCATTCTACCAATTGAGCTATCGACCTTTTTACGAGCTTGATCGTCGTCGCTACAAAGCGCCAATTCTCAAGCAAGACCCAGTTGCTGTAAGGCTGGATGGACCTTTGGTGACCGGTCATTTCAACCCAGCGAAGAGCAAATTTGAAAATATAAATGGTATATTTTTTGTGCTCCGCCGGGAATCGAACCCACAAACTTCCCATTCAGAGTCCGAAGTGTTACCACTGAACTACGGACCGGTCACTGTCATTAATGTCACTGCATTATTAATCTTGGAAAGTTGATTATAGCACGTAAAAAAAAGTAACCACAAAATACATAGAAACTTAAGTAGTATGTTTTAGTTGTTACACATTTTTGGATTGATTGTGTGGTTTGGTTTAAACGTAATGTTTTTCTACTTGGGGCAGCAAACTCTGTGACTCCTGCGGTGATGATGCTTCATTATCAATACATAATATTATTTACATAGCTCGTGGAATTGATTCGTAACACATTTAAAGCAGGATTTGTCCTATTGCCCATCGGTTCATACTTTATCGTACACTATTTTATAATTTTGATTTTTATTCTCATCAATAATTTATTATTGTGACAAAAAATATATATATATATAGATCTAACCTGTAGGTAAACATTGCTATAGTTGCGGCAACTTGCCGTTGCACGCCGTACATACACACTTAGTATATAAGAGTTTAAATAACAAATTTACGAGTTTATTTATTTAAGCCTATCTTGGTCATCTCCGCTTGGAACTCCGCGACCGCTTGCTCGCCGCTTACACCAATATTGCAAAACCCTACACTAGGAGAATATCAATAGACAGCTTATATTGAAGGATGATAACACTTAGACGTCAGGCGTTGCAAGGGAGTGGGGCCGTTTAGTAACTCAACAATGCGTGTGGGGAAAATCTAGTTATCGAGTGTGGCAACACAATCCAAAGATGAAAATGACGACTCAAAATTGCTCAAACTTGAATGAAGTACAAAAAGCAATTGCGTATGAAAAATTATAATCAAAAATGATCTTAATTTTTAGACGCTTGTACATTTTGTCCTAGCTGCCATTTTGTGGCTGTCAGATGAGATTATTTAAGCCCGACCATAGAGTAGCAGAGCATCCACACCTCGTCCAAAAAAAATAATCTCTTTTGAATTTTAAGCTTTAACTATCTGATAAATTATTCAAAAATGATCCGACTCTGAATTTCCAAAAATAAATAAATAAGATACTCTTTTCTTTATAAATATGTTATCGTAGATATTGGATATCAACACCCATTGGGATTGATTTAATTTTTTTTGTAAATAGATGTGCGCAAAATGTAAACACTTAAATTTAGCAAATCAAGAGACAAGGAAGATGTATAATTAAGACTCGAGTAGGCGCAGTCATCGCAAACAAAATCAATCACAATTATAATATGTTATCAGCTTATCATCACAATCAGTTAATGCTCCTTTCACAACGAGGGACGTTGGAATACTGACATGTCTGTACAATAAACATGGAAACAGTTAAAAACATATTCTTCAAGGTCATATTCAAATTTGAATTTAGAAATATGTATTCCTTTTTAGATTTCAAAAATGTAGCTGCCAACACAAAATTAATGTTGCTAGTAAGAAAAAACTGATTCCCTAAATTTTTTGTGGATTTCATTAGTTGGCAACAATAAGCTTCCGTTTTCAAATTTGACCGTCTTGAAAAAAATTTGGAAGGACAAAATGGACTCCATAGACAAATAAGAAACTTCCTTGCTGAAAAAAATTCAACTCCATTGACTATACTCATCTAGAGACAGAAGTAGTGCTATAAACATCATATTACCTTTACATAGGTATTTTTAGTTCTACTTCTCTAACTGTTTATAACGCTCGTATTATATTTAGTGTTAAAAACTTTTTGCAACAGGTTTATTGATATTTTAAAAACTCAATATGTCCCAATACTTCGTATCTATAAATGTTTTTCATTGAATATTGTATTTAATAAATGTAATTTTCTCATCTTCCTGAAATGACCTTGTTGAACAATTGATTTTATCCGGATCCATCTATTGTACACCTACATTGTCTGAATTCCATTCCCCCCAAGACTGATAGACACACACACATACACAAACGTACACGCATACCGCCGCATATATCACACGCATCCATACAAAAAAAAACAAACTTTTAAAATAAAATATTTATATGTACAATCAATACGAAATTTAAAGTAAAAAACAAACACAGTATTTTATATATATATGTGCAGTAGAGCCACGGTTATACAAATTCATTCAGGAAAGGTCGGCAAAAGTTGCAGTTGCAGGGCTTATGAGGGTATTTTTTACAGTCTAGAGCTTCTTAACCATTGATACGGTCCAAAGAGCAGAAGAAATGACGGCAACTATATAGAGACTCTGGCTACACCTAGGAAAACGGCGACAGAGTTACATTTAGAGTGCAGCTTCATTATAGAAGAAATATATATTTTTAATTATTTTACTAAATAGATTTTCTTCACAGTTCTTTTTGTCTGTTGCATAATTTTGAAAAGTCATTGTTTCACTTTAGCCAATGCAATCCCGTTTCAAGGAAAGTCGGCAGGAGTTGCAAGGTTTGGTTTATTTAGTATTACGGCATGGGGGGTCAGCCTCATACTAACCGATTAGTCAAGACAATTATTAGATCTAATCTAATCCAAGTTTCAAAGATATATTAACATTTAAAGTTCATATTAAATGCATGCCCACTAACAGACACATTCTCACTTACGAATGCTGCATGACGTGGACTTACAATTCAAAAACCCGATCTCAAATGAACACAAGACCAGCAACTATTACCATCCTTCCCTGCAACAGGGGTGACATTGGCAAAAGTGAACCATCTTCTACAGCATGGGTGGTCAGCCGCATTCTTAAGGAACACATCACATCATCCATACTTTTTTCCTGTCAACGTGATGGTTGAGTACATTTTGATTGGTTTCCTGCTGTATGCTGTGATTGGCCGTTCTGCTTGTATCACATACAACTCGGGGGTGGCCGTAACTGACTGGCCGTAGTCTAGTGGTTAACACCTCTGACTCGTAAATGGAAATCACGGCAGAGCACAAAAAAATATACCATTTATATTTTCACATATGCTCTTTGCTAGGAGAAAAATTCATACACCTTTACCAAAGACCGGTCACTAAAGGTCCATCCAGCCTTACAGCAACTGGGTCTTGCTTGAAAATCGGCGCTTTCTACAGCCATGACCAAGTATGCAGAGGGCTCTTGATGTGTGATACACACAAAAATAGCGCTCACCAAATAAATCATTTTATTTTGATTGTTTTGTTGCGGTATGCTGTGATTGGCCATACTGCTTGTATCACATACTCAGGCTCTACTGCGTGTGGGGAGGGGAGGGGAGGATGATATCACAAGTGGCAGAGATTCAGTTGACCATGAGCGTGTGGGACTCCATGGGCGCGGCAGAGTCGTACAGCGTGTCCGTGTCCTGCGTGGGCTCCCCCTGCAGCTGGCACTGGTTGGACAGCGTGCCCGCGCCACAGTCACAGAAGAACCTGCACACACAACATCATATAATAATAATACAAGCATTTGTAAGTGCCTTTTCGTGACTGAGTCACTGCAAAGGCGCTTTGTAAGAGTATTTGAAAAAGTAGTTTTTGAGCCCTTTGCGAAAAGCTGCCTGAGTCTTCAGCTCCCTGAGGGTTGCAGGAAGAGAATAACAGGCCGTCAGAGCAGTAACGCTAAAGGCTCGGTCACCAAACACCGTCCTCGCGGCTCTGATACTTAATACATCAACTCTGACTACGGAGCCTGAGGGGGAGAAACTGCGCTTGTGGAATTTGGAGCGATCTGAAAACTTTGTGCAGCCAAGCGAGAGCCTCCCACCTGGGCTGGAAGTCTCATCACCACAGTAATTCTTACCTTAATATCGGTAATATTTGTATGAAGACCTGTCAATCCAAGATGGCCGCAAGCGAATAGCTGATTAGTCTTCATACAAATATTACCAATATTCGGTAGGTAATAATTACAGTGGGGATGAGACTTCCAGCCTTGAGCTCCTTTCGTCTTTCCACGTTCCCCAGTTTAGAATTCTACTTGTGTATTTATTATCCTCTCTGGTTATTAGTACACCAACATTTTATACCGTAGATACTTTCGAATAAATCAAATAACTTGCCTGTCATGTCGAATAAATTCTACGTCATGTCCGGCATGGCAAGTTTTTATACAGTTGACACAGATGGCGTTGCGATCTGTCGTATTGCAAGTTTGGCATCTGCAAAATAATAACACATACTTTAAAATCAACTCAACAGATATAAACAAAGAAGGGGGACAAAGAAGGAGCCTCCACGCAGATTAAGTTTCATAATACGGAAATTAATCAGGCGTCCCCTGGAAACGGCATCAAGCCGGCTAATCCTTCTATCACCGGAACACAAATCAAATCGAGAAATACAGTACAGTGAGATTAAATTATGACAGGGAAATATCAGTGGGTCACAAGCTACCATACACAACAAAGAGGGCACTCAATAGACTCAGAACAGGTGACTCCCGTTGCTACAGTAACCTCAAAAATGGGGTTACAGAGATGAAGAAACCTGCGAGTGTGGCTCCGTGCAAAACAATGAACATCTTTTCTCTTGTCCCCTGATTGGAGCAACGTGCACGCTTGAGGTGTAGTGATGGCGAGCGAGAATGGAGTTCATGTGGCCGAGTACTGGGGGCTGCACATATGATGGTGTTGAGGACACGGAAAGTAAGTAACAGATATAAAAACCCCCTAATTAAAGCCTGGTACTAATTTACTTTGCATATAACTGGCAAGAGTGACAAATTTTCTGGGCACTGAGCCACGTAACAGACAAATATTCAAGCTCTCCATCCGCTTCCCTGCGCCTGGCGTGGCTTCGTGGAGGTCTTTTATTCCAGGAGGGTGTCTTCTGATGGGGCACTCCTCCACTATGTGCCGGACAGTCGGGTTCTCTGCCGCACAGTCACATCCTGGAGATGGAGCTAATCCCCATCTATGCATCAGGTTCAGGATGAAAAAATTTAACCAAATGTATAACAGCAAACTCATCTTTAAGTGCGGCTGTCAATCATAGACATCATCCCACTTTGAACTTATCCCTGACATCTGTATTAAAAAATTCAAAAGACTGCAAGTGGAAATGTGTGTTGCACCTTTGCAATTTTTATTCTTGAATAACTAATTCATGTGAATGTTCGCATAGTTTGAAGCGTTGTCAATCAATTAAGGTAGAAAATCAAGAAATGTTTTAAAAAATGTGCTTGAAAAAATATTCTGTACAGGGGGGTATTCATATAGCCAGAATATTCAGAAGCGAAAAGGTTAAAGTTTGTCTCTACAGGAAGTAGAATAGTAAGAAATTGACATCAAGGCCCTTTTCAAACGTTTCTTTGGTTTTAAAAATATTTTTTTACTTTGTGCCTATATTTTTTTAACTACTTTGTTGCCTCATTTTAAAAGGGAAGCCGATGGGAATCGAGTTGTATGGCACCCTTCGCCACTGGTGTGTGGGGATGTATGTTAGCTTTCACAAAGTTTGTCTGGCGATCCCATACATTTCTCGATTGGACCCAGACCGAACTAAAGCCGTGAAAAGTGTGTGATCTTACCGATAGAAATCGTGCATGGGGAAGGAGGTGTACGAGGAGATCTTGTAGAGGCACTGCCCCCCGCCCACCGCCTTCTCCACGGCGTCCTGGTTAGAGAATATCTTATTTCCGCGGACCATGGGAGTTACTCCAGAAGCCAAGCACAAGCCTGCAAGACACAACACACAAACATCAGTAAGTTATAAAATAAGTTGGCAAGATATCAACGGTTAAAAGGAAGTAGGCGACGTTTTGGTCAAAAATGAGTTATGAATGCTATCCCCCTTAAAATTTTCTGCTCTTTCTAATGCGCTAACTCCCATAGCTCTACGATGATTTTTTGTTGTTGTTTATGCCCAAAAGTATGGTTTTGGTGTAACCGACAAGATTTTGGCCTTTTTTGTCCTAAAGGCGCTTGTGACATAAAAGAAGCGTTAAACATCATAATACCACATTAATAATAATGCCAATAAATGCCTTTATTTATTTAATTTTAGAGCTGTTTTGATTTTAACGATATGATAAAAAAATAAAAAAGTAAAAATAAAAAAGACCAAATATTTGAGATTGCGAAATAATGGAACCTGCAGAGTGAGAATAAGAGAAGAGTATGTATGAGGAAAGTGATACATGTTGAAGAGATGAAAGAGGTATGCAAGGACAGAAAAAAATGGAGATGCATCTGTGGAGGTACCGGCTACCCCTAGTGGAGAAGCAGCAGGATACAGTCACTCCGAGTCACTAGCATTTGAAAACAGCAGCATTTAATCAAAGCCTTTGGCAATAGTTTACATTGATGGGATATAACCTTTATGTTGGATGGTGATTTTTTTTCAATTTTAAGAAATCCTTTGCGGGAGACTCTTGGGGTCTATGACACTTGTTGTAGTACCGCAGAGGGTTTTACAATCTAGGTCGTTGCTACAAAGCGCCAATACTCAACCAAGACCCAGTTGCTGTAAGGCTGGATGGACCTTTAGTTACCGGTCTTTGATAAAGGTTTCATGAATTTTTCAACCCGACTTCGAACCAACAACTTTCCATTTACGAGTCCGAAGCATTGCCACTGGATTACGGACCGGTCAAATGATGTGATAGAACAGATGGATATGTCTCACCGCCGAATCTATTATTGAAAATTTGGTTATGTTCTAATGTGGCTGTGGCGTTGTTGGTGATCTCCACCCCGGCCGCCAGCCCGTCAAAGATCCTGTTGCGCCGCAGCACGGGGTGGCTCTGCGTGGAGATGAGCACGCCCGCCTGCGCGTTCCTGAAGATGTCGTTCTCCTCCAGGACACCCTGGAACACACACACAACAGTTAAACAACCAAGATCCTGTTGCACCGCACCAGGCTCTGCGTGGAGACAAGTCCCCTCCAGTGATACTGAAAATCCGCTATCCCTCAGAGGGTTTATCCGGTGAGTGTTGACCAATTGGCAGTACTTTTGTAGCAACATTCTATCATCTCTGTCTCCATTCTAAAAAGAAGCATCTTCACTTCCTGTGGGACAACATCTAAGTCTTTAAAATTTTACAGATTTCTGCATTTCTTTTTCTGCCCTGAGTGTCGATCAGGCAATGGCTCGGAGAGTTTTCATTTCTGACGTTCTTAGCAGAGATTTTGTTTGTGGGATAGAGTTAGGAATGAATGGGTACAAAAAGAATGTAATTTGAAAGAGGATGTGAAAGTTAAGGTACAAAAGAATGTGATGAGATGGTTTGGACATGTGGAAAGAATGAATGATGATAGACTGACAAAGTATGTATACAAAGAAAGTGTGAAAGGAAAAAGTGGGAAGGGACGACCGAGAAAAGTATAGAGTGATCAGATCGAGGAGATTGTGAAAGAATGGGATATACAAAGTGAGCGTAAAAGAAGAAAATGCATGAAAAAGGTGATGGATATGAATGAATTGAAAGAGGTATGTAAGGATAGGTAAAAATAGAGGCAACTCTGCAGAGGCTCTGGCCACCCCTAGCAGAATGGCGACAGAGTTACAGTTACAGGAATGTGTGCTCTAGTTACAAAAATCTTTTGGTAAAATTATCAATGAACACAATACCTGTTCAGGGGTGGAAGTGTCGACAAGCGCCGATAGATCTTACCATATCTATTTGAAGATATGACGGAATAAAGAATGGCGGCGTATCAACAGCTGATCCGTTTTATATGGAACAACGATCAGCTGTTCAGGAACCGCCATGTTTTATTTTGTCATACCTTCAAATAGGTACAGTAAGATCTATTGACGGCTGTCGAGACTTCCAACCCAGGTTTTTTTAACTATAATTTTTTATATAAAACAATCTTCTAAATTTATGAGAAGCTTCATTAAAAATTTGTAAAAAATCCAAGTATTTACATCAAATCAGAACATTACAGATTATTTCGGCAGGGTAACGTCTCAGGTCTAGAAGATTTAGAGTCCATGCAGAATAATGCTCTTTGCTTAGGAGTTTTCGCTTATTTCTTCAGACTCCATTATGAGTAAAAATCTAGTTACTATAGATGTCATTTCTTCCACAGTAAAAAAAACTGGCTTTCTTTAGTGGTCTGCTCTATAAACCAAAAATAACATTTCGCTCCCTCAGTTCTTGTTTATCGTATACGCCAATCTTGTCAATTTTTTTTTTTTTCATGCAGTTGTCTTATGAATCAAATTCTACACAATCTGAGCTAAGAAAAACCGTAAACCTCGATAATGTAAGAGTTCTTTTAAATATTTTTTAAATAAATTTCTTGTTTTCATAAGACACATTGGTCCAGTACACATGCAAACATTGCTAATGTAAAATTTTTTCAATGGCGTTCACAATAAACAAGAACTAAGGCAGCGATTTGTAGAATAAAGGGATAACATTCAGGTCAAGAAGTCTGCTGTATAAACTAAAAACAACATTTGTAGAATAATGGGATAGCATACAGACAACTCTCAAGATCAAATCAGTAAATATAAAAAAAATATTAAAAGGACAAGGAAAAATTAATTCACCTTTCCACCATTGAATATGCAGATGCCTCCATCGCGTCCATCAAATATTTTGTTCCTCTTCAGCGTGGGATTGGAGTCTGTCTTGATCCACACCCCCGCCATGGCATTATCAAATATCTCATTCTGCTCCAGCAGTCCCAACCCGCCGTTATACACCAGCACGCCTCCGTTCTGGCCACCCCAAATCTTGTTCCCCCTGATCACGGGATTACTCCCCGTCCTGATCTGTACGCCAGAATACAAATGATTAAATATATCATTGTCTTCCAGCTTGCCGTGCCCGTTATCATAGAAGTAAACGCCGACTTGCTTCCCGGAATGGATCCTGTTGCGCCTCAACACCGGCGTGGATCCTGTAGTGATCCAAACTCCGGCTAGAGTATTGGCATACACCTCGTTTTCTTCGATAAGGCCTTGTCCCTTTTCGTGGACGTATATCCCTCCGTGTTGGCCGTGGTGTATTTTGTTGTGTCTGACGATCGGATCACTGTTGGTCCTTATTTGTATTCCCGCGAGGGCATTGCCATAGATATTGTTGTGTTCAATGAGTCCCCTGCCCTCGCCGAATATGTAGACTCCCCCCTGGTGGCCGTTGTAGATTTCATTCCGCCGAATGGTCGGGTTGCTGTTGGAGGTAATCCACACGCCGGCAAAGTTGTTGGAGTGTATCTTGTTGTCTATGAACTGCCCCAGGCCGGACTCGTGCACGTATATGCCTCCCGTCTGGCCGTGGTGGATCTCGCAGTGGACCACGGTGGGATTGGCGCCGGCTTTCACTTCAAAGCCGGCGATGCGGTTGTTGTGAATGTCGTTTGCTTCAAAGTAGCCCTGAAACAAAGTAACATTGTGATAAGAAAAAATAAAAGAGTTATGAGAAACAAACAACCAAATAAGCTGTTAATATATTGATGACAGGGTGAGAGCATTACCAGTCCGTTTTCAAAGGTGAATATGCCGACGTCCCTGCCGTGGTGTATGTGGTTGCGCCGCATGATGGGGTTGGCGAAGTTCTTGACCCAGATGCCAGCGAGCGCGTTGCGGGAGATCTCGTTGTCCTGGTAGGCGCCCTGCGCGTAGTCCGTGACGTACAGGCCCACGTTCTCGCAGTCGCTGATGTCGCAGTGCTTGATCACGGGGTTGGCGCCCGCCCCACTCACGCAAACAGCTGCGCCAACTGGAAAGTCATAAAATATTAATTATTGTAGCGATACAAATAGGTTCAATTTTGAATAAGTTTTAGGCTTATACAGACAGCTGATGATGCTGGAGCTTCTGGATGTTACACCCATGTCTACGATGGGCTTCTTCCGTGTGAAAGACTCACCTTTTTATCCAATAGCTCAGTTGGTAGAGTGCTTGCATTCCAAGCCGAGAGCTCCGGTTCGAATCCCACAGAGGGTGTCAGAAATGATTTCCCATTTCGGTGTTTATTTCAAAGACCAAAATAAAATACCGGCAAGGCTCACTCAGCCTTCACAAGAAATGAGAACCAGCCCCCTCGGGAGCTGGGAAACCCCCGCTTCAACTTAGATGGCTGTTGCACTCACCCACGCTGGCGCTCCTGATGATGCAGTGGTCGATGGTGGGGCTGCAGTTGTCCGACACCTCCAGGCAGTAGTGCTTGTGGTGCTGGATGTTGGAGGTCACGTCGGGGGAGAACTTGAGCGTGAGGTGGCCGGCGTACGCCCGCTTGGCCCCGTCCGAGAACGTCAGCGTGCTCTCCGACTCGCGCTCCAATATCACAGATTCAGCTACATTCCCAGAGGCACAACCTATGGAACAGACACATCCACGTGGTTACAGACATAACAAACTAAGTCATAACTGCATCAGCCTTTAGTTTCATCAGAGAGCCCCAACCTGTGGGGAGTTAAAGGTTGTGTCTGACTACTACACCAGTGGGTGAGGACATAAAATTTCACGTACAGAAAAACCCATACTGATGTTGTCGCACAAAACCATGTGACTAAGTAAGACTCCATGCGACTGTGAGTATAAAGCTGTTAAATAAGTCTAATATAGGCACTTTCAAGTGTTATTCTCATGTTGACATAATAATCATTTTTTTTGGATTATGTTGCTGCAGTCTGTTTGATTCTTTCCGGACAGTTTCGCCCATTGCTCCGATGGGCATTATCAGCAGTTGGCTAGTCGCTGTGATCTTCTTACAGGATCTGGTAAGAAGATCACTGCGACTAGCCTACCGCTGATAATGTCCATCGGAGCAATGGGCGAAACTGTCCGGAAAGAATCAACCAGACCACGACAACATAGCCCGCAAAAAGTGATTTTTATGTCAACAAAAACCGGCCGTGAAAGCTTCAATGTACAATCAAGTTCTCATAGTTTTGCTATCGACTGCATAGGGCGAGTCGTTCTACGAGTTTTTCTTGTTGTGACGAGATGACAAGGAATAAGTGAGGATATTTAATCAGAAC
Source organism: Agapetus fuscipes (assembly GCA_951799405.1). Classification (NCBI taxonomy): domain Eukaryota; kingdom Metazoa; phylum Arthropoda; class Insecta; order Trichoptera; family Glossosomatidae; genus Agapetus; species Agapetus fuscipes. The sequence goes on from OX637349.1 coordinate 2,219,397, forward strand.
AAGCACCATTATGGTACTGGCAGAAGGGGCTGAGCATTCCAACTGTCCTTCAACATATGCTGGAGGGATGTAGGTTGGCTGTGACACAAAATTTGAGAGATCCGAAATGTGGTAGGACTCACCAATGAGCTGTATGTCGGCATCGATGGCCAGACACTCCTCCTGGTAGAGGGCAGCGTGCAGGAAGATGAGGGCGGGGCGGGGGGGCGCGCAGTCCAGCGGGCCTCCTCCCCCCGCGCTGCCACTGCTGCCGCCGCTGCTGCCACTGCCGCCACCTGCAGAGCCCTCTGAGCCCGCGCCCACACTGACGCCAGACACCCCGCTGGCACGCTCCTCCACAAACTCCAGCGCACTCTGTCAACACACATATAACATGCTGTATACTTAACATCTATGAGGTGTTAAACAAACTTAGATGGCACATAAGAATAATGTATCTGTGTATCTGCGTATTGTTCTCTTATGTTTACAATGTTATGTTTTGTGACGTTTTGGTGTCTCACTGCCAGTCCTGTACATACTTGTTTAATAAATAAATAAATGAATTAGGTGGTAGTTTGTTCCACTCCATTGGGGCTGCAAACCGGAAAGCACGGTCCCTAAAATAAGTGCGTGTCTGACGGGACGGCTGGACTAAGTCAACCAGCCCACACCTCGCAGATCCGAGTGTTTCGCATCTCAAATCTATCTCAACGAGTGAGAACATGTCAGACAAATATGAAGGAGCGGCACCATCGACAGCTTTGTAAGCCATAAGATAAACACGGTAGACCACCCTCTCCAGAAATCAAAGCCAATGCAGTTTTTTTAACAATGGAGTAATGTAATAAAGTGTAATTAAATTTAGACATTCCAAATATGAGCACAGATTGAAGCCGTTTGAACTGTTTTTTCGGCTGACCTATATACAGCGTTGAGCAATAGTCAACTCGAGACATCACAAGAGCGTTAACCAGGGTCCTGACCGCCCCTGACGGTGAACATCTCCTGATTGCCTTTATCTGGCGAAGTTCAAAAAACGAGGAGGATACCGTAGTATTCAACTGTTCTCCCATTGTGAGGTTACCATCCAGTTTGACTCCTAAAAGTCTTACTGAATCAGCTGTCCCCCAATGGAGAGTGGTACACGAGTTGTCAGGAGATGATCACGCCTGGATGCTTATAATTTCCTAATTAATTGTTAAAGTGCCTTTATAAAACCATTTGGTTAAAAATGCAGCGGGGTAGCTAAGTAAGGTATATGAGAATTCTTTATGGCTGGTATACAACATTGCATTAATACAAAAATGAACGGAAGATACAACGGCACCCTTAGTGAGTAAGTTTAGTTTTCATACATTTTTTCTATTTACAATAAGGGTACATTTTAATACATTAATGTAATTTATTATTCATATTCCTTGACTTATAGGTTGGTATGAGGCTGACCACCCATACTGTAAAAAATGGTTCACTTTGCCAATGTCACCCCTGTTTCAGGGAAGGTCAGCAAAAGTTGTGGGGCTTATGTTCATTTGAGGTTTGGATTTTATTTGTAAGTACACATTCAGCATTTGTAAGCGGGAAAAAAACTTGTTGGTTTGTGGGCATACATCTGAGAGCTTTGAATGAATATATCCTTGCAACTTAGATTATAGATTATTATAGTACATGATAACATAAAAAAATTGGGTCCCATTAAAGTCAGTTCATCTTCAATCGTCCAGCAGAAATGTTGCCTCCTGAAGACCTTCACTACATTACCAACAAAACATCAAGAATAATGTCAGTTCTCCCATAACAGTTTGTCTAACATCCGAATTTTTTTTTTTTAAAGTTAATTCTATAAAAATAATTGTTACCCGTATAGTCTCAAAGTATTTGATGTGTGAGTCGGGGGAGTTGGTGTAGCCGGCGCGCACATGCACCCCCCGGTACAGCTGCCGGAAGCTGTCCTTCCAGGGGTTGTCCGCCTCGCACTCCTCCACCGACACAAACTCAAACTGGCAGGGCGCGGGGTGCAGCAGCGGCAGGTCGTACTCAAACACACTCTGGTACAGGCTCTTCCTGGAATGCCAACAGATTCATTACATGACAACAGCCTCATTAACAACTGGCAGGGCGCGGGGTGCAGCAGCGGCAGGTCGTACTCAAACACACTCTGGTACAGGCTCTTCCTGGAATGCCAACAGATTCATTACATGACAACAGCCTCATTAACAACTGGCAGGGCGCGGGGTGCAGCAGCGGCAGGTCGTACTCAAACACACTCTGGTACAGGCTCTTCCTGGAATGCCAACAGATTCATTACATGACAACAGCCTCATTAACAACTGGCAGGGCGCGGGGTGCAGCAGCGGCAGGTCGTACTCAAACACACTCTGGTACAGGCTCTTCCTGGAATGCCAACAGATTCATTACATGACAACAGCCTCATTAACAACTGGCAGGGCGCGGGGTGCAGCAGCGGCAGGTCGTACTCAAACACACTCTGGTACAGGCTCTTCCTGGAATGCCAACAGATTCATTACATGACAACAGCCTCATTAACAACTGGCAGGGCGCGGGGTGCAGCAGCGGCAGGTCGTACTCAAACACACTCTGGTACAGGCTCTTCCTGGAATGCCAACAGATTCATTACATGACAACAGCCTCATTAACAACTGGCAGGGCGCGGGGTGCAGCAGCGGCAGGTCGTACTCAAACACACTCTGGTACAGGCTCTTCCTGGAATGCCAACAGATTCATTACATGACTCATTACAAATACAACAGACTCATTACAAACTGGTAGGGCGCGATTCTGATTGTCTTACAATTCACCCATATATGATGCATGAGAGGGGTAGGTGAAGGACTCACCATAATTCTGTGTCGTTGGCGATGGTGTTGAATCTCTTGCAGACCTGCGCCACCCGGCACAGGTCCTGCTCCCCCAGGTAGGACAGGATGCACAGCAGCACCTCGTCTGGCAGCTCGTACTGCAAGTACTGGGAGACGTTGCACGCATCCACTCCCTGGGATATAGACCTGCACGCAAACAACACACAATCATTCAATAACTGTTATAACTGGATTGGTTGTGGGATTAATTTTAATTTAAAAACAATGATTAATTCAATTGTGAAATGAATTTATTGTCAAGAATCTGAGTAATCTACAGACAGAAGACGCTGAAGGCAAGATGGTAAAGGTTCAACTGTGACCTTCCTTCCCCGTGGGGTCTATTTATCAATTTTTGGGTGACACCAATATCAATTTGAATACAGCATCCTCATTGGTTAGACCCTGCAGGAGGGTAACTTAGCTAGCTAGATATAAAAAATATTGTGTCCAGCATTATGCGGCAAGGGTTCAATCTCAAGGTTTACTCAGCCTTCACAAGAAATAAGAACCAGCCCCCCGAGGAGCTGGTACACCCCCACTTCAACTGAAAGTGGTTGGTGAGGCCGGCCGCCTTACCCGTAAAAAAAAATAGATCAAGAATCGCCACATGCGACCCCTTCAGGGATAACGTAGGCAAAAAGTTGCACTATATGTGTAGTTTAGTTGCAGTATTATGGGTGCGTATGATTCTTGGCCCTGCAGATGGTTAATGTCATGTCACACCTCATGTGACCGGGTGTTACAGTGTGACAGTGTCAAACGACAAATTGGTCAAAGATAACTACAGACAACTGTCCATTGACAAATCAGTCACAAGACAGTTCTTCCACAAAACTTTTGGCCAACAACATTCCAGTCACAGATAACTTGTCAAAAGAGACCATTCATGGGCTATTTGGTGACAAGACAGTTTGTCCACATGAAATTTTGGTCACACCACCCAATATATGGATTCGTTAAAGGTTGAACTGAATAAGTGACATATTAAGCCAACATGGGTTTCTCAGATAATTGCACTTTTTTTCTTATGTTGTATGAGAAAAAAACACTAAAAAATGTGAAAATCATGTGAGTAGTTTGTCATGAGCATTTCCGTACAATTAGTTCACTTAATGATCTGGGAAACTCATTTCAAGGTTTGGAGATCATAAACGAGTTCCAGTTCCTTGGATCTCAAATTAGTAACGAAGGATCTTGCGAAGGAGAAATTAGACGCCGTATCGCCATTGCCAAAAGTGCCATGTCTAAGCTGGACAAAATATGGAAAGACCGGGGTGTGAGTAACAGCACCAAGATTAAGCTTGTCAGGAGTCTGGTCCACTCTATTTTTCTCTATGCTGCTGAAACATGGACCATAAAAGCAGCAGAAAGAAGAAAAATTGACGCTTTTGAAATGTGGTGCTGGAGGCGCATGCTTCGAATCCCATGGACGGCTAGACGCACCAATGAGTCCATTCGTCGGGAGCTGCGTTTGGATGGCTTGACTCTGGCCAACATGTGTACACGCCGTATTCTTCAGTTCTTCGGACACGTTGTCCGTGGCAATGAGGATAGCCTGGAACGACTGGTTGTGATCGGTAACTTGGAGGGGAAGAGAGGAAGAGGTAGATCCCCCACACGATGGACCGATCAAGTGAAGACAGCAGCAGGCACCTCGGTAGTTGGAGCGTTGCGGGCAGCGCAGTCGAGGGAGAGCTGGAGAAGATTGGTTGCTTCCACAAGGGTCACAACCCTCAGTAATGAGGAATAGGATTAAGAAGAAGTTCACTTAATATGAGAAGTTACATCTAAGAAAATATTTTATCCACAATTTCATGACACAGTACTTCAGTTTTACCTTCAAGGTGGCGATATGGTCACAGAATCACTTAAAATTGAGATAAAAGTTAAAATACATTTAAAACTTTTGATGCAATAAAAATATTCACAACCAAAGTAGGTATTTCAAAATTTTGTAAAGTGTGCACACCATTTTTGTGTAATTCCGACTGTTGGACTTATACTAAATACATGTCGGGGTAGAGAATGATTGTCATCTTACGTCCGTGGCCTTTTCCTTGCGGGCAGCATGCAGGCGCCTGAGGTGCCCGGCTCGTGGTGAGACGGGGGGGACTTCCTACGCAGGTCGTAGGGGCTGTGGTGCCCGGGGGCGCCAGGGGCCGCCCCGGCTGCGGCTGGCGCCGCCGCGCCCCCCACGGAGCTGGAGGAAGCAGCGGCAGCTGCGCCCCCCGCTCCCGCACCCCCTGCCACGCCCCCGCTGCCCCCCACGCCTGGCGCCGGAATGTTGTTCTGGCAAGGCGGCTCACATGGCTCTACTGGAAACACAAACATTCTCACTTTAAAACCAAAAAAAATATATATTATTTATATATTTGGTGTAGAGGCACAGGAACACATATGGGGCTATTCTTAGACATTTTAGTCGCCGGTTGAGCCCACGCTTTGACAAACTAATGATGCATTAGTATGAAGACCTGTCAATCCAAGATGGCCGCAAGTGAACAGCTGATTTGTCTTCATACAAATATTACAAAGTTCGGTGGTTGGCGTAAGGCCGGCCCCCTTACCTGTAAAAATAAATAGGTTCAACTCGCCACATGCGATCCCTTTGGGGGATAATGCGGCAAGAAGTTACACTACATGTGTTGCTTAGTTGCGTTAGTTGCGGTAGGTAAGAATGACCTTGCTGATGAAACTTCCAGCTCAGGCACCATCAGTTTGTCAAAGCGTGGGCTCAACCGATGACTAAAATGTCTAAGAATAGCCCTGTTAGATGTTTCTGATCGATGCTCAAACCCTCTTCATTCTGATTCTTTACTGTGCAGGATGCTCATCTATAACAATTTTGGGGACCGTGCTTTCCCATTTGCGGGCCCAATGGAGTGAAACAGACTACCACCGAATGTGAGGAAGGCAGATACTGTTGGTATCTTTAAAGTAGCACTAAAGACTAGAGATGCCACGAATAGTGAATTGGCCGAATACCGAATACCGAATATTCGGCAACGCTGTCGGCCGAAGCGCCGAATATTCGGCGCTTCGGAGAAGAATGCTGTGGCAAACGAGTTGGATTTTTATTTGAAAACAGTTCGCCTAGATCGGAAGGCCGATCCTTACAAGTGGTGGTCAGCAAACGAAAAACAATACCCGAACCTTTCGAAATTTGCAAAAGTTTATCTTTCTTCGCCTGGAAGTAGCGTTTATAGTGAGAGGTTATTTTCTGAGGCTGGTAACGTTTACGATGAAAAGCGCAATCGTTTGCTACCAGAAAATGCTGAAAAACTCGTTTTTATCCATCACAACTTACCACTGATTAATTTTAAGTACTAAAATGTTGTAATTTGGAAATAAATACATAATTTTTGAGTAAAATAACGTGTCTTTTTTTACATGATTTGCTATTCGGTATTCGGCCGAATAGTACGCACTATTCGGCCGAATACCGAATAGCAAAAAAGTGGCCGAATAGTCCGAATACCGAATAGTTGCCGAATATTCGTGGCATCATTACTAAAGACGCATCTTACAAAAAATCTTATCCCTGATTTGAGAGGGCCCTTGATGCGCTCTTTAATTATGTGTACTTTCTAAATAAATTATCCTTGTATATAAATAATAAATTATAATCTAAGTTGCAAAGATATATTATATCAACATTTAAAAGTCATATTAAATGCATGCCCACAAACAGACACGTGTAAGTAGGCGCTAACAAATGCTGTATGTGTACTTACAAATTAAAATCCAAGCCTCAAATGAACACAAACCCTGCAACTTTTGCAGACCTTCCCTGAAATAGGGGTGGCATAGGAAAAGTGAATCATTTTTTTACAGCATGGGTAGTCAGCTTCACACCAATCTATAAGTCAAGGGCAACTAACATACAAAATACATTTAACCTTGAAATCAAATTTCAAAATGAAATTCTGGTATCGGATGATTTTTCAAACTTAAATTTAACCCTAATGGGTTATTCTGAATACTAAGTTGTCCTGAATTGTAATTGTCTCTACCTAGGGCACGCACCATGGCAATATGGACTGATAAAAGGGCTGAACACCAAGTCTTTATTTTACTTTTCAATTTATTTTGCTCTATTACTGACTTTTAGAATGCATTCACTGTTAAAAGCTCACACCTAAATTCCTCAAAACAATTAATACCATAGATAACATACTCAGAGGAAATGACTTCATACCATAAACACACAAGAGCTGAAATGTTTGATGTATGACACATACACTTCATTTTCATAAAAATGAAATTTTATTACAATGTGGTAGACAATAGATGAAAATACTTCAGAGATATCTATATACATAGCTATGCATAATATGTGGGTTAATATATTATCTGTGCATACTTCAGATGGTGTAAATATAGTATAAACTAAAGCGGTAACAGCTGATACGTTGATAATGCTTGTACGCATTTGAAAACAAACTTACCAAAAGTGATCTATCTATGCAATAAAATATGAATGCAAGATAAACAATAACTCAAATTTACAACTGCTGAATAAATAAATAAAATTTGGAACTATTTTATTTATCTCTTTGTAAAAAAACTGAATACCTACCAAAGTGAAATGACCTGGCAAAGCGATGCCATTCTTAAATAGCCATTTATTTTGTTTGTTCCAAATTCAAACATACAAAAGTTTTCAAATTTTTGAGAAAAACAGTGCCACCAACATGACAGATATGACATACTTTCTTATTTTCATATTTCAGCTGTCAAGGAAAGAAAACTTCCTAAAATATTGATTTTTATGATTTGTTGTGTAATATTTTATTTCCGTTTGATTTCATTATAAAAATAAACAGGTCAAAGGTGATGTTTGTAATAATGTTGAATTACAGAGGAGATAAATTCATGAACACTTTTATGAATAAATTATCCTAAGGTTTGGATTTATAGAAAAAAAATGGCCTGAATTAAGCTTTACTTCAAAAAAATAATGTATGCAAGTGTAGATATGAAAATTATGAAAACAAGGGTTCCGTTGCATATGTAAATATAACAGAGGAAGTTGATTTATCCATTAGGAAATGCATATAGGCCATTCAAAGTTTAGCCGAACACATTAATGCTTTTCTTTATTATTTGATTGAAATGTTTGTGTTTACCATTTGCCTTCAAGTGAGAAGTGGATGCGATGTGGAATTACCAGAGTTTACAAACGGCGTGTGCAGTGTACGGACATTTGCATAATATGGGAGTTTTGTATTTATGCCAAGGGAACATAATATCCCACACTTACGGCGGATTATTGAAATTATACGGTAATGTGGGATAAATAAACCTGGAAGAGTCTATTGTAGTTGTACGTTTCGTGGGAATTCAGGTGCATACAAAGTAGGAGTACAAAAGGAACAACCTTAGTTTTTTGTAGGAAAAAAAGTCAACGGAGAAGCAATGGTCATATTATGCATCCACATATCAAAAATCGATAACCACATTGGGATATTGGGGTGATTGAGGGTGTGTATTGATAAAGGCTGAGCGCTTACGGGACCATATTGCCGATTGGGAAACGATCTGTCAATATGCAGGCCGCCTCGCTCCCAGACAGAGACGAGTCCAAATGCTCGCAATTACTCACCAGACTGTGTCCGGGACGGCAAGGGCATCCTATTGCCGCCTTTTCTTCGCGATCTGCGTACATAAGGACGTGACGAGGAGAACGTGGCACTAGGCATATTTCAACTAAACTTCTTTCCCTGCAAATTAATCCCTAAACAAAGGAGACACCCGCACCAACATTGGCAGCCATTTTCTGTTTGAAATGGAAGGCGGATGAATGTGACCGCACAGTCAATAAGGGAAAGAGAACACGCATTGAAATCACGACTTGTTACACATTACGAGTTACGAGCGGGTTCCTTCTTTGGGTCTCAGATTTTGGGTTTCACGTTAACACAAAAATAACAGTTTTGGTTCGGCACATATCAGCCGTAAATTCCCAAAACTGAACTTTACCGACCGCAACTGGCGTGAAGTTCGTTCATCACATTCGTTTTGAAGCCGAACGTCATTCGGAAGCACTCGGGTCATTATTCGGCTTTGCGAAGCGACTAATGCCTAGCTTCACTATCATCAACTCGTAGCTATCTTCAGTCGGTTCCAGAATAATAATAAATTCGTCAATTTGACGTTTACTGTCGATTCATTTATTTATTCAACATTTAGTTTTTTACATTATAATAAATATAAAATCATCACAATGGGGTTATTAATATCCTGCTTCTCCTCGATCGGAGCCTGTGTTGTTTTATCGAGTATCTACGTAGCGAGCCTTTACATTTGGAACTCCCCACATAGCAGGTGAGATTTTTGGTTGAACAAACAAAACACCATTTCCGTCTTAAATTCTTTATTAATACACCCGCGTCAATGCCAAGAAATAATTAATTTATGTAAGCTTAATTGGCATGCGTGCGTTTAAAAAAATGAGAATATTTTAATATTTATTTGATGAGCACTGTTTTTTTATGAATCCTACCTCAAGATCCACTGCAAGCATGGTCGACGCTATTGTAAGCACCCAGCTGTTGTAAGACTGAATGAACCAATTGCTATTTCTGACCAGGTTTTGATAAGGCATATAATTTATTAATTTTTAAATTGTACTTTTTTGTGCTCCGTTAGGAATTGAATAATTGAAGGTTTCTCAGACAAATGCACCGTTTTTTTGCATTTAATATGAATCTCAGATGATATATATCTTTGCAACTTAGATTTAGATTAGATTTAGTGGGTATATCTTTGCAACTGAGATTATAGATTATTAACCGTTAGTTTTATTTCAGAGATCACCCATCCACCATAAAGCGGAGATTTGTCAGCGTAGTGGTGATGACTATAATATCCACCCTGTTTCTCTGGCTGTGTCTGTCCAAGGAGACCATAGACAAGAGCAGCCTGCTGGACCAGATGGGCTTCAGGCTACCCGGCCTCCTGTACGCCATCACTCTCCCACTCTTCCTCACCATGATCCTCTACCTGGGTCCTCTCAGTATGTACGCTCTCTCTGGGATGTGGAAAGTCTATGCAGGTAATTTCATCCATCATTTTAGCAACGCAACTAAGCTACATATATAGTGTAACTTATTGCCGCATTATCCACGAAGGGTTCACTTTGCCAATGTCACCCCTGTTTCAGGGAAGGTCGGCAAGAGTTGCAGGGCTTATGGCCATTTGAGAATTGGGTTTTTATATTGTAGGTCCACATGCGGCATGTGTGAGCGTGAAATTATGCGTGTCTGCTTGTGGGAATGCATTTAATATGAATCTCAAATGATACATATCCTTGCAGCTTAGATTTAGATTTAGGTTTCGCATTTGGCGAGTGGAGCCAATTTATTTTTACATGTAAAGGGACATGCCTTACGCTAACCACTTCAGTTGAAGTGAGGTTTCCCAGCTAGCAAGGGGGCTGGTACTAATTTATTGTGAAGGCTGAGTAAAACTTGCCAGTATTTTATTTTGGGTTTAAAATAAACACCGAAACGGGAAATCATTTCTGACACCCTCGGTGGGATTCATACCGGATTCATACCCGGGGAATGCAAGCACTCTACCAACTGAGCTAACGACCGGACTTCCAGCTATTACATTAGTCAATCCATAGGTAGTTGGGGCGCTACCCACAGCGCTCCAACTACCGAAGAGCCTGCTGCTGTCTTCACTTGATTGGTCCATCATATGGAGGATCTACCCCTTCCTTTTTCCCCCTTCAAGTTACTGATCACAGCAACAATGTTTTTCTAAGAACTTAAGTATATGGCGGTGCATATATTGGCCAGAGTCAAGCCATCCAAACGTAGCTCCAGACAAATGGACTCATTGGTACGTCTAGCCGTCTAAGAGATTAGGAGCATGCGCCTCCAGCACTACATTTTGAAAGCTACAATTTTTCTCCTTTCTGCTACTTTTATGGCCCTCCACTAGGGGTGAATAATTCTGTCGTTGATTCCAGAGCCGATGTACTGGTGGAACAACGTCGGGGACCTGATCTGGGTGAGGAACCACGTGGTGGCCCCGCTGTCCGAGGAGTTCACCTTCAGGGCGTGCATGATGCCGCTGCTGCTGCAGTGCCTGCCCTCCTTCAGCGCCATCATCGTCTGCCCGTTCTTCTTCGGAATCGGTAACGCTCTACCAACATTCCTAACCCGCCTAACAGGCACAGCGCGGCGTTTCTGCTCCATGTATAACATCATGAGTGACATATTAACTGAACTGCCTCATAATATTATGACTACGAAAAAAATATTGTGTTCCAAAAATAGACATATAATATTTTTATTATTGGTCACGTAGGCCAGGTATTTTTTTTTTTTTTTTAAGAAATCCTGTGCGGGAGACTCCCTAGATTCTAAAGACTCTAGGGGTCTATGACACTTGTTGTAGTGCCGCAGAGGTGTACGAGCTTGGTCGTCGCTACAAAGCGCCAATACTCAAGCAAGACCCAGTTGCTGTAAGGCTGGATGGACCTTTGGTGACCGGTCATTGGTAAAGGTTTTTTTTATGAATTTTTCAACCCAGCAAAGAGCACATTCGAAATATAAATGGTATATTTTTTGTGCTCCGCCGGGATCCGAATCCACAACCTTCCATTTACGAGACCGAAGTGTTGCTACTACGGACTACGGACCGGTCCAAGATGCCAACGACACGCGGTGTACCTGAGCGGTTACCCATCCAAGCACTGACCACGCCCAATGTTGCATACCCAAGGTATGTACATGCTACTGAGTTGAGTAGCTTCCTAATTAATGTAAACAAAACCTTTTTTTTAAACTAATCAGTTTACAAGGTCAACTTCAATTTTTTTTTTAAATATTCTGAAATGAAAATGAATGCTTTGAGTTTATTGGTGTGTAGTTTATCCAATAGGAGTATGTTAAACGATTGTTGATCTTATTGCTGTGTAAAAACTTGTGATCAGTTCAATGAACCTGGATCCGCGTTCCGACACCCTGGAGGTTAAAAGCCAACTAATTGAAATTTTGGATACTTTGCCATAAATGTTGAAAGAGCCTGAGTTAACATGTTGACTTGGGGATTTTTGGGACAGGAGGACTCTTCACTCTGCTAGTGTGGAGCTCAGGATACTATAGATCACCAACTCCTGTATGGATGCCCCTGTAACTAAAGGATTTAATAGGTATGTAGGGAAAATAAAAAATATAGGGAATTTTTTAATATGGAAAAAAAAAACAAAAGATGATGGACAAGGAGAAAAAAAATGAAATCGCTTGCCCGGCTAAGAGCCACAGGCTTGTGTAAATTATGATTATAAATACTGTGATTATAAATACTGTGTTCCTTGACTTATAGGTTGGTATGCGGCTGACCACCCATGCTGTAAAAATGGTTCACTTTGCCAATGTCACCCCTGTCTCAGGGAAGGACGGCAAGAGTTGCAGGGTGTATGTCCATTTGAGATTTGGTTTTTATGTTGTAGGTTCACATGAGGCATGTGCAAGCGCGAACTTGTACGTGTCTGGTTGTGAGAATGCATGTAATGTGAATCTCCAATGTAACATATCTTTGCAACTTAGATTAGATTAGATTAGAATACTGTTGTGGTTTGTAAAAAAACAGTAAATTCTAGCAAGAGTCACAATTAGTGTTGAAAGAATTCTCCGGAGCGCAGCTTTAGTTTTGAAGCAGACTTTCAAGAAACACCTCGTTGAAGACAAATTAGCTCATTATCGAAAACATCATCACACCACATGGATGATCTCTAAGCGGGAAACCAGAGAGACATAGGCGGTGCCGTCACTGGACCGATACAGTGTGAAGCAAATCAACGAAGAAGAAGACTAGTGCATATAAATATCAAGTGAAAAAGTTATACAATTACCGGCAGTTGATTTTCAGCTGATGAGACAATTATTTCTCAAATTTGTTGTATGTTGTATGTAGTATTTAATTTAAATTGCACATCGGGCAGAAAAATCAACATAATTATGTCATTACACCTTTATTTATGCATGTTTTTCTTTTATTTTCAGCTCATTTTCATCACATGATTGAAAAATTAAGAAACGGCTGGGATCTGTCAACAGCTGTCAAAGTATCATGTAAGTGAATAAGAGTTTAAGGCTTACACGGCCGGCTGATGATGCTGGAGAGTTTCTTTCCGGGATCTGTTGCCGTGGTCTGTTGGAGCTGGAGCTTCCGGATGTTTCTTTCATGTTTACAATAATTATAAGTACACGGTTCATTATTTTTTTGTGATTGGATATTACACAAACGGTTATAAGAGTAAATGTGTAGTTATAATTATTGCAAATATGTCAAACGATCGTAATTCCAACCTAAATCTAACAGTTTCTTTCATGTCTATAATGGACTTCTTTAGCGTGAAATTGAAATGATGAAGATGATCCACAATTTCATCTAGATCATCTTAGACAGATGCCCATCGTAGAGATGGGCGAAACGTCCAGAAGCTCCAGCTCCCACAGACCACGGCAACAGATACCGGAAAGCAACTCTCCAGCATTGTCATGTATGATTTAAATTTTTTGTAATTCAGTGAACTTAATTCAACCATAGAGAGAAGATCAACAATATTCTTAGTGAAAATATAACTGTTATCTTGCTTTCAGGTTTCCAGTTTGCATACACCACATTATTTGGGGCGTACTCGGCTTTCTTATTTGCTAGAACAGGTATTTTTTTTTATTCAAATTGATTAAATCACCTCATTTATAGATAATAATAATTCTAAGATTAGGATTTATTTGGTAAGCGCTGTTTTTGTGTGAATCACACCTTGAGAGCCCTCTGCGAGCTTGGTCGACGCCATTGAAAGTGGCAATTCTCAAGCAAGACCCAGTTGCTGTAAGGCTGGATGGAGCTTTGGTGACCGGTTTTTAGTTAAGGTATATGAATTTTTCAACCCAGCGAAGAGCATATTTGAGAATATAAATGTTTTTAGGCTTTCACGGCCGGATTCAGATGCTTGATTTTTTCGTTCCGGGTTTTGACCGTGGTCCATAGTTTTTGCTTCTTTTCTTCTTTCTTGATACTTTTTGAAGACCCGAAGAACCAAAAAGTCAAGCAATATAAATGTAATTTTTTTGTTTCCTGCCGGGAGTCAAACCTACGACCTTCCATTTACAAGTCCGAAGCGTTACCACTAGACTAAAGACCGTTCATATATCTATATCTCCTTATTCCACCTCCTCTCTTTATAACGAGATGAGGAGGCTACGAGTTGCCGTTATAACTAGGGGAACTCGTAGAGCGATTCTTATTCACCCATTTGCAGGCGACGTCAAAACTATGAAAACTTGTCAGTCTTACAGCACATTCCTTTGCCAAACTGCCCGTTTCAGACTTTTCCATTTACAAAAAACCATCTCGCAGACATCCACAATACCCCTCCAAAGCTGGAAAGACTCACAAAGCTGAATCTAGAAGAAGACTTAAACTGACTTGTCTTGTCTTGTATCCTGCCGCCATTCCTCTAGGGGTGGCCGGTACCTCCACATAAGTGCCTCCACTTGACTCTGTCCTTGCATACTTTTTTCATCTCATCTAATTTCATCACTCTTTTAATGCACACTCTTCTCTTGTTTCCACTCTGTAAATTCCATTCATTCACAATCTCACTTATCTGATCAATCCATTCTTTCCTAGGTCTTCCCCTTCCACGCTTACCTATTACGTTCCCTTTTTACACTCTTTTTGTCAGTCGGTCTTCATTCATCCTTTCAATATGTCCAAACCATCGCATTACACTTCTTTGAACTTTCACTTTCACGCTTTCTTTTACTCCGCATTCATTCAGAACCCATTCGTTTCTCACTCTATCTTTCAGTGTTTTTCCTGTCATACTTCTCAAATGAGCCATTTCTACAGTGCATACCTTATTTACTTCTCTTTGATTTCATGACCATACTTGAAAATACATACACCGCTCCACGATGGCTCAGTTGGTAGAATGCTTGCATTCCATACTGTGAGCTCAGACTCAAATCCCACCGAGGGTGTCAAAAATGATTTCCCGTTTCAATGTTTATTTCAAACCCAAAATAAAATACCGGCAAGGTATACTCAGCCTTTACAAGAAATACGTACCAGTCTCTTTGGGAGCTGGGAAACTCCCACTTCAACTTAAGTGGTTGGCGTAAAGCCAGCCCCTTACCTGTAATGACAAATAGGTTTCACTCGCCACATACAACCATTATAGGGACAATGCAGAAAGAAGTTATCCAATATGTGTAGCTTAGTTACGTGATTGCAAAGTGAACCAATGCATGCTTTACAAAGACAACTCTGGTTGTCAAGGGCAGGCTATAATCTAATTTGCAAAGATATATTAACATTTAAAGCTCATATCAAATGCATGCCCACAAACAAACACGTGTAGTTCGTGTTTACAAATGCTGAATGTGTACTTACAAATAAAATCTGTGTTATGGCCGAGGGGGCCAAGTGGGCTGATCTTTCAAGCGTATTTGGAATAGAATAACGTTGGTTCGATCCCCGCTTCATTTGACCATAACTTTTACCCTGGTTCAACAGATGCAATTGGGTAATTATTAATTAATAATTCATTAAAATAAACTTTAATGAATTATCAATTGATGATATTCATACCTGTTTCTGGCCAGGCAGAATAGGTTGGTTAATTGCATACCTCTTCACAAATCTATTTAATTTTTTTTTTTTTTTAAATAGATTTGTGGAAAGGAATGCAATCCACCAACCTATTTTGCCTGGCCAGTTGTCTTCATGCAAAAGCAGAAGCTTGTGTGCATGCAACGGCATCTGTTGAACCAGGGTCGAAGTTATCGTCGCGGGATTCGAACCAGCGTTATCCGGTTCCAAATAACCTGTCTTGATCCCCGCGGCCATAAGACCGACAGACTTCAAATTAACATAAGCCCTGGAACTTTTGCCTACCTTCCCTGACACAGGGGTGACACTGGCAAAGTCCAAGGCTGCATTTGGATTATAGTACTATTGAGATAAGAGAACTGTACATGTAACATTGTTTTCAGGTCATTTTGCCGCTCCATTGGTCGCGCACGCCTTCTGCAACCACATGGGTCTGCCCAGCTTTGGGGAAGTGTGGCTCTACGAGCCCAAGCAGCGCCTCGTCATATCCTTTCTGTTTGTGGTGGGGCTCGTTACGTGGTGCTTCCTGCTGTCCCCGCTAACGACGCCTTCCTACTATTACAACACCATTCACTGGCACGAAGTCTCTTAGAATAAAGCGTTTGTGAAAAAACTTTAAGTATTATTTTAAAGCAATTAATTATCGATTTTTTTACATGAAATTTTTTTGTATTTTTAATATGCTTTCAATACTAAAATGGTTGATTTGAATACGGCACGAAGTACCAAAATATTAAATTTTCAATTAAGTTTGCAGTTTGGTTTTATATGTCAAGGCAAATAACTTAAACACGGCTCTAACAGTGCTATTCACACACAGCAAATCCATGGCTAATCCGCTGCTCAAAGTGAATTGACCATAAAAAAGTTAGCCCTTTCATCAGCAATGGATCAAATGTGTGAATGGATGAATAACACTGTATGTCCCTAACAAATGTTCTCAAGTGTTAAAAAAACTGGTTCAACTGCAAGTTGAATTTTGAAAGTTCACCAAAGGCACTTAATATCTGATGAGCCTCAGAGACTGGGTTCCAAACCAGAAGATCCGTAACGCACTGGTGACACTGATGTCATGCAGCGAGTGGTCTGCTTAAAGTGGCGCTGGGCTGGTCACGTCGCAAGGCAGGACCATGACAGATGACTGAAAAGGATCGTCCAGTGGGGGACAAGAATGTCCAAGTGGGGAGTGGGGAGACCCCAACTGAGGTGGCTGGACGACTTCTTCTCTGTCTATTGGCTGAACACAGCAGCCAATAGACAGAGATAGAGAACATTGGAGGAGACCTACGTCCAGGAGTGGACTGAGAAAGAAAAGGAAGATGAAATATCAAGCACGGGAACAACAGTTTGTACCAAAATATATGGCAAAGATCACCGTGTGAATTACATTAAGAATTCAGTCTGTTGATTTTAGTACAAGATTCTGACCTCAAATATGCTTTCCCGTTTTTCTCAGTTAGACTATTTTGGCATTTCGTGCCTTTTTGTATCAACTATTTATTTTGTTTAATTTTTAATCTAATTGAAATACTATAATTAGATTTGATTTAACATTTACATTTGAGGGATGATTTTAATTCTTTCAAATGTCTTATAACTCCTCATTAGTTTGTATAATTTGTTTGAATTGTGTTTAATTAATTATTATCAACTAGTCATTTTAAATGAGGTGCTTCTGTATTTTATTCATTTGTGTATATTATACGTGGTCCTGTCCATTTGACATAAGTTGCAGGTTGGCAAACTGAACAAAATCTTTGCTAAATTTATAAATAGACTCGGCACATTTGAACATTTCATAAATATATACTTGTATATATATGAGGATAATTTATTTATTGATTTGTTTACATGACAAAAGAGCGCCGTTTTTGTGTGTGTCGCACCTCAAGGGCCCTCCTAATCATGAATGAGATATTTTATAACGGTGCCGTTTCAGTGCTCCCTTAAAAATGCCAACAGATTCCGAAACTCTCACTCCAGGTGGCAGTCTGTTCCACTGAATCGGTCCCGCAAACCGGAAAACGTGATCCCCAAAATTAGTGCGTATTTGACGGCGAGGCTGCATCAACCTGACAGCTCGACACCCCGCTGATCTAAGTGTCCGCCCCCTCACACTCACCTCAACGGGGAAAACATGTCTGCCAGATATGATGGAGCCGAACCATTTAGGGCTTTACCATCAAACCATCAAAATACCATCAAACACACACGGTAGACCACCCTCTCAGGATAACGAAGCCAATGTAGTTCTTTCAACAGCGGAGTAATGTGAGAGAATTTGGACATCCCGAAAATCAGTCTTGCGGCCGCATTCAGAACAGACTGAAATCTGTTCAGTTGCTTTTTTGTTCCCTAGCCGGGCTGGAGGTAAGACAGAGAGTCATAACTTCTAATATTATGTTGGTAGTTTAAAAATACATTCAATCACTATTTACTGCATTCAGTATTACTGCATATCGCCACCTTAAACGTAAAACTGAATAAGTGCTGATTCATTGATTTGAGAAATCATGAATAAAACATTTTATTTGGTGTAATTTCTGATAGTCTAATCTAATCTAAGATCACCTTAAAGCAGCGGTTTCCAAACTGGGAGGCGCCAAAAACGTATGTATATTAGTATTAGCATATGAATTAATAAAATATAAAGAGGGGAGGAGAAAAAACTTCAAGGTTGGAAACCGCTGGTGTAGTCTTTTTCATACAAATAATCTTTTCTACTCTCTTCAAACTCTTAACCCTCTCAATCCTGACATTATTTTTAAATTTTTGTGTCAATTTATTTTATTTTTTTAATTCTACAATTATACAAGTTATTCTTTGTATTTTTAACCCTACAGTTCTGAGTTGATTTTTCCAGTCTGCCAACTTTGTGTTAATTAAGATTAGCTAATAAAATTAATGTGATTTATATATTTTTGTGGAATCGGTAGTATTCATAAAGTATTCAAGTTGTTATTCTAAGGACCGTGCTAAAAACTGCCACATTCAAAATATTTTGTACCTCGTTAGGGAATAGTCGTCAACTAATTAAAGCATAATTAGACATTTAATTAATTAATATATTTTGTAAATACAAATCAGATGGTTAAAAGTTTGTCCAAAATTTGTACTTAAGTCAATGGAAACACAATAATTTTACAAAATATCAAGTTGCCTCCTAAACTTATTATCCATATTATGTCTACTGCTTATTCTTCAAAAAAACAATTTCACTAAGCATTTTGAATTTTTTAAGGTTTTTCACATCATGAAACGCAACTAAGCTACACATATAGTGTAACTTCTTGCCTGCGTTATTCCCGAAGGGGTCGCATGTGGCGCTTCGGGACCTATTTATTTTTACAGGTAAGGGGGCCGGCCTCACACCAACCACTTTCAGTTGAAGTGGGGGTTTCCCAGCTCCCGGGGGGGGCTGGTTCTCATTTCTTGTGAAGGCTGAGTAAACCTTTGAGATCGAACCCTTGCTCTCGGTATGGAATGCAAGCACTCTACCAATTGAGCTATCGACCTTTTTACGAGCTTGATCGTCGTCGCTACAAAGCGCCAATTCTCAAACAAGACCCAGTTGCTGTAAGGCTGGATGGACCTTTGGTGACCGGTCATTGGTAAAGGTTTTATGAATTCAACCCGGCGAAGAGCAAATTTGAAAATATAAATGGTATATTTTTTGTGCTCCGCCGGGAATCGAACCCACTTTTTGAAAAATTCCTTTTTAGATAGTATTGAAAAAATTATGAAATAAGAAACAAAGTTTTATTTCTACTGACAGTTTTTTTCTTTTGCTTTTTGTCATGTACAGCATTATTTTCATGAGAAAACTAAGATACTCATGTTTTTTTAGAGATATTTAAATTGGTCCGGTCGATAGCTCAGTTGGTAGAGTGCTTGCATTCCATGCCGTGAGCTCGGGTTCGAATCCCCACCGAGGGTGTCAGAAATGAATTCCCGTTTCGGTGTTTATTCAAACCCCAAAATAAAATACCGGCAAATGAGTACCAGCCCCCTCGAGAGCTGGGAAACCCCCCCTTCAACTGAAGTGGTTAGTGAAAGGCCGGCCCCCTTACCTGTAAAAATAAATAGGTTCCACTCGCCACATGCGAAACCCTTCGGGGATAGCGCGGCAAGAAATTACACTATATGTGTAGCTTAGTTGCGTTGCTTGAGATTGGCTAGCAGCAACCCTCCAAGAATTTGTAAATTTACCATGTTGCTCATTTTAGAAAAAAAAAACTTAGATTGCTGCCTTTTTTAGTGACATGTATGACTTCTGTACAGATTTTTGTACAACAAGAATTGTGAATTTGGAATAGAAGGTATCAAAATGGCGTCTGATTGTGTTCAAGTACAAAGTTGTAATTTTTTTCATCCTGCTGTCGCTATTGTTTCACTCTATGGTGATGTGAAGTAATTTTAAATGTCGGTCAACGTAGGGTTGGTTGTTTTAACTATAATGTATAAAGGAGTAAATATTATAATTTTCTCTTAAAGATCAACTTAGAGTCTTATGCAAACAATAAGCTTTCTCCCTAGCAACCCGGCTGGTTGCCGTCACATTTTTTTACATCATTTGCGCAGACTCCATTCGATTGACTTTAAACGACCAGCCCAAAGTGTTGACCAATATCTGCTCATTTTGGCCCTCCTTAAATTTCTAGTTGAAAATAGTAGTGAATTATAAATTCTGGATTTATAGTCAAATTAATTTTGAAAAATATTGAACGCTTTTGGTTTCCTTAGAAAATGGTTTATGTAAAGCGGCAGATGTAGCCATTTATTTCACATTTGAATTTGGAATAAAGTGAGGTTGGTTTATATGTGATGTGAGGAAACCAAAGACAAAGATTGTTTTTTTTTTGTAAGTAAGGAATATTTTTGTCGTTGTGGCAATCTTTCACATTTATTTTATTTTATGCATTCATAATAGTTAAACATGTACCAAATATTTATTTTTATTTTTGCAATGTCATCCCTACATTAAAGTATGAGGTACGCGCATGCATTGACATAGACAAAATTGTGTTGTCACCCAGCCTGGTTGCCAGGGAAAAGGTAAACAAATAGCTTGTTTTTGTTTCCTAAAGACTGCAGTCCCATACATGACTGACATTTGCTGGCCGGTTCCCGAGTCCATTCAGTATACATATTTCTCATGCTTGTTTTGTCTGTATATCCAGAGATCTGTACCCTTAGTACGAGTTGTAAAACTTGAGAAAAGTAAAGTTTACGGAAAATATTAAAGCGTGATTTCTCCCAAAATCTGCCATTTTTGTTTCTTACACTTTGTGGTCTTAGCAAAAGAGTTACAGTGATGAAGAAAATCAAGTTCAAACAAACAAAAAACGGCAGATTTTGGGGGAAATCACTCTTTAATAATTGCCGTAAACTTTACATTACTCAAGTTTTGCAACTCGTACTGAGGGTATTGTACATACTTAGATAATTTCCTAAATATTGTAAAATTTTCACATTGTGCCTCTATTATTCATAAGGATGTTTATTGTGTGTTCATTATGCACAGAGCTTGTTATCGCTTTGAAAAGTTTTTAAATCAAATTGTTTTGTAGCCTTATTGAATAAAACAAAATGGTGAATTATATTTTGTGTCAAGTTGAAGTATAAACAATGATTCTTATGAAAATATTGTATCAGATTTTAAATTACTTATTGTCGGAGTGCCATAGATAAGTAGCCGTTTTCAAATTTACAAAATTAAATTTAAAATGTACTGGCTTAGCTTAGCTTCTTTGATCTAAATCTAAACTGTTTGTATAAATTTAATTAATAGAAGTTATAAATTTCCCACTGTATATAGTATTGTGAGAGTTGTGAACTAATTAAGGATCTATTGAAAGAAATGTATGTCTTCAAAAATTGGTGATTTAAGCTACTTAAGAATGTTTTGCGCTTCAAACTTAATAAACGAATCAATATACATAATATATCAATAAACATAATAATATATGTGTTCATAAAAAAAGAATTTTGTTTCAGTGATGCTCATAATAAACCTGTAGCCATTGAGTTATAACATAGTGGAGATGCAAGTAGACACCTGTACCTGTACCTATACCTGTTTCAACCTACAACACTTAGTTAGGAAGAGAACAATGATACTCCCAAGTATCGACACACTGTTAACAGGCAAAAGATAAAGTTGTTAGGATTTTTTTTTGCATTGTTGGCATTGCTAAAATGTCACGTCTGCGCGGATATCCTGCGCACCTGTTGAAATTATTGTGGTCGGTGAATTTTGAAAGAAAAATTACATTATTATAAAACGAACACAAAATGGAGAAAGCAAGAAAACATCGGATTTCATATTATTATTAAGTATTCTGTGGTGTTTTACAGGTCTGATTGACACGTGAGCCTCAGTAGTCATAGAAACATGTTTTTATGCATCAAATTCTATGTTTTCTTGCTTTCTCCGTTTAGTGTGTTCGACACCCAATTATAACACATTTATATCTTAAAATAATGCCTTTTTCCTTTAAAGATTATCAATTTTATCAATCACAAGATTTATAACGTGCGCGTGCTATATTCAGACTGGTTCGGGCAGTCATTATATTTGCAATGCTGTTAACTTTCTAGAAACATTTTTACATTCGCACGAGTGTTTTTGTACACATGGAAATGCAACTGCCAAGTTATTTGCTCTCTTTCTTGCTAATGACCATTTTCGTAACTAAGTTGAAACAGATATATAATGGAATGAAAAAAAACGGATTTTACTGACCATGGAAAGAGAAGAACGATTTTCTCTACGTTTCGTCAGAGTCATATCCGACGTCTTCAGGAGGCGTGTGTCTTCTACAAGGAAGAAACACGAACTGTTGAACTATTGTTGTTTGCTCGAGGTCGAAGGTTGTAGGTAGGTACATTTATTGACCTTCGGTGATGCATTCATAGATGTCGCAATAGCTACACGTGTACGGAAGGA
Organism: Agapetus fuscipes; assembly: GCA_951799405.1. Taxonomy (NCBI): domain Eukaryota; kingdom Metazoa; phylum Arthropoda; class Insecta; order Trichoptera; family Glossosomatidae; genus Agapetus; species Agapetus fuscipes. Next base: position 2,241,852 of record OX637349.1, read on the forward strand.
CGATACTATGTCATCTTGTAAAACCGTCCGATTAATGAAAGGGTGGATCAAAGAAGTTATTCCGTCCGTTTTTTTTCATTCCAAAAAATGTCCAACGACCGTAATCATAATTTAAAATCTTTAATCAGATACATATTGTCTATTTTCATTCAAATAATTTCTAGTCCACAGATATTGTAAGCCAATGGTTCGTATGGGCATAAATACCCTTAATTAAAAACTTCAGAAATAAAAAATCATTTTTCAAATGGAGCTGTCTCGTTGCTATGATGTGTAAAAATTATCATCAATTATGTTTGATTGATACTTGCCAGTGTTTGTATTTTATCGTCATCTTAATTTGTACTTCACAATTTTTTCTTGTGGGATGTTTGTGCTTTTTGACAACAAAAAATGTACGCTATAACAAGTTAATAAAGCATTGAATAAACTAATATATTCACTAATATGTGTTTTATTCTGTGTGACACTGAAGACATCGTGAGATGGAGTAGGAATAGGAGACGGAGACAGGTCCATGTACTTAGACGAATGAGCGAAAGAAGGCTAACCCGAATCGTGGCACAGGTGATACCAGATCGCCCTCCTTAAAGATGGAAGAACAGCTGGTCTCCTGCATCACAGGAGGCTCCACAATAAATGAACCTAGATCTACAATAAGGGGAAGAAGAAGAAGGGTTTTATTCTTTGAAATAAAAAAAGTGTTTTTTTTTAACAATATTTTATTATACAACATTCAATCAATATCACCTACAAGTCATTTTAACACAGATATAAGTTTTTTTCAACATTTCATTCTTGTTCCTCCTAACTACACAATGGAGTCTGCTCATTCAAAATTTTCCTCGGCTGGATGACGTCACATATTGCTACCCATATTTAAAAAAGATGGAAACAAATCCCTATAATCAGGGATTTTTTAAATTTATTTTACAGCATTGTGAAACATACGTAAAGTCACATCCAATGACATATAATTATGATAAATACAACATCTTTTAATTTACCTACATAATATTGTACGATAGTATGTCCTGTCTTTTGTGTAATATTTTGTTTCGTACGGATGACAGCGTCAAGACAGTGTAGGTTAGATTCATAACTATGGTTGAAACTAATCACAAATGCCCAGCATGTTGACGTCAATTTTTTTCCCGCCTGATTCAAATGAGCAGACTCCATTATCCTTACAATAAAAACAAATTATTTCACGATATGTCAACACAGAGTGAAGTCAATATTAAAAACGTATACATTTTTAAAGTAAGAAGTTGCATTATACTTTGCTAATGATGAAAAGATGAAGAGAATAAAGTTTTAAGCTTTCGCTTTCATCGTCAGTGTTAGATGACATAGTTTTTCTAGGATTAGACCATGTTTTATTTGCAGTAATTTTGTCTGCCGACGTTTCATTCCCTCAAGCAGGGAATCGGGAAACTATGCCATTAGATAAAGAGGTATTTGTAAGACATTGTTTCAAAAGATCAGTAACCTCACTTGGAGATTGTGCCTACTACATTAAGTAATAAAAGACTAACTGCGCATTCTGATTCACAAAAAAACTGAAAATCGGATTATAGATCTGGAATGAGGACGTCCAGCATCTATCCACCTTTTAGGAGGTCTTCCAGCTGGGTGCTGACCTATTGGCATCTCATTAGCTACGATGTGTGCGAGTCTTTCATGACTCAATTGGGAGACACAATCTCTCCATCCCACTATGTCCGCTTTCTTGCTATTTCACTGACTTTTTGCATGTGGTCATTGCAGATGCAATCTCACAATCTTCAATCTAAGAACTTTCATTTCAGATGTTCTGAATAGTCCTTTGGTTCTTCTCAAGTTCGCTCTAGCTTTTACACCTTTTACAGAATACATATTTTTTAATTCTGATTCCTTTATCTTTATCGATAGCACATGCCTATTTTTTGAAAGGTCTAGTTTTTAAAAAGGACTTTACAAGGACATAGCAAATTAATTTACATTTCAAATCATCTAAATTGACATCAAAGTAAAGGACCAATTGTTGGCATCTAGTTATACGTCATATTTACTTAAATTCTACTTTATTATATTCCCTATCAAATACATCTAGAAGGACTCCGCGCCCGCTTCATCTTCACATTTACACAAATGAAAGCAATATGTTGAATTTTATCACAGAAGAGTTACAAAACATTCTACGTCTTATCCAATGAACAATTACAAATCGTTTCTTGACTGATTTACAAAGAAATACAGTGGAACCTCTGACAAAATGATAATTTCCTGAATCTAGCTTTTTTTGTTACGCACAATTTCAGAAAAACAAATGTAGTCCTCACAAATGAGCAACTAGAATCTAGCCCTACCAGTAATTTAAATGAAGATACCTATTTGATTATTTGACAGCTGGTGTGTTGTCTGAACATGAGTGGAGTTCCATTGCTTTCCATCATAATGGCACAAGATGGCCGCCAGCAAAGAGCTGACTTTTTTATGACAGCAGTACTTAGCAAGCCCGCCAAATGCCGACACTTTTTTTTAATTACTCGTTACGGGAGGTTCCACTATATTTGGAGCTTACAAGATGAGTCTAAACTGTTTCATCACAATACTGAAAGGTTAAAAAAACATTGTCGCCCTTTTTTTTTTGAACGAAGATATTAGCATCTGAGCTATAAAGTATTTAAAATTCAGTTCAATGTTCAGTCTCAAGGAAATTCCACCGTCACCATAATATAATGTTAAGTTGATAAAAATATAATTTGTCACAAAAGAATAAACAGTAGATTTAAAATGAAAATAATAAATTAGAAATAAACGCGATACAATATTCTGACAAGAATTTTACAAAAATCCTCATTTGAGTCGTATAGAGCCAAACGAGGTTATCTAGGGGTTTTAATATGAAAATTAATATTTAAAAAATAAACTTTAATAATACCTATAACAATTCAATTCATTATAATGCTTCTTACAACTCATACAATAAAAGTAATACAATTTTAATTAAATTAAAATATGAATGACATAATAACAATAACCTAATTTTATTTTAATAAATTTATTTTCTAGATTCGATATTTTACTGAATCCACTCGCCATTTTACTAGGAGTGGCTAGTATCTCTGAAGATGTGTCTCCACTTTGTTCTGACCTTACACAATTCTTTCATCTCCTCGACATTCATCACTTTCTACATTCATGCTCTTCTTTTTTTCTCACTTTCCAGATCCCAGTGATTTGCGCTGCCACTTTTTTCATCAGTCTTCCCCTTCCACGCTTACATTTGCCATTCCCTTTGTAAATAAAAACAATGCATGTTCAGACCTGTTAAGGAAAATTGATTATAGAATGAAAAAAATGGATTTTATTGACCGTGCAAAAGAGAAGAACAATTTTCTCTACGTTTCATCGGAGTCATATCCGACGTCCTCAGGAGGCGTGTGTCTATCTTTGTAGAAGACACACGCCTCCTGAGGGCGTCGGATATGACTCCGATGAACACTGAAGAACCACGAACTGTTAAATTATTGTTGTTTGATGGAGGCCGAAGGTTGTAGGTACTTTTATTAACCTTCGGTGATAATAGGCACGTGCACATGGTATAATCAAATACATTTCAGAATAAATACTTTCTCCCATTCCTTCATAATAACTCATTTGAAATTGATTGAAGTGCTAATGATGGCTCCAACCAAACTTAAATTTTAAATCTCAATATCAAGCTTAAATGTGTTTTTTACCATATATTGCCTACCTATTAGGCGCATGTGCCTGTATAGGATGCACGCCCCTGTCAATTAAACCTGTTTCCACATCACCTTTTCATAGTGTCATTTTTGTTATTCTAAGCCCTCAAATTAATTTACGATCTTACAAAATACGGATGTTATTCCTCATTTTATTTTAAGGATCTGGGACTGAATAGATCCCAAATAAATGGATTTCTGGAAAGACTAACAAAAGCGGCCATCTCGGGATCATACCACATTTGGCTGCGAAGATCTGAGAGCCCAGACACCTCTGGACATGCAATGTAGTTAATCGGACTTACATATTGGGAGGAAGGATGAGTTGGGAGGAATTGAGAACGTTGTCATGACGAAAGGATCCTTAACCAACCAGCGACAGGTCGTAAGTCCTGTGACTCCCATCTCATCCTGATTCCGTTCGGCGGGCCTGAGTTTGGGTCTTGGATTTTCAAAATTAGAGACCTGACTCGGTGAGACCGTGGATGCTCAGCTATTTCACAAATAGCGAACTTATTGCAGATAGGAAGTTTGCAACTGATGTTGAACTAGAGTTAGAGGTATCTCAGGCAGATGAGGGTGCAGCACGTGAGGTTGGGAGAATTGTGGGGATTGGGGGAATTGGGGGGGTTTCACATGAGGGGCCTGTGCGGGGAGGGGGGCGCCGTGCAGTGTAGGTCACATTGCTCCACCAGGCGCACCAGCTCATCCGCGCTGGGGCCTCCCCCGCCTCCCTGGGAGTCCCCCTCGGCTGTAAAACAAACACACACATTAGATAAAGCCCTAAGTTTCATCTTCTGACATAGCAGAGCTCGAAGATGTTATTCACGTTATAGTGGCACTTGTTAATTAGTATTTTTGAAACGGTTCGGAAAAGTTTAGTTTGATGAAATGGCCATGAAGACCTAAAAACATTATAATTATGTAATTCATACCTTTACTGGGGTTGTTGATCCTGTCCAGCGCGGTGGTGAGGTCCCACATGTGCGTGGCCCCGCTGCAGTGGCCTGTGAGGAGCAGCCTCCTGGGCCGCACCCCCTCACACTCCATCACCATGAAGCACGACACCACCGAGCCGTCCACCGACTTCACCATGCACACCCTGCAGCACACACAACAAGGAATAATAAATGCTGCTCCGTGACATTGTCTCTCTTCACTGTCATTGATTGTGCACCCCAAATCAAGCCTTCATCTGTCACCATCCGGTTTATAGCTCAGTTGGTATGCTTGCGTTCAATGGACTCGGAGCAAGTACAATAGACAAAATAATTAGGTTCACACATGAATTGACATTTAGAATTTTTTTTGACAAATGTTCTGTTATTGGTTGCTAATGATGGCAGTCCCATACAAGACTGACGTTTGATCGCCAAGAAAAAAGTTCCGTCGGGTCACTAGGAAAAAGGTAAACAAATATTTTGTTATAGGTTGTTAAGGACAGTGGCTCCAAAAAAATAAATTTCGAGTGAAGTGGTTTACGTAGGACTATTCCCGTCATATATAAATAGGTTCCATACACCAGGTACAAGTAATAACCATTATGTATGATCAAATGTTAAATATTTTATTGAAATAAAGAAATCATAGTTACCTATTGCCGTTTGACGCAAGACGGATGTATAAGGTGTCTGTTTCCTGGACAACTTTTTGCACAAATATTTGTTCTTCGTATTGTTCACCATACGGACCTAGTAAAAAAATAAAAAATATTTTTTCTTAAATTATTTTTAAAAAGGTAGGTATTTAATACAAAAGATACAAATCCATTTCTATTTTTCACATTGGGCAGCATTTGAAGTAAATTTAAATTTAGAACAGCACTTATTCAAATGTTTTATGTGGCCATCTATATTTTATAACTGGTAGGTTTACACAGTTTTTTTTTTAACATGGAACACTGCATGCAATGAATGCTAAAGAAGGAATGAGCACTATTAAAAATATTTTCAATGATGATGAATAAAAAATAATATTAATAAATAATTTTTAGAACACTTAAATGAAAAAACTTTGTTTTAATCCACTGTGAGTATTTATTTTTTGAAAAAACGTTTTCGGAGATCATTCTCCATCTTCAGTTTCTTATATACTAAAGATGGAGAATGATCTCCGAAAACGTTTTTTCAAAAAATAAATACTCACAGTGGATTAAAACAAACTTTTTTCATTTAAGTGTTCTAAAAATTATTTATTAATATTTTTTTAATCAAGTATTTAAAATGGAATTCCACAATGTTTCACCAAAACATTTTGAAAAGTTAAAAATAATATATTTTTTAGAAATACTCACCGCAGTCATTTGAAGAGATGACATTGGGATCGTTGGACTCCAAGGCAAGAACTTTGAATGAAGCCTCCGGAGTGGTTCCAGGCTGCGTTGATATCATTCCTCTGAACCTGGTGACCCTCCAGGATCTTACGTGATTGTACTCACTGCACACAGACACTAGATACTTCTCTGACAGTGAAACCTAAAACAAAAAATAATGTGGTCCGCACGTGAATTGGCATTGACAAAATTGAGCTTGATTGTGAAAGAATGGGATATGCAAAGTGAGCGTAAAAGAAGAAAATGCATGAAAAAGGTGATGGATATGAAGGAATTGAAAGAGGTATGTCAGGATAGGAGAAAATGGAGGCAACTCTGCAGAGGCTCTGGCCGCCCCTAGCGGAATGGAGACAGAGTTACAGTTCAGTTGAAGTGGGGGTTTTCCAGCTCCCGGGGGGGGGGCTGGTTCTCATTTCTTGTAAAGACTGAGTACTTAGCATTATTTTGCTACAATAAAAAAAAAAAAACCTTGGGATCGAACCCTTGCTCTCGGCATGGAATGCAAGAATTCTACTAACGGAGTTATCGACCAGACTTTTTACGAGCTTGGTCATCGCTACAAAGCAACAATTCTCAAGCAAGTCCCAGTTGCTGTAAGGCTGGATTGACCTTTGGTGACAGGTCTTTGGTAAAGGTTTATGAATTTCTAAACCCAGCCCTCAGCATATTTATTTAATATAATGTATTTTTTTTGTGCTTTGCTAGGATTCAAACCCACAACCTTCCATTTACGAGTCTGAAGTGTTACCACTGGATTACTAACCGATCAAGGAGACAAAAACCCATCTCAGTTTGAACAAGAGTTTTAGGAATCACAGTTCTCATCAAGATCATCATCATCATCATCATACTTCACCCTGAAGAAGCCCATCGTAGAAATGGGCGAAACGTCCGGAAGCTCCAGCTCCCACAGACCACGGCAACAGATCCCGGAAAACATCACTCCAGCATCATCCCAGTTTGTTGGGTAATTGAAGATGATGTGAAATGGGAGTAGAAAAAGCCGTACCTTTGTGACTGGACTCTGGTGGACTGTGAATGTTTGGAAGAGCTGCGGTCCATGGCCCACGGTTTCTGGATGCTGCACAATAACCCTAACTGATCCACCTCTCGTACCGTATGCGATCTCAATCCAATTGCCACAGATACCTGGAATTATTAGCAATGTTTGAAATATAGCCATTGTTTGAGAATGAAGAAGTCCGCACATTCAAAATTTCTTTGATGGGATGATGCCACATTGTATGAATAACAGCGTCAAGACAGTGGTGGGCAGATTTGGAACTAAGGTCCTTAGCAACCATTCAACTGATCATTAGTGCTTAGCAACATGGCCAAAGAAAGGCACAATATATTAATTTTCGGATATTTAACGAACCGTTCAGTGAGAACTTACATTATTCTCTACGTTTTGTCAGCAACGTAGCCGACGTCGCTGACGAAACGTAGAGAATAATGTAAGTTCTCACTGAACGGTTCGTAAAATATCCGAAAATTAATATAATTGTCAAAATGTCAAACGACCGTAATTCTAACTTAAACCTAACAGGCACAATATATATGTTTAATATTACATTGTAAATGTACAGACTCCATTATAATAAGAATCTGACAAATGGAATCAAAATCCAAATTCTTAACACATTTTTTGCGGGAGGTTTATATTATTAATCCACGCCGTTTAAGCGGGCAATTTTGTCAGATTCGCGCGTCAAATTACGTTTCACGTAAAACAGCTATAACTTCTGAACTATTGATCATATTTTAATAAAATTTTGAGAACTTTACCATAAATGAAATTTTCTAATATTATCTGGTCACAAATGTTTATATTTTTGGATAAAAAATTATAATATTCAAGGTCAAATATAAAACATTGGAAAAAACTGCACTTTTGTCGTATTGTCGATTTAGTCATTTTATGCACGGTCAACATAATATATATTTTGTAAAATACAAAGCAATAAACACTAATATTGTTTCAAAGTATGAGATCATTGGAAACACTTCCCTTTATGTAGTGGTACAAAAAAAGTCTGGGGACGCACTGTACTCGTAACTCCATCATCACTAAATTCAAATTCATCATCTGTATGTTTCTCAACGTCACTATCACAAGAATAATTTGATAAATTATCAGCACACAATTCTCCATCACTCTCATCCATTGTTATTAGATATTTTTTTATAAAAAAAATATGTAACAAATAACTTTAAACACAACAGCGATCGATTACGAATATATCATACAATGATATGTATTTTATAGGAAATTCTTAAAGCGGAATATAAACAGAAACGAAAATGGAAAACATCTTGAACGAAACAGTATCGCTATAACACTGAAGAAATGTAAACACAAAAACGAAATATTTATCTCACAGCTTTCAAGCGAATGTTTTATGACCACAGTCGGCCACCCGACCCTAATTCCACGAATTGCCGGGTTTAGGTACCCGGTACAGGTAGGTACCTATTACACGTCTCAAAGGAGCTGGCGCCTAAGAATCACACGTTTCTCGTAATATGTTGTTACTCTAAGTGTCAACGCGTTTAGGCGTCTCCCGCGCTCTACCAATAGTAGACAAATAAAAAAAACGCTTTTAAGCGTCTCCCGCTTTCTACCAACAGTATGGAAATGACGCCTTTAAGCGTCTCCCGCAAACGATGTGTTAACTGTCAATGGTATTTTCTAACCAATCAAATACGTTATACATCCCTGGTATGTTTCAGAGGATAAGGCGGTCGACACTCGAATTTGTTTTATTGAAACAATCGCAAGTTCGACCCCCACCTGCACCGTGTCATTAGACAATAACTTTGACCCTGGTTCAACTGGAAGTTATAACTAATAAATAATTCATTAGAATATCAAATAATGAATTAGTAATTGATAATGCTAATATCTGTTCCTGGCCAGGCAAAATAGGTTGGTGAATTACATTCCTCTTCACAAATCTATTTTACAAAAATACCTTATGCTTTTCTATATGAAATCGTAGTTCTTCCATTTAATATACTCGTCTGCGATTTCTTTGACTGACTTAAATTATTCAAGAAAGTAGCTTACTTGTTTTGGGAGTCAGATAAACAGAGATGGCCGTGATGGGCTCATGATTTGGATCCCTGTAGAGTTGTGTCACGAGCAAGTCGTTATCCTTCATCCTCAATGGAAACTTTTGCATATCTGAAAAAAAAAGAAAAATTGCATTGTACATTGAAGCTTTCACGGCCGGTTCTTGTTGTGTCAAAAATTGCATTGTTCAAAAACTAAAAAACAATCATATTGGAGCACCTTTTTATTGCCCGATGATTAAACTTTAAGTAAACTCTCCTATACTGGGTATCTATAATCTATGAACTGAACTGAATATATCAAATGAACATAAATAAGCCATGTACCTTTTGCGAACCTTCTCTAAAACAGGGGTGTCATTGGCAAATTGAACCATTCTTACATCCTTTAATATTAGGATGATTTATTTGCTGTATTTTGTGAATCACAAAACTCTGCGTGTTTGGTCGTCGCTATAGAAAATGCCAATTCTCAAGCAAGACCCAGTTGATGTAAGGCTGGATGGACCTTTGTGATCAGTTTTTGGTAAAGGTTATGACTCTGGATGAAATGAAAGAAGTATGCAAGGACAGGAAGAAGTGGCGGCTAATCTGCAATATAGATTTCTAATGTTGGTGTATTAATTTGCTACATTTTTTGCATAGGAAATTTTTTACTTTTTTTGTATAGATTTCTTTTTAAGGTTTTGTTCTTTTTTATATTTAAATGTAATTTATTATTCGTATTCCTTGACTGATAGGTTGGTATGAGGCTGACCACCCACACTGTAAAAAATGGTTCACTTTTCCAATGTCACCCCTGTTTCAGGGAAGGTCGGCAAAAGTTGTGGGGCTTATGTTCATTTGAGGTTTGGATTTTATTTGTAAGTACGCATTCAGCATTTGTAAGCGCGAACTACACGTGTTGGTTTGTGGGCATACATCTGAGAGCTTTAAATGAATATATCCTTGCAACTTAGATTATAGATTATAGATTATATGAATTTTTCAACCCAGCGAAGAGCATGTCAGAAAATATAAATGGTATAATTTTTGTACTCCGCTGGGTTTGGAACCTAAACTACGGACCGGTCGTCAGACTTTCTGCACAACGTTCAACCTCAATCGTCGAGCAGAAAGGGTGTCTCCTGAAGATTGGTGTCGAAGAAAGACGGAGTTGGAGATGGAAGTTAAGAGAAGCCAAAGCTTGGGCATTGTAGAAAGAAGACTATCTTTAGCTCATACCTATGTAGTTGATGGCCCCATTAACGGTTCCGAGCAGGAGAAAGGAGCCGGCGGTATCGAAGGACGTCAGCGGAGCCACGTCCTGCACCTGCCAGTGCTGCGTGGAGGTGTGCCACACGCCGGCCTTGCCCCCGAGGGCCCCCGACGCTGAGCGACTGCCGTTACTGGACAACGCCACCAGCTGGGGGCCTATGAAGAGAAGGTGCTCCACTCGCACACCCAAGTTGAAGGTTCCTGGGGAATAAATGGATAAATGAAAGCGTGAAATGAATTTCGGGCATGATTTTTGCAATGGCGGTTGATCTGTAATGTTGGCGGCTAGGGCTAAGGTTTTTAATTAAATTTTTAAAGTAGAATTTGGAATTGTTTTGATATTTATATTGATTCTTTATTGATTATTACTTGTGAATTATATTCCTTAACTTATAGATTGGTATGCGGCTGACCACCCATGCTGTAGAAAATGGTTCACTTTGCCAGTGTCACCCCTGTTTCAGGAAAGGTCAGCAAGAGTTGCAGAGTGTATGTTCATTTGAGATTTGGTTTTTAATGTTGTAGGTTCGCTTGCTGCATGTGCAAGCGCAAACTTTATGTGTCTGCGTGTGAGAATACATATTAATATGAATCCCTTATGTTACATATCTCTGCAAATTAGATTAGATTTTTGCATGACCTAATACCTGTTTCTGGCCAGGCTAAATTGGTTGCTGAATTGCATTTCTCTTCACAAATCTATTTAAAAAAAAAACTAATTTGAGGATTTATTATAATGTACTTGGCACAGTTCAAAGTTGGATGAAGACTATGAGTGACAGCCGCACTGTACGCAAGTTTACCCTTGACGCCTATGCGTGTCAAGGGTAAATGTGTCACCCTCAGTTGACGGGTTAAATGGATTTTCATGTGATAACTTTTTAGCTGCAAACTCACCGACTAGGGTACGTCTGATGGGATCGATGTGAGAAGCAATGGCCCACAGTTGTATGAAGGGTCCGTAAGCTATGCCCAGCATCACTTCCCCTCCGCCCACCTTGGCGTTCAGGGCCACCCTCTCTATGGGCGCCTCCTGCACGGGAGACTGGAACACCACGCACCAGCCACACGTATCCGTTAATCTGCAATACATCAAACATTTTCAGGAAATACAATCGATAATAGACAGCTATAAAATTGGTTTGTGAAGAGGAACGCAATCCACCAATCTATTTTGCCAGGGCTGGAAGTCTCATCACCACGGAAATTCTTACCTACCGAATATCGGTAATATTTGAATGAAGACCTTTCAATCCAATATGGCCCCAAGTGAACAGCTGATTAGTCTTCATTCAAATATTGCCGATATTCGATAGGTAAGAATTACTGAGGTGATGAGACTTCCAGCCCAGTGCCCCGAGTATGAGTTGCATGTTTAGCAAATCTTGAGTAAAGTAAAAGTTTACGGAAATATTTAGACTTAAGTTTCAGTACCCCAAGTATGAGTTGAAAGTGAACCATTTTCTACAGCATGGGTGGTCAGCCGCATACCAACCTATTAGTCAAAAGACTAGCTTTATTTGTGATCGCTATGACTGTGATTAGATATCCCATTACCTGTATCCCACTACAAGGTGCATGTAAGCGACAACTATCCAATTGTGGTGCGCTTTGATTATCTGTACCCGGAGGTGGTCTGGCCAGGAATTTGCTGAAACATTAGGAAAAAAAATCATATTAGGTCGGGGAAAATCTTTTCGCATATAGTATGTATATCCTTGTAATAAAATATCTTTGGCTATACTATTTGTATCTGGCTGGTTTTCATCACATTGAAAAGGGGACCTTTCAAAAATAGAATCAAATTGAGAAAAATTTGTTTCCCGATATTTTTCATTTGTTTTTTTTACTGTCAAAATGAAGGAATCGAATGAAGAAATTATACTTAAAAAAAATTTTACAAAAAAGGGAAAAATGCAACGCAAGCTGCGAAAAAAAAAATTGTGACGTTTATGGACCTAATGCAGGGGTCGGGCAACCTGTGGCATGCGGCTCTTTGGGTGTGAAGTTGTGGCTCTTTAAAATTATCTAAGAAAACACTTCTGATTCTTCTGAAAACCAGAAATTTCTTTGTTGGCAATTTGTGAAAATTGCGTGCCTACCCCCCCCCGAAGAATGTATGAAAATTAAATCACTCGCTGGGGGAGCTGTTGTATTTTCCTTACTTTTTTTTATTTACGTGACGGTGGGGGAATTTATGCAATGTTTTTACTTTCTTTAAAATTTTCCTTACATTCTGTTCTTGTGAGAGTAGTCTTAGAGAGATCTTGCGAGCCGTGTCTTAAGTCTAGAGATGCTGTGCGGGAATGGCCGCGACCGCATCTGGAAATCAACAAAATATCATGTTTACAAAACAATACCAAGGAGACATATTGTGTAGATTTGCACTTGCTGTGTATGTTCCTACAAAAGAAAACGTGACTTGCAAATGGTCATACGCACAAGGCCAAAGGAGATAGATTAGATAGATAGATTTATTTACACACACATTATTGTACTTTACAGGTTAAACCTAATACATACAATAATTAAAAACATTCATATTACATTTTATGACATAAAAATAAAAAATAAATCAAAGATAAGAATAAATAACCGAAATCAGCTTAGGAGACCAGGAAGGCCTAAAATGTGATGAATGGCCGGAGTCAACGCAAATGCAGCCAAGGCAGACATAAGTAAGATGGATATGCGAGTGTGGAGGAAAATCCTGGATCAAACGGCGGTTGATGTGCAATGCTGGCAGTAAAGGCTAAGGCTTTAAAATTTTTAATTCTCATTTTTTAAAGATGTTTTCTAGATATTTTTGATAGGTTCTGAGAATCCTACTTTTAATGCAAAAATCAATGTCTCAGTTTGTCATTATCCAGGTTTCGGAGACAGAAGTCTGGACTTTCTTAATTAATGTCCTCTATAACAGCACCTGTGTATGAAAACAACCTAATTGGAGAATATAATATTACCTTATCTGGTCTGTGGTGGTGACCCTCCCCACCAGCCTCAGGTCCAGCGAGGAGTTCCTGGAGTGCGTCCTGCTGGTGCTGGAAGTCTCTGGCCCGCTGGAGCTCTGGGTACTGGGCCGGTTGCTGGACTTGGAGACGGAGCTCCTGCTGCCGTTTGTGTTGGGCGGGACCGACAAATTAGCTGGAATATTCAAAGACAACATTTAAGCATTTAATGGTATCCTTGTTTTTAAAACTTCAATCTACATATCGTCGTTGTTCTGGCAATAGGTCGTATGTCAAGGGTTTTCGATTGGCTTTTTGTGATGTCATTTGATGGGAAAAAAGTCATTTTATGTAGCTACAATACCTCCCATGTCACACATTATCATCAGTACAGTATGGTTTATGACATGGGAGGTATTCCAATTGTATAAAACGTTTCTTTCCTTATAAAATGGTATCATAAAGGGGAAATCGAATTTTTTTGACATATGACCTATTGCCAGAACAACGACGATATATAGGATAGTTTTACAATTATAGCATTTTCAAATTCACCCATTTTCAATTTCCGGTAGAATAGGATATTTTTTGAGTTGCAGGGTGTATGTTAATTGAGATTTGGGTTTTTAAATTTTAGATCTGCATGCGGGAATGCATGGGAATGCATTTAATATGAATCTTAAATGTAATATATCTTTGCAACTTCGATTACAGATATAGATCTATGATCAGAGAGGGCCCTGGAGGTGTAACGCACACAAAAACGGCGCTCTCTTATCATTTGCAATTTAAAATAAATAATATAAAAAATACCTGGAGGAGTGACTTTAGAAACGGAGGAAAACCCATCTGTAAGCCTGTCTTTATAAAACCATTTGGTTAACCTTTCTGCTTTTGAATATTCTGGCTATATGAATGCCTCCAGTACGGAATACTTTTTCAAGTACATTTTTTTAACATTTATTGATTCTATATCTATAATCTATAATCTAAGCTGCAAAGATATATTACCATTTAAGGCTCATATGAAATGCATGCCTACAGACAACCACATGTAGGTTCGCGCCTACACATTCTCATTCTGCATGTGCGCATACAAATAAAGAAATCCTTGCATGGACATAAACCTTGCAACTCCTGCCGCCGTTCCCTGAACCGGGGTGGCATTGGCAAAAGTGACATTTCAAGCTATGTGAACAGTCACATGCATTAGTTATTCAAGAACAAAAATCACAAAGGCTTAGTACATATTTCCACTTGCAGACTTTTGAATTCTTGAACACAGATGTCAGGGATACCGGATAAGTTTAAAGTTGGATGACGTCTATGATTGACAGTCCCACTGTTTGCAAGTTTACACTTGACGCCTATGCATGTCACCCGCAGTTGAAGAGCAAGAGAAGGATTAGAATACCTGGTGGAGGTAGATATCCATAAAACAAGACATCCCCACACGAAGAGTGGGTCATCTCATCGCAGAGCGCCAAACGACGACTGAGCGGTGTGATTCCAAAGTAGTCAGCCTCGTGTCTCAGGGCCCTGATGTTCACGTCCCGCAGGTCCACATCCTTGGTCCGCAGATAGTTGAGGATGATGGAGAACATCTTGGGATCCCTGTCGATGAAGATGGCGCCCGTCTCATCGCGCAGACTTGGTATCCTGCCACTCAGCAGGGCTGTGAAGAAGGAGTCCGGCACCCACATCAACGTCTGCCACGATGTTGAGAACCTAAACAAATATATACTTAAGATAGTAACTCATCAAAGGTCCGCAGTCTTTTTAAAATCGATTTCCAGTTTACATGACACATTGGTCCAGTACACATACAAACATTGCTCATGTGAAATTACCTCTGATGGACATAAGAAAAACAAGCACAAATATAGCCAGAAAAGACCTTGGTTTCGAAGACATGTTCAGTGTCTCATTTTCATTACAGAATTTCCTATTGTTTTCCATATTATTTTAGTATTATATTTTCCCTGGGATACATTCTCTGTAGTTTTCTTTATATACTTAAATCAAACTTTTAATTGGAAGGCTTTATTTTTTCAGCATCGCTGATCAACCAATGAATCAGCTAATGAATTTTCTACTGATTCCATGCACTCATACGGAAAACGTGCGTGTGCGGCCAGCCTTAAATGTAATATACCTTTCTTACAGATTATAGTAATTTACATGGAAACAATGAGAAAATTACATTCTGTGTTTTCAAGCATTTATACCATTAATTGTACATTGAAGCTTTCACGGCCGGTTCTTGTTGACACAATCACTTTATTCGGGCTATGTAGCCGTGGTCTGGTTAATTCTTGCCGAACAGTTTCGCCCATTGCTCCGATGGGCATTATCAGCGGTTGGCTAGTCGCTGTGATCTTCTTACAGGATCTAGTGTTCTGGAAGCAACGCTAGCCTTTGAATTCGTATTGTTGTTGTTTTCGTGAGAAATCAAAACTCCATTGCGCAAAACTACATTTATATCATTTTTTAAAAGTAATCTTTCACTGCTACATTTGGTTCTATTTGGATCAGGTATATTAATTTGCTATGAGTGAAAGACAGTTAAAAAATCAGTGATTCTCAACCAGTGGATTTTGTTCTAGATGAATTTAAATACTTTATTTTAAATGGTGAACTTACTTGGTTCCTCCGACGTTCAAATGCACAATATCACCGATTTTACTCTGGTGGAACGAAGACATATTGAGGTAATCTCCAAAATATGAGCGCGCTCAAAAGTGATTCAAATAAAAACATGAAATCTTCGAGGCGCGAATAATGTTGATTCTGTCGGTAATTATGTTGCGTTTGTTGGTAAAACAAACATAATTTCTTGTATTGTTTTTATGATAATATTGTTATTATCTTGGCAAGTGTACGTCACATACGTGGAAATCGTGGAAATGTCATTATTAGTCATACTATTCGCACGCCGTTCTTACAAAAGGATTGTTTTCGTACCTACCATTTTGAAATATGGTAGTTCGTTTTGAAATGGACGATTTGGTTCTTCAATAGACCATTCAACATTTTAATATACTTTTAACTAAAAATTCATGGCGTACCTTAAAAATATTACGCTAGTAATAAAACAAATTTCAGTTCAGTTCTTGATATCAAGTTTGAATATTATAACAAGCTTAAGAAATAGTGAGCTTAATTTTATAATTGAAATGCAAGGATAAAATTTTAAAACAAGCATAATATTTGTATGTACTTAAAAACCAAAAATGATGAAGAAAAAGTTTAAGCAAGAATATTTATTTATATGTTTTATATTTTTCGGACTTGTATATTTTTTTCAACTAATCAAGCTTGAAAAAAATCCTAATCAATAAGAACGTAAACCAAATATTCATCGAAACAGTTACTTCAAAATTAAAATTAAATAACATCGCTCAAAATAAAATATTGGCTTGGATTGAGATAAAAATACACGTGATTCAAATATATTTTTAGCACTTATTCGATAAAATTCATTTGAATATTCATTCAGTTGACTTGTTTATTGTGTATTTCGCTTTTATAGGCAGATTATAATGTTTTATCAGTCATGTTAATAGGTTACGAATGATAAAAATGTTATCAACTTTTCAACAACTTATGTGCACCCTACCAGTTTGTTATTATTATTGTTCAAATGTCAGACGGCGCCTTTCTTTCTTGTTGCTCAAAAGTTTTTTGTGCCAAATTTACTTTAAAATACTTTTAGAACAAAAATTAACATTGTCAAACTATGCCTGAATTAATATTCAATCGAACTGTTAAATAAAAACTCGGGTTTATTAACAAGTTTAAAGTTAAAAGTTGATAATAAAAAATGCAGCCATTGTATGTTTATCATAAAGTTGTTGAGAGGGAACCCTCTTCTGTAAGCGTATTTTGGAAAGGTAAGTTTAATTTAATGAATAAAAAATAAAATAAATCATATAAAATATAATATGGAATAGTTTTAGTATTAAATTTGATCTAATATTTTGTTTTGACCCATCAATGATGTCATAGCTATTTATAATTAAGTAATACAAATCACTATTTATAAATTTCAACCTCAACTTGTTAAAATGAATCTTTTGAAAGCGATGTTTCCTATGCCTGGTTGAGCTGCTCAATTTTTTAAAGAAGTATTCAGGATACGTGTATATTATCCTCGAGAAAGATCACATGAAGTTTCATTTTGATCAGACTAGGAACATTTTTTTTTCGGAATTTTTATTTTTTCATGTGAAAGAAGTGTACTTGTAAAATGAAATCGATTTTTCTAATGCCTGGCTTTTAGATTAGCCTCAAGATTGATTCTGTGATCTTTGAATTGGAACAAATTAAGTATAACCAAACAATTAAGTAATGAAAGAAAGCATTGTTACTTTGATTTTAGAAAATAAACATTTCAAAATTTCCTCAGCCGTATTAAATAAGTCGTATTAAATAAGTATTAAATAGTCCGGTCGATAGCTCAGTTGGTAGAGTGCTTGCATTCTACCCCGTGAGCTCGGGTTCGAATCCCACCGAGGAGGGTGTCAGAAATGATTTCCTATTTCGGTGTGTATTTCGAACCCCATAATATAAATACCGGCGAGGTTTACTCAGCCTTCACAATAAATGAGTACCAGCCCCCTCGGGAGCTGGGAAATTCCCACTTCAACTGAAGTGGTTGGCGTAAGGCCGGCCCCCTTACCTGTAAAAATAAATAGGTTCAACTCGCCACATGCGACCCCTTCGGGGATAACGCGGCAAGAAGTTACACTATATGTGTAGCTTAGTTGCGTTTTTTTTTTTTTTTGCGTATTAAATAAAAAAAATAGATTCCACATAATCAGGGAATTTTTCTATTTTACACCACAGGCCACAGCGAAATGTATGCAGTTGGTAGTGATGCTAAATGCAGGACGGAACGCTTTACTGTGTTATCAAACTATGTTTCTAAATAATATTGTATTGAAGTTATGAATATAGAGAGGGATGTGGTGTAAGAGAAAGTGTGAAAGTAAGATTAAAAGAAGTATACTTACTTAGATGGTTTGGACATTTGGAGAGAATAAATGAAGAAAGACTGACGAAGAAAGTGTATGCTGCAAGAATTGATGGATGTCGTGGAAGAGGAAGACCGAGAAAGGTATGGATGGACCAAATTTTCGAAATAGCGAATGAATGGGATATCCAGAGTCATAATAAAAGGAGAGCTTGTATGAAAAAGGTTATGGTTCTGGATGAAATGAAAGAAGTATGCAAGGATCGAAAGAAATGGCGGTTGATCTGTAATGCTGGCGGTTAAAGCTGAGGCTTTTAAATTTAAAAAATATGTGTTGTAGTTTTTTAATTTTTTACTGTTTAATTGCTTAGAATTTATTTGTTTTATATATTTGATTGTATTAATTGCTTGTACTCTTTGACTGATAGGTTGGTATGCGGCTGACCACCCATACTGTAAAAAATGGTTCACTTTGCCAATGTCACCCCTGCTTCAGGGAAGGTCGGCAAGAGTTGCAGGGCTTATGTTCATTTGAGATTGGGGTTTTTATATTGTAGGTCTACATGCAGCATGTGTAAGCGCGAAATTATGCATGTCTGCTTGTGGGAATGCATTTAATATGAATCTCAAATGATACATATCTTTGCAGCTTAGATTTAGATTAGAAGTTATGACCCTCTGCCTGTCTTTAGCGGCAAGGCGATGGTAGCGTCTAGCGGATAAGGTGTTGCCACCCCAATTAGCGTTTTTGAAAGAAGCACAAGTTCGAGTCCCGTCGTATCCTATTGACGATTATTTTGACCCTGGATATCATAGGTTAATTATTCATTAATAATTCATATACAAATTAAATTGATGATTTAAATACCTGTTTCTGGCCAGGGAAACATTAGTTGGTGATTGCATTCCTCTTCACAAAGTTATTTAAAGAAAAAAAAGAGTGATAAGTTGATAACATTTTCCCCCATATAAAATGTGCCAAGTACATTGCGTAGCAAAATACGCCAGAGCCAAATCACGTATTAAAGAGCCAATAAGAAGAGTTGACACAGTGTTTGGAGAGTGTGCATTTGCAGTTGCTGGTCCTCTGGCCTGGAACCGCCTGCCTCATCATGAGAGAGCTAGAGGGCCATGGAAAGTTCTGAAATGCCCTGAAGACAAGAAAATTTCTGGCATCATTTGCACAAGCGCCCTTGGAGTGACTACATCACGAAACGGCGCTATTAAGAAATCACCAACTCATCATCATCATTATCAACATGCGACGTGTGATGAATTATCCAGCCATGTTTTGTTTTCAGCCTTCCACATAATATCTTTCCTGCTGGCCAGCATATTTGGATTGACCTGCAGCGTGTTTCTCCACATACTCTTGCAGAACTTTGATGGGAGATGTGTTTTGTATCCAAAAGTGATTGTGTTCTTGAACATATCGGCTGCAAATACTCTGTACCAAAAACAAGGTAAATAAACTATGAATTGATAAAATAAAAAGAGACTCAAAACAAATTCCAAAGACAAAAAAAATGTGGGGTCGTACGACTGGGTTGCCAGGGAAAGGGCAATCTGATATTTTGTTATTGGTTGCCAAGGACCCTAGTTGAATAAAACTGTGACGTTTGCCCACTTAAAAAAATGGAGTCGGAATATTCTTTGCACGGATGTTGATGAAGCGCCACCAGCTTTTGATGTTTCGAAATGTGCAGATGTCACTGTAATTTTTTTTTGTGTCGAGTTTATTAAATGGTTAAAAAATAAATGAACTCTCAACGAATGTTCTGAATTTAAATTTTTCATCACGGGAAAACATCACAGATCTATGTGAAAAGAGTCCTTAGTGACCAATAATAACGCAACGCAACTAAGCTACACATATAGTGTAACTTCTAAGCTACACAGCGAGTGAACCTATTTATTTTTACAGGTAAGGGGGCCGGCCTTACGCCAACCACTTAATTGAAGTGGGGGGTTTCCCAGCTCCCGAGGAGGCTGGTACTCATTTCTTGTGAAGGCTGAGTAAACCTTGGGGTTTTTTTTTTTATTAAGGTTTGAAATAAACACCGAAACGGGAAATAATTTCTGATAATCCTCGGCTGGATTCGAACCCGAGCTCTCGGCATAGAATGCAAGCACTGTACCAACTGAGCTATAGACCGGACTTATTTAAATTTTAGCAAAAATACATAGACAAATAAATTGAGACTGCACATAGTCAGGTTGCTAGGGAAAGGCAAACTAATATTTTTATTGATTTCTAAGGACCTTATTCACAAAAACCTCTAACGTTTACCTGCAAGGAAAAAACACTAATTTAAAATTTTCGGTTCCTGAGTTTCTCGATGTTATAGTACATGCAATTATTGTTTTCAGATATCCCAGTTGATTTTATAAAGTCGCAATGGTCAGACATGGGCACGTGCTACCTGTCTCTCTTCAACCCCATATTGTCTATGATCTTTGGGATAATGTGGAGTGTTTTCTTCCTCATGTGCTCAAAAGGGGGCCGGGCACAATCTGGGTGAGCATTAAATATTTTTCAACCTTTTACCCATTTTGCGTCCACGAGCGGAAATCATTTTCAAGGTAGTTATCAAAGTGACGGGCTGTTTTATGAGTTTGCTTACTGTTGTTAACTAGCTAGGAGTACAATATGCATCAGTGTACAAGGCACTCAACGGGAAGGCTCCAACATACTTGGCTGAACTGCTATCCCAGCAGTCCAACAGGAGTGATCTGGTGCTAAGATCCTCTGTATCAGGAGGGATAAGACTAAATGAGCCTCATCGTCCATACCGAACATGCTTCGGCGACCGAGCCTTCTACAATGGTGCACCTGCAGTGTGGAATGGACTTCCTCTGGATGTCAAAACCGCAAGCCCAGAGTCGACGTTCTGGAAAAAACTCAAGACCTACCTGTTCAGTGTATCATATCTAGGGATTGCAATCCAGCAGCATTTTCAATCCAGCTGGATTTTTGCTGGACCAACACTATTCCAGCTGGATCCAGCGCGGATCCAGCAATTTATTGATTTTCGAAGAAATGAAACTGTTTTTTTTTTTTAATATTTCAGAAACGTGTTAATTAAACATTTTAACAAAATAACAAATCCCAATTACCATAAACTCTTACTTTTTAGAGGTAGAGTAGACAGACAGAGTAAAAGTTATAATTTTTTCTGGTAGTATGATCTCAAGAAACAAAAGGTATTAATGGTGTTGTCTCCCAACTGGCTACTTAATGAACTGCATATATATATCCGGCTGCAGAAAAGGCCCATTCTGCCTCTACACTTGTTGGTTAGTTTCTGATAATCGTAATCTAACGTTGATAATCATTAATTAATGTTAGGTTTTCACCTCTTACTCCCTCATTTTCATAAACAGTCATTTCCTTTTTTAATATCGTATCATAATCCTTCTGAGTTCTCGTTTCTTTCGGTTGAAACCGTGAAGTTTTCTTTTTCATATTTTAGCTAATCTCCAGTTCTTGTTTCAAATCCGGTTTATCCTGTCCATGTTTTCTACTTCTATTATATCTTCTTGCTCTTACACAGTTGATGGTTCCACTAAATATGCGTTTACACGATTCAGCATGTTTTCATCTCCTGACGCATTGCATATTTTTTTGGTAATGGGAAATTTCTTCGTCATACTTCTTCGGGTTCTGTAGATAAATCTGCATGCCTATGACATCTGTAAGACACCGTTCTTTGATTTTTTTGGGGAGTGCCTCAGAAAGATCTACACTCAAGATTGTGTCCTGACTTTTTAATTTGTCTTAGACAAATTTGTGTCAGCAGTTATCAAACTCGGCTCTCTTTTTGAGAGAACTTTAACGGCCAGTTTAACTGGTTGAAGACGGGCGTCCTGGGGATCAACTCACTGATAAGTGACCACTCGTCCGCTGTGAATTTAGTTTTGGAGCCAGTGTCTATGAAGGCTTTATCGATGCAAACTTTTCAACTTTCAGCAGAAACGTTCCAGCATGCTGAGCAAACTGTTCCACCTAGTACAGCAGTCAAGACTCAAACTCAATTCTTTGCTCTTTGCTTCCTTTATGTATTTTTGCCAAAACTTCTCATCTTTGGTAGGTGATCTTTTAAAAGTCTTTGCGCAACTTTTCGCATTTTATTAAAAAGTTCACTGTATCGCTGAATTACTTCATGTTCAGCTGGTGTTTGTTCAATTATTACTAATAAGCCTTCATAGGTGTCCGTGTCTTCGTCATCATAATAGAGCGGCGACATCGCTCCCGCCGAGCTGTAAGAGCATCTAGCAAAGCGCCAATGCTGGCAAGACAGACTTTGTGCCATTATTTGGAAAGTTAATTACTTGCGGATCCGCAGCGCTGGATCCAGCAGCCGGTGCTGGATCCAGCAGGCTGAAAAATGCGCTGGATCCAGCTGGATTGCTGGATGAGGGATCCAGCAATTGCAATCCCTAATTCATATCCCAATTAATCCTACACTTTATTTAACTATTTTTATGTTTATGTATTACTATACGAATATATTATTTACCTATAATGTAAGATTATTATGTATGTGCATTTACATGTATACGAGTATGGACATACCCCATTATTTATATTATTCCCTTCAAATCTTCTCATTCCTCATATATTTTATACCAAGGGCCCTTGAGGTGTGCTACACACAAAAACGGCGCTTCAAATAAATTATCCAATTATATATATATACTAGCAGTACCCGGCGAGTTTTACAACGCCATTTGTGCATGTGGAATCAATTTATTTCCACAGATAAAAGAGGCAGCATTGACCCAACAACAGAACCACAAAAATATTGTAATTTAATCGGAATCAAAATTCACAATTCTTTTCTAGATAAATATTCACATTTTCTGAAAAATTGGTCTAAAACTGTTTAGCGGTAAGGCCAGACATAAAAAACCGCAATTGCGGTGCTTCAAATTAAAATGAACATACACCCTGCAACTTTTCCTGACCTTCCCTAAAACTGGGGTGATATTGGCAAAGTGAACCATTTTCTATATCATGGGTTGTCAGCCGCCAATGTCACTCTGTTGCAGGGAAGTTTGGCAAGATTTTCAGGGTGTATATTCATTTGAGATTTGGGTCTTAATATTGTAAGTTGACATGCATCATGTTTAAGCACGAAGTCATACGTGTCTGCTTGTGAAAATGCATATAATGTGAATCCCTAATGTTACATATCTTTGCAACTTAGATTAAGGCGTGTTATAAAGCTAAATCTGCCATTTTTGTTTCTTACACTTTATGGTCTTAGCAAAATAGCTACAGTAATGAAAAAAATCAAGCATGTTTATTAATTTTTTTATCTTAATTATAAAGCTTGAACAAAATATATACCTTAAGAATTGCCACCACAAAAAAATATTTAAAAAACGCATTTTTTTTATATTTTTAGCTTTTTTTTTCGTGTGTGCTGTATTTTGGATTTTTTTTTTTTGCTTTTTAATTACAGAACTATACATTGTTTAGGTTCCGTACTTAACATTTTTTTTATAATGTCAATAGTTTTTGAGTAAATATGGAAAAACTGCGTTCTTTGATTTAATTCATTTAGTAGTTTCAGCTTTTCCATATTTACTCAAAAACTATTGACAAAATAAAAAAAAATGTTCACAAGAGAACCTAAACAATTTATAGTTCTGTAATTAAAAAGCAAAAACAAAATTCCAAAATACAGCACACACGAAAAAAAAGCTAAAAATGTAAAAAAACGCGTTTTTTTAAATATATTTTTTTGTAGCAATTCTTAAGTTATATATTTTGTTCAAGCTTCATAATTAAGATAAAAAAATAATAAACATTCTTGATTTTTTTCATTACTATAACTATTTTGCTAAGACCAAAAAGTGTAAGAAACAAAAACGGCAGATTTAGCTTTATAACACGTCTTAAATCAGAAGGTAATGCAAATGGAGCATTTTCCATTGCTCGTCCGCGAAAAGGCAAACCATTACTTTTTATAGGTTGTTTAGGACCATTGTCGCATAGAAGGACATTTAAAAAAAATGCGTTTTTTTTAAAACAAACATAATATCATGAAACTTGATTGAAAGTATGAACGAACCATCTGGAAGGTATCAATTAAAATGCTTTATTTAAATACAGTCTCCTTCTGGTTGGTACGTACTAACTTTTGTTTACCGTGTGTGGTATTTAAAAAAGCTTACTTACATTTCTAAAATCCTACTTGTAGTAGATACTTTATTTTATGTTTATACTTAGAACATTTTTGAATTGAGAACTTTTGCCTAGGCGAATAAATGTCAGTTTTGTACTCTGCAGTCTTAAGTTACCAATAAAATAATGTTTTTTTTGTATTTTCCCTAGCAGGACGGCCGGCTAAAGTAACAATATTGTCTATGCCAATCCATGTGCAGACCTCATTACGATTGTTTGACATTTTGTAGACATTATTTTTGCGAACCGCGATAAAGAGAAGATCAGGGTTTTCAGCGTTTCGACAAAGTCGTGTCCAACATCATCAATTAAGATCGTTAGATATTTTGTTTAGAATTGAAAACCAATTTTGCGAACCATTGTGAAGAGAATAAAAAAGAGAGTAAAAAATGGTTCACTTAACCAATGTTCCCCCTGTTTCAGAAAAGGTCGGTAAAAGTTGCTGGGCTTATGTTTATTTGTGGTTTAGATTTTAATTTGTGAGTCGGTATACATGCAACATTTGTAAGCGCGAACTCACTTGTTTCTGCTTGGGGTCATGCATTAAATATGAATTATAAAAGTTAATGTTTTAATAGTTGGCTTATACGTTGGTATGAGGCTGACCACCTTTACTGTAAAAAATGGTTCACTTTGCCAATGTCACCCCTGTGTCAGGGAAGGTCGGCAAAAGTTAAAGAAGGTAGGCGCGAACTACACGTGTTTGTTTGTGGGCATGCATTTGATATACATATTCTGTAGGATTTTGGTAGGTTAATAAAAGTACCTATAAAAACTGTTGGATTTATAATTGTGTTCAAAATAAAGCACTTTTTTATTTGTTAGGTTTTTATTCCGAATGTGTTCCAAATTCAAATTTCATAAGAATAATATTATTATTGCAAGATCTTGGTAGGTTAATAAAAGTACCTATAAAATCTGTAGGATTTATAATGTGTTCAAAATACAGCACATTTTTATTTGTTAGGTTTTTATTCCGAATGTGTTCCAAATTCAAATTTTATAAGAATAATATTATTATTGTAGGATCTTGGTAGGCTAATAAAAGTACCTACCTATAAAATCCGTAGGATTTGTAATGTGCTCAAAATAAAGCACATTTTTATTTGTTAGGTTTTTATTCCGAATGTGTTCCAAATTCAAATTTCATGTTTGTGTGATTGTTTTGGTTTAACACAAAAAGGTGCTGTAATCGATCATGTTTATTTATTGAAAAAACAACAATTTTAAAACTTTTAATGATGGAGTTGCACATCCGAAATTCTGAATAATATTTGTTGTGAATATGATGTGCATCTGTTCAGGAGTTCTTCAGTTAGCTAACCATTAACGCACATCAATTTTGTATGGGGAGGCCGTTGCTTTTTATTATATAGTAGATAGATAGATAGAAGATAGATAGATAGATAGATAGGGGGAAGGGATAATTTTGAAATGAATAAAAAATATAGGTAGGTAGGTACTCAACGGAATTCAACCGAAAAAGAATCGACTTGGCAATGGCAACGATGGCAACTTTGAAGCCTATGTTGAAGTGCTGGCAATTTATTTGAAATTCGAATGTCAAAATGAGTTTTGTTTCTCGCATAGGTTTTACATAAAAAGGTGTTGTGATTGATCATGTTTATTTATTTAAAAAAACAACAATTTAAAATCTACTAATGATGAGGAAGCACATCCCAAGTCCTGAACAATATTTGTTGTGAATATGACGTGCATCTGTTCAGGAGTTCTTCAGTTTGAATGCCATTAACGCACAATTATTTTGTATGGGGAGGCCGTTGAATTTTATATTATAGGGGGATATTTAAAAAAAATCAAGTGCCACAACTATATGTTAGCGTGAAATGACATTTGCCAGTTTGCGGGCGTGCATTCAATTTGAATCATCAAATAACTTTTTTTGCAACTTTAGATTATAAATTAAATTTAACGTTGTTGAAGGATTTTTCAAACTCAAATCCTTGACTTATAGGTAAGTATGAGCCTGAATACCCATCTCGCAAAAAATGGTTCACTTGACAAATGTTCCCCCTGTTTTTGAAAAGGTTGGCAAAAGTTGCAGGGCTTATGTTCATTGGAGGCCTTAATTTTAATTTGTAAGTTCACATGCAGCATTTATAAGTGCGAACCCACTCGTGTCTCGAATATGAATTATTAAAGTTATTGTATCTGTGCAACTTAGATTATATATTCTAATATTAAAAAAAATCAAGCGCCACAACTATATGTTAGCGTGAAAGAACATTTGCCAGTTTGTGGGCGTGCATTCAATTTGAATCATCAAATAACTTTTTTTGCAACTTTAGATTATAAATTAAATTTAACGTTGTTGAAGGATTTTTCAAACTCAAATCCTTGACTTATAGGTAAGTATGAGCCTGAATACCCATATCGAAAAAAATGGTTCACTTGACAAATGTTCCCCCTGTTTTTGAAAAGGTTGGCCAAAGTTGCAGGATTTATGTTCATTAGAGGCCTTATTTTTAATTTGTAAGTTCACATGCAGCATTAATAAGCGCGTACCTTGACTTATAGGTTGGTATGAGGCTGACCACCCATACTGTAAAAAATGGTTCACTTTGCCAATGTCACCCCTGTTTCAGGGAATGTCGGCAAGAGTTGCAGGGCTTATGTTCATTTGAGGTTTGGATTTTATTTGTAAGTACACAATCAGCATTTGTAAGCGCGAACTACACGTGTTTGTTTGTGGGCATACATCTGAGAGCTTTGAATGAATATATCCTTGCAACTTAGATTATAGATTATAGATTACCCACTCGTGTCTCCAGGGGGGCATGCATTGAATATGAATTATAAAAGTTATTGTATCTGTGCAACTTAGATTATATATTCTAATATTTTAAAAAAATCAAGCGCCACAACTATATGTTAGCGTGAAATGACATTTGCCAGTTTGTGGGCGTGCATTCAATTTGAATCATCACATAACTTTTTTTGGAACTTTAGATTATAAATTAAGATTACCGTTGTTTAAGGATTTTTCAAACTCAAATTCCTTGACTTAAGGGTTAGTATGAGGCTTACCACCCATATCGCATAAATGGGTTCACTTAACAAATGTGTCCCCTGTTTCTGAAAAGGTCAGCAAAAGTTGCAGGGCTTATGGTCATGAGAGGCTGAAATTTTTATTTGTAAATACACATGCAGCATTTGTAAGCGCAAACTCACTCGTGTCTCCGAAGAGGAGTGCATTGAATATGAATTATAAATGTTAATGCTTCTATGCAACTTAGATTGTATATTGTAATAATACTTTAAAAAAATTAAATGCCGCAATAAGTACGGTTTCATATAAAAAGTTGACCTAATCGATCGTCATTATTTCTAAAAAAATACATGTTATAACTGGTTGAAGTATAATTTTGAAATAAATAAAGAATATAGGTAGGTACTCAACGGAATTCAACCGAAAAAGAATCGACTTGGCAATGGCAACGATGGCAACTTTGAAGTGCTGGCAATTTATTTGAAATTCGAATGTCAAAATGAGTTTTGTTTCTCGCATAGGTTTTACATAAAAAGGTGTTGTGATTGATCATGTTTATTTATTTAAAAAACAACAATTTAAAATCTACTAATGATGAGGAAGCACATCCCAAGTCCTGAACAATATTTGTTGTGAATATGACGTGCATCTGTTCAGGAGTTCTTCAGTTTGAATGCCATTAACGCACAACTATTTTGTATGGGGAGGCCGTTGCATTTTATATTATAGGGGGATATCAGCTTTCTTCTTTGTGATTGTTGGAGTAAGCGTAGCATAGGATGGATGAACTTGCGAGGTGCAGGTATGTGATCCAATCAGAAATAACGTCTGTTTCAACATTTATCAATGATTAATCAGAGTACTTCGCAACGCAACTAATTTACACATATAGTGTAACTTCTTGCCGCGTTATCCCCGAAGGAATCGCATGTGGCGAGTTGAACCTATTTATTTTTACAGGTAAGGGGTCGGCCTTGCGCCAACCATTTCAGTTGTAGTGGGGGATTCCCAGCTCCCGAAGAGACTGGTACTCATTTCTTGTGAAGGCTGAGTAAACCTTTGCCGGTATTTTATTTTGGACTTGAAATAAACATTGAAATGGGAAATTATTTTGGACACCCTTCGGTGGGATTCGAATCCGAGCTCACGGCATGGAATGCAAGCACTCTACCAACTGAGCTATCGACCTTCACTTTTCAGATTGAAGAAGCCGTGGCGCATTGTGATCCCTGCTTTTGTGTTCTCCTTGGTGTACAGCATCTTCTGCCTGGTAGTCTCCAGTAATACCAACACGGGCCTGGCATCCTTCACGGCCAAATTTCAAAATGGAAGTGACATCATGGGGTGAGCGAACTTGTTTTTTAAATTTTAAATATTGGACTTAACCACATGAATAAAATTAAAATGTATACTGTAAGATATACCAACAGTCGTCGAGACTTCCACCCTAATAATGAATAAATAATAATATTAGGATGATTTATTTGGTGAGCGCTGTTTTTTGTGTGAATCACACCTCTGCGAGCTTGGTCGTCACTCTAGAAAGCGCCAATTCTCAGGCAAGACCCAGTTGGATGGACCTTTGGTGACCAGTCTTTACTAATGGTTTGGAACGGGTGTTGGCAGAGCTCGCTGTAACATGAGGGCCTGGGGAATCCTTCATCAAGATGACACCACACTCTGTGAATGCGGAGCCCAACAGTCAATGGATCATCTTCGGATCTGCCCGGCCTGCCCAACAAGCTGCTCACTGGCCGACCTAATGGAGAGTAATTGTGAAGCAGTGGATGTTGCCCGACACTGGGCAAGAGTAGTGTAGTGTCTGACACGACGAAGAAGACTAAAGGTTTATGAATTTTTCAACTGGATGGAATAAGACATGGCGGCGTATCAACAGCTGATAAATTTTATATGGAACAGCAATCAGTTGTTCACAGGCCGCCATGTTTTATTCCGTCCTATCTTCAAATAGGTATGATAAGATCTACCAATGGCTGTCGAGACTTCCCCCCCACGACTGCATTATACTCTTCTGCCACCTTGTCTATAAGCCTATTGGAAAACCACTTTCCAGGATCCCAGTGGACCACCATTTTGAGACCATCTATTCGTATGTGACGGTCTGTCTGACCACGAGTTGGCTGTGCACCTTCACATGGGTGGCGGCCTGCCTGCTGCTGGTGCTGAGGTGCTTCCTGCTCGCTGATTTTCAACTCGTCAGGGTGCAAGTCAACCTCGTGGAGGTAAACATTATGATTTTGAGATTAATTTTTGATTGAAGAGTCAGAGATATACATCCAGAGTCATATTAAAAGAAGAGCCTGTATGAAAAAGATTATGACTCTGGAGGAAATGAAAGAAGTATGTAAGGACAGAAAGAAATGGCGGTTGATCTGTATTGTTGGCGGCTAGGGTTTATTAAATTGAAATTTGTTTTCTGTTTAAGTTTTGATGTGCATACATATTATTATTTATTGATTTAAAAAATGTAATTTGTCGTGTATGTTCCTTGACTTATAGGTTGATATGCGGCTGACCACCCATGCTGTAAAAATGGTTCACTTTGCCAATGTCACCCCTGTCTCAGGGAAGGACGGCAAGAGTTGCAGGGTGTATGTCCATTTGAGATTTGGTTTTTATGTTGTAGGTTCACATGCGGCATGTGCAAGCGCGAACTTGTACGTGTCTGGTTGTGAAAATGCATGTAATGTGAATCTCCAATGTAACATATCTTTGCAACTTAGATTAGATTAGATTGAAGCATCATGTAATTCAGAAGCCTTATACCAATCTATTAGTTTCATGACTAGCTGACCACCTATACTGTGAAAAATGGTTGACTTTGCCAATGTTACCCCTGTTTCGGCTATGGTCGGCAAGAGTTGCAGGGCTTTTGTTCATTTGAGATTGAGATTTTTCATGTTGTAAGTCCACGTGTAGCATGTGTAAGCGGTAACTTAGACATGTCTACTTATGGGAATGCATGTAATATGAATCTCAAATGCAATATATCTTTGCCACTTAGATTAGTATTATGTAATCTAATCTAAGTTGGTAAGATATATTGACATTTAAAGTTCATATTAAATGCATGCCCACAAACAGACAAGTGTAAGTTCTCGCTTACAAATGCTGCATGTGTACTTACATTTTCAAAAACCAAACCTCAAATGAACATAAGCCCAGCAACTTTTGCCGTACCTGCAACAGCGGTGACATTGGCAAAGTGAACCATTTTTTACAGTATATCATTTACCGAATGTCAATTTTCATTTTTCAGGTACGGAGAGACCAATTCCAATCGCCTCAAAAACATCAAAACAAAATTCTACCAGCCCATGATCCATCTCACAGCGACAACTCATTCAATACTTCCAATCTGTCTAAGGATTCCTTGGCTCCTCTGATAAGGAAGGATGAAGCAGGATCCCCGCAGAGCACCAGCAGAGATGCAGAAGTCAGAAATGAAGATGAGCTGGCTACGTCGCCTTTGAAATCATCCAAGGTCGTGGTGTTTGATGAGAACCCAAATAAAGTGCTGGTTTCATCTGTCACAGTGCATGCGGAAGATGATTTTATAGAGGCAGAGAAGCAACCACAATGATATCAACTAAAATCTTGAATCTTGTGACAAAAAATCTCTTTTTGTTGATGTTTTTTGCGGCTCTCTTTTTTGCATTGAGTAATAACATAGAGGAGCAGAAACTAACTTACTGCATTGACATTTGTTTCAGTCCTGTCGAACATTGCAGTTGTGTAGTCATTCAAAACATGTTTTTGCATGTCAAATTTTATGTTTTCTTGCTTTCTTCATTTTGTGTTTAACACCTAATTACAACACATGCCATGTCTTGAAATAATGCCTTTTTCCTTTAAAATTCGTCAATTTTATTGATCACAAGATTTATACCGCATGCGTCTATGTTCAGTCTGATCCGGGCATAGTACTCGCGCGGCAATGTTGCCACCTTTCTAGTAACAATTTGACATTAGCCCAAGTTTTTTCATACACACGGAAATGCAACTTTGAAGTTCTTTAAATAAAGTTTAAAACTTTCACTTTCATGGCCGGTGTTAATAATAAATAAATCACATTTGTGTTCTTTCGGGTTTGAACATGTTCCACTTGCAGCTCCCACATCTGCCGACGTTTCACTTTCACGAGCAGAAAGCATCTTCAGGGCGAGTTTTCAAAGCACCGTGGCGGTTTTCGTTGTCTTTGCAGACGCGCGTTGGTGTAAGCTCATGAAAGTGAAACGTCGGCAGATGTGGGAGCAGCAAGTGGAACATGATCAAACCCGAAAGAACACAAAATTGATTTATTATTTGAAGTTTTTTGTTCTCTTTCTTACTAAGGACCATTTTTGTAAGTAAGTTGAAACTAATGTCTATTTTCATTAAAATAATTTCTAGCCCACAGATATCATAAGTAAATGCTTTTTTGTATTGATGGTGCTATGTGGGTGTATGGATCGGAATTAAAATGTTCAAAACGGCAAAAGGGGTAAAAGAAAGCATGTGTTAATTTACACCTGCTGCATGTGTACTTAAAAACAAAAATAAACTTGAGCCTCTTGGGAAGAACGGGCAACTCTTGCTGCCTTTACCTGAAACAGGGGTGGTATTGAAGAGTGAATAAATGCAATCAGGTAGAGTATCACATTATATTTTTAATTTAAATTTACAATAATCACTTTTTGAGTAGGTATACATTTCAGTCAGAACAATAAATAACACAAATCTTACCACGCAATGTCACAATTCACCGTGCTATATCTATTTTTATTTAGTGGCAACTCTTAATACAATTACTTTATTATTTACACTTGCTACATAGGTAACTTTAACAGGATATTAATTATAGTCATTGCCATGTGATGTAGTGGACTAAAAACTGGCACACGGCAAACAAATATTGTATGATTCATAATTGCCAGCCAGTCCCGTCAAACACATAAAGCAGGCATGCATAATAAGGAACTGATTTTGTTGTAAAATGTACTTCAGAACCAATTTAATAGACAACAAAATTGTGATCAGACCCCGTTAACTAGTATTTTGCTACTGGTAACCTTGTTTTATAATATCGGTAGCCATATTGGAATCCATCTTGGGTGTGGACATACTTGGGCACAATGGGAAGGAGTAAGGAGGAAGGAGAAGAGGTGGTTTTTTTTAACTGAAATCAGAATGAGCGTTAATAAAATTGAAATAATGATTTATATTTACCTACTGTTATTCATTTAAAAAAAGAGTTTAAGTGTTAATTAACTTTGTATTGTTTATTATTTATTAAATTACTGGTTTTTTTTTATAAAAAACTGATTAATAAATATATATTTAATGATGGTTGAACTGTGCTTAGCACCGGCCTGTTAGACGCCGTCGATCGTCTCAAACGTCAACTCACGTCAACTCTGTGAACGTCAATGCGTCAAGCGTATTTGAAATTAACTGTTATATTTTCACTGCAATTGAAGAGAGTGTAGAGATTAATGAAATCAAGAAGACTCCAGTGTCCGGAAATGTAGCACGTGCAGAAGACTCCAGGATCATCAGAACTGTCTTGGATGGTGCCCCCTCAGGTGTTAAGCACGTAGACGAGGATGCGGTGGGCAGAGAACTTCGAAGCTGACGCCGAAGTTTTGGGAGTGAGGGGACCATCTGTGGGGACCATGGAGGGAAGCAGCACAAGGCAGAGTCCTGGAGGATTGTGGTGCAGGAGTCCCTGGATGCTTTAAGGCTGATGAGCCGAAAGAAGTGAAAGTAAAGTGTATAGATTTCATATTATAAACATTTCCAGTCCTCAGACCATCATCAGGACAATCATCAGGGATCCAAAACTTTTGCAAGAAATACAGATACAGAATGCCAGTGTCCTTGACAATATTATCTTCTCTGGCAGGTGCCTATTTGATTGTTTATCTACCTACTTAGTTTATTTTTGCCATATCATTTGTGTTTTTTATTATTTTTTTTCTTTGCACAGTGTACCTATATTTTTGTGATTGTATGACTAATCTTTTTTGAATAAATAAATATTGTGCAAAATCTAATCGTTTTATTTTGACAGCTTTAGCAATAATAATAATATTTATTAATAATATCAGGGCAGATAATAATATATGAATATAGTGGTGTGGGTGTACCCGCCTCTCGCGTGTTTATACACACATGCATACAAGATCAAAGTCCGAATAGGTACTTGTTGAGGCAGCGAAGCAAGAAAGACGGAGAAGGGGGTTTCGAAGTACGTACCTACCTCAAAGCCATAGAGTGGCTTCTCTAAGTACCTATATACTCTGTGATTGTGATGTCACTTGTTTGTTATTGGTTCCTAAATTTTTTAGTTATATAGACTTGTAACGTTTGCCAGTTGAGAAAATAATTCAAAATTAAAGTTACATCCTCTATTTCATATTGATACCTTTTAATTTCACAATATTTTTAGATGCTTAGAAAATAGTAGCTTACAAGTTGCACCTAAAAATAGTACAATTTTTTTCATAGTCATATTAATTATTATAATTTTATACTGAATCCGTGGCATTTGAAAATACTTAATTAATCAAATGAAAGACTGATTCCCTTAAAACAGGGAAAAAATATTTTTTACAACACTAATTTTTGAATTTGGAATACATTTATGCAAGAATAAAATCTGACCTATGGAAGAAATGAGCGCTGTAAAGATCATATAAATTTTAAGGTGTATTTTTTTAAGACCATTATTTTAGTAACTTTTTACACTGCATATAAGCCTTTCTGACCGTTTTTTTAGATAAAGCTAGAAAAAAATTTCAACACCGCAAAGAGCACTCAATATATTTTTTGTGCTCCTCTGGACATTAAACCCACTACCTTCTGATCACAAGTCCGCAGTGTTAACCGCTAGACTACGACCAGTCAATTATATATTTTTTCACTTAAAAATGTCACGGGTTCATGTAGTATGTATTTATTTTTAATATTAATTTTGTATGAACAAAGGATATTTATATGAACAACGTGGGGAATGATTTAAAGAAAATCTCTTATATAGAATTACTACAAAATAATAATTTAAATAAGACAGTAAAATAGGTTTAGTCTATTGTTTCAACGTTTTGAATAAATTGTACAAATGACGTCCAGAATAACTTAAATTTTTATACACAAGTTTACAAAATAAATGACTGAAGTCTATCTCATTGGAAAATTACAAATTAATGTTTTATGTGTGATTTTGGCAAACTCTCTCTCGAATAAGGAATTGTGATTAACATTGATGTAATTTAGAATATATTTTTGTATAATACTTTGACATGAACAAAAAATGAAAATGAATGCAGTCCGTACATTTAAAATTTCCCTATCCGAGATGACATCACATGTTGCCAAATAAAAAAATGGAATCCAGATAATCAGGGATTTTATTTTAATTTTCCACCATTGTAAATACTATTTCCAATCACAGATGTGATAAATACCTACAGTATAGTGTCTTTACAGTCACCTACATAAAATTGTATTGAACTTTTTGCTTTTTTTGCTTTGTCTCTAGTGTAATATAATATTTTGAATGGATAATAATAATATTAGGATGATTTAATATAGTGAGCGCTGTTTTTGTGTGTATCGCACTCAAGAGCCCTCGCCGAGTTTGGTCGTCGCTGTAGAAAGCGCCAATTCTCAAGCAAGACCCAGTTGTTGTGAGGCTGGATGGACCTTTAGTGACCGGTCTTTAGTAAAGGTATATTAATTTTTCACCCAGCGAAGACCATATTTGAAAATATAAATGGTATATTTTTTGTGCCCCGCTGGGATTCAAACCCACAACCTTCCATTTACGATTCAGGAGTGTTAACTACTAGACTACGGACTAGTCAAATGACAGGATGACAGCATCAAAAACGGTGATGGTGCTTTTCGGAACTAAGGTCCTTGGCAACTATTGAACCAATCACGAGTATCTGGAAACCTGGCCATTTTTGATGTCTTTTCCCTAAATTTAAATGTGCGGCCTCCATTGTGTGACTACTAGAAACTTAATAAGTGGAACCTCTCATAATGAGTAATTTGAATAACGAGCAAAAAAAGTGAAAAAATTGCTCCCTTAACGAGCGACATTTCACATAACGAGTGACACAGAAAGGCAAAAGTTTTTTTTCTAAACTTATATTCAGACATTTCGCACGTTTAATAATAAAGAGCAATAACTCAAAAAACAAGAATGTTGGGAAATCACGTTTGAAGTTCAGACAACCAGTACAACTTGTATGGGATGAAAAAGGCGGTCGATGTTTTATCTCGGTCATGTTCGTTCAAATTGAACGGCTGTTGCATTCTACCTATTCTTCTCGCATTGTTCTTGCGTTTTATTACAAAATCTCGATTTTCCCAATTTTCGAGTTATTTCTCTTTATTATTAAGCGTGCGATTTGTATTTTTTTTATGCAAAGTTTAATAACCCTTGAAAAATTGTACCCGAAGAAAAAGCCACACGAGGATGACAATAAGAGAATAAATGTAACTGTAGAAATGAAACGTAAAATCGTTGAAAAGCGAGAAGGTGGTGTAAGCGTAGCTGATCTAGCGCGCTCATACAATCGATCTACATCAACTATAATAAATAATAAGCTAGTACCGATTTTCAAAACTGTTTTTATGCAGGTTGTTACGATCATTAACAATTTATAAGCATGTAATTCTATTTGAATAAACCTTAAAAAGTATAATATTTTGCATGGAGCGAATTATCATGTTTACATTCGCTTAACGAGTGTTTCACATAACGAGCGAGATTCTGGAACAATTATGCTCGTTAAGAGAGGTTGCACTGTATTAACATAAACCTTAAATTAAAGTGTTTTTGTAATTGTAAAAAATATAGTCATATGAACAAATAAATGGTTTTTATTTTACTATTATAATTCATGTATTTACAATCATTGTTTTGAATCACTCTGTACATCACATAACTTATTCAATCAAAACAAGACAACCCACCCGGGAGGAAGAAAAAGAGTGAAGTAGCGTGTGGAACCTATTTATATTTACAGGTAAGGGTGACTGCCTTACACCAACCAATTCAGTTGAAGTGGGGGTTTCCCAGCTACCGAAGGGGATGTTCGTCATGTCTTGTGAAGGCTGAGTGAGCCTTGCCAGTATTTTATTTTGGGTTTGAAATAAACACCAAAACGGGAAATAATTTTCGACACCGTTGGTGGGGATCCAATCCGAGCCCTCTGGATGGATTGCAAGTATTCTACCAACCAAGCAGTCCACTGGACTAAACAGAGATATTAATGTAAAGATTTAAAAGGAATCTATTATCCTGAAAGACTGATAATTTTGTTATGTTAAGGTTGTCACAAGGAAGAGAATAAGAGCTCTTGAGGTGTTTAACCTTTTCGCTTCTGAATATTCTGGCTATATGAATACCCCCAGTACGGAATACTTTTTAAAGCATTTATTGATTTCCTACCTTAACTGATTGACTACACTACAAACTATGTGAACAGTCACATTTATTAGTTATTCAAGAACAAATCACACAAGTTTAGCAAATATCTCCACTTGCAGTATTTTGATTTCTTGAACACAGATGTCAGGGGTAAGTTCAAAGTTGGATGACGTCTATGATTGACAGCCGTACTGTATGCAAGTTTACACTTGACACCTATGCGTGTCACCCACAGTTGAATGGTTAAGCTGGAAATGATTTAAGTACGCATTTTACTCTAACCCTGGTGAATGATTGGCCTTTTCCCGTTTCCCCTTGGAGTTCTTGCTGCGATGCTTGTCCCTCTTCCGGCTGGAGGAGGAGCAGCTGGAGGAGGGGCTGGAGTCTGGGGGGGAGCCCACATCGTGTGGCGTGAGGGGGGTCGCGCCCTCGCTGGTGATCTGCTCGCTGCTGTTCAGCGCGGGGTCCA
This sequence comes from Agapetus fuscipes, assembly GCA_951799405.1. Classification (NCBI taxonomy): domain Eukaryota; kingdom Metazoa; phylum Arthropoda; class Insecta; order Trichoptera; family Glossosomatidae; genus Agapetus; species Agapetus fuscipes. The sequence goes on from OX637349.1 coordinate 2,279,290, forward strand.
GGACGCTGCAGCGCAGGGCTTTCCTCTGCTCCTCAGTATGCTGGGGGCAGCGAGTGGACCTGCAAAAATGCATTGTCAAATGGATGTATGTATGTTTGTCCTGTATGGACTCCTTAACTATTGAACCGTTTGCGATGACACTTCCATGAGTTTTTGTGTACACGCTGACTTAGGCTAAAACGTGTTAAAGTGGTTAAAACTTAGGACTTGTTAATGGAAGGTGGTGGGTTCGAATCCTGGCGGAGCACAAAAAAGTACATCATTTATATTTTCAAAATATGCTCGTCGCTGAGTGAAAAATTCATGTAAAATAATATAATAATAATATTAGGATGATTTATTTGGTGAGCGCTGTTTAGTGTGTATCACACCTCAAGAGCCCTCTGCGAGCTTGGTCGTCGCTGTAGAAAGCGCCAATTCTCAAGCAAGACCCAGTTGTTGTAAGGTTGGATGGACCTTTCAGTGACCGGTCTTTGGTAAAGGTTTTATGAATTTTTCAACTCAGCGAAGAGCACATTCGAAATATAAATGGTACATTTTTGTGCTCCGCCGGGATCCGAATCCACAACCTTCCATGTACCTTTCTCAAAGACCGGTCACTAAAGGTCCATCCAACTTTACAGCATCTGGGTCTTGCTTGAGAATTGGCGCTTTCTACAGCAACGACCATGCTCGAAGAGGGCTCTTGATGTGTGATTCTCACAAAAACAGCGCTCACCAAATAAATCATCCAATTATTATTATATAATAATGTGACAGACCTGGTGCACAGCTTCTTGGTGTGTTCCGACACCACCCCGCATATCTGCAGCAGCAGGTTCTTCTTCTCGTTCCACGTCATGGTCTCGTAGGTGGCCCCGGCCGGCTCCTGGCTGCTGCTGCTGTTGCTGTCGGCGGCCACCGTGCCATTAGAATTTGATGGCTTTGTGCTACCGCTGCAATGAGAAATAAACAAGGATTTATTTTCAATCTCCGATAGGTTACAAAGGAATATCGAGTGAGAATAGAAATAAATCTTTTGCTTAAATTAGTGTACATTTAGGATTACTTCTCGCTACTCTCTTCATGCATGCTCTTCTATTTTTCTCACTCTGCAGATTCCAGTCATTTACAATCCATTGGTCCTTTCTTCCAATGCTCAACTTTTTTTTTACTGCAGTGAATTAATCTTATTAAACGCAACTAAGCTACACATATAGTGTAACTTCTTGCCTGCGTTATCCTCGAAGGGGTCGCATGTGGCGCTTCGGGACCTATTTATTTTTACAGGTAAGGGGGCCGGCCTCACACCAACCACTTTCAGTTAAAGTGGGGGTTTCCCAGCTCCCGGGGGGGCTGGTTCTCATTTCTTGTGAAGGCTGAGTAAGCCTTTGAGATCGAACCCTTGCATGGAATGCAAGCATTCTACCAATTGAGCTATCAACCTTTTTACGAGTTTGATCGTCGTCGCTACAAAGCGCCAATTCTCAAGCAAGACCCAGTTGCTGTAAGGCTGGATAGACCTTTGGTGACCGGTCATTGGTAAAGGTTTTATGAATTTTTCAACCAGGCGAAGAGCAAATTTGAAAATATAAATGGTATATTTTTTGTGCTCTACCGGGAATCGAACCCACAACCTTCCCATTCAGAGTCCGCAGTGTTACCACTGAGCTATGGACCGGTCTTATTAAGTAAATACAATTTGTACATCTCTAGTTATGTCATGTCAGCGGCGCTGTGCAAGTGTGCATCTCATGACTCTCTCCTTGAATTCATAAATATCTGTAATTTTCAATAAGAAGGTAATTTATTATACTCCTCAAATTTTCTGCGCACAAAGCCTGGACGGTGAATGAAAGTGAAATCAGTATTGTAGGTTCACATGCGGCGTGTTTAAACGTGTCTGATCGTGGAAATCGTTTAATATAAATCTTAAATGTAATATATCTTTGTAATTTAGATTATAGATAAATGTCAAATGCATTTTTTTTTGTTTGGAGAAAGTAAGAAGACTTATTTCATAAAGATATTTTAACAGCATGATGGCGCCATACTTGTTGAGTTTAGTTGTTTTCTTCTGCCCATTGTTCCTCAGCTTCTTCTTCCTCTTGTCTCCGACCCAATCAGCGTCGTCGTCATCGTCGCTCAGCAGCCCCGCGTACAATGTGAGCGCCGGCTCTTTGCTGTTGCTGGCGATGCGGCGAGACGCGATGCGGGAACTGTTTCTCCCCATGCCTGGCAACACATTACAATATTTCTTAAACGTTTAAGAAAAAATAATTTTATTTTAAATAAAATGAATTTTCACTGTGTGAATACACAAACCCTACAAAATCCATTTAATAATAACAATAATATTAGAATGATTTATTTGGTGAGCGCTGTTTTTCTGTGAATCACACTTCAAGAGCCCTCTGTGAGCTAGATCGTCGCTATAGAAAGCGCCAATTCTCAAGCAAGACCTAGTTGCTGTAAGGCGGTCTCTGGTAAAGGTGTATCGACGGTGAAAAGGAAGTAGGGCATAAGCGACGTTTTTAGCTCTTAAATCAAAAAAATAAAGGCATTTATTGGCATTCCTATTAATGTGGTTTTATGTTTTTTTTATGTCACAAGCGCCTTTAGGACAAAAAAGGCCAAAATCTTGTCGGTTACATCAAAACCATACTTCAAAAACAAAGTTGTTTACTTGGGCATAAACGACAAAAAAATATCATGGAGCTATGGGAGTTAGCGCATTAGAAAGAGCGGAAACTTTGAAGTAGGATAGCATTCATAACTTATTTTTGACCAAAACATTGCTTATGCCCGCCTTACTTCCCCTTTAACTGTCAATATATTTGCAACCTAAATTAGATTATTCTTACCCATGCATTTCTCCAGATGCGGCGCAAACCTCGTCGCAGAAACGGGACGATCACAGTTGGGACACGAGCAGTTGCAATCCGGCGTCTTCTTCACCACCGACAGTCCAAACACGTCACATTCTGGGGTGCTGACAATCACGGGCTCATCTTTCTCGGGTTCTCCCTCCAGCAGCTCCGTTAGACCAGTCTTCAGGCCGTGGTGGAACTCAAACAGGATGCCCATGGTGAGGTCCTCCATCAGGGAGTCAAAGATGAAGCTGGCTGCGTGCTCGGCATTCTCCGGAATCTCCATGTATTCGGAGAACTTGGCGTTGATCTCGCCGACGGTGAATTCTTGGATTCCGAAATGCATCATGATATTCTGAAGAACAACGAGTCGTGGCCGAATGGATTGGTGAGCAGTGTGCGCGCAAGAGTTGAAAAACTTTCAGAAAATGGCGTCCCAACCTAACATAATCTAAGCAGTGTTGCCATAAAGGAGTTGCCAACCTTAAAAATATGTCGACTGAAATTCAGTTCAAGGTTACAATCATCTAACAATATATTTGAAGGTATTCTAATGGACTCAGAATAAATTTAAATGAAGAACTTTTAGGGGACTATGGTCCTTAGCAACCCAGCCGTGTGGCGTCACAATTCTGTCTTTGTCAATTCATGAGCAACAATGGAACTTTTCGGCATGGATGCTCCAAATTAGTTTTTTTTTATCACCGTTTAGTACACGTCTATCTACTTAATTATGATCAAAATATTACTTAGCCCTTAGCTCGGCAGGGTGACGTCACAATTTTTTTTGTCTATTTCAGATGCGCGGATCTCACTCATACAATTATGAAATTGACTTGCAATACGTATTTCTATGATCTATTAATTAGTGATTTATTTAACTTGTTTTTCTTAGAATTAAAAATGCCGACGATAGCCGGATTTTGTTTATTTAATGAAACATTGTAGGAATACACTTTTGAATGCTGTATATTTTTAGATTTGAATTACATTAATGCATTAGGGTGCTTTAGCACGCTTAATATAGGTGTTTTTAATTATAAAAATATTAATGAAAAACGATGTCGGCAAATAAATTCACGTCAGTTTGACAGATGATTTTGTTGGCTGTGGTGCGGCCAGGTTTAACTTGATTTCCGTCAGCGCAAGTCATATAAAATAATTTGAATTTTCGGCAAATTACTTGTAAAATAACTGTACATTGTAATTAGATTCGTACTGGATTCGTAACTGTTCGTACCTCTAATCTAAAAATTGCAAAGATATATTGATTCATATTTCATGCATGCCCACATGCAGGCACACGTAATTTTGAACTTGCATAAACTTTATAACTCCAGCCGCCTTACTTTGAAACCTGGGTGGCAATGGAAAAAGTGAACCATGTTTACGACCATGTTCCAAGAACCAGCATGGCGGTCAGTGTCTGTGGTCAGTGTCATACCAACCTATTAGTCAAGAAACCTTGTATTGTAGTGAAAATTGAACATACTTGATATTTAAAAATTTCGAGTTAGAATTTTTTGCCAATGATCCATAAAAAGTGGCGCCGCTACTAAAATCTTAGTGAGCTATTTACAAAACATTTGATCTATGGCTGATCTACGGATCATCGATTTTTTGTATGGTAAATTCCCTGTAGGCTGCGGATGAGCCATGGCTTTGCTGTTTGAGAATAGAGCCTTCAAAAGCCTTCCTGTCGAAACGAAAATAATCAAAATAATATATTCGAATATTGCAATAGTTTCTTAACAAGTTATATTTATACATTAGTGCTCTTACAAATCTAATCTAATCTAAGTTGCAAAGATATGTAACATTGAAGATTCACAATATATGCATTCTCACGAGCAGACACGTACAAGTTCGAGCTTGCACGTGGCGCATGTAAACCTACAACATAAAAACCCAAATCTCAAATGGGCATACACTCTGCAACTCCTGCCGACCTTCCCTGAAACAGGGGTGACATAGACAAAGTGAACCAAAGATCATTTTCCTGATACTCACGATCCTAATACAAACTCCTGATAAAAAATATTTAATTTTTTTTTCAGATGTTGCCTACAATCAGGCGCTTTGAGAGAAACATTACATTTTTTACTCAGCTAATAAGAAATTCTTCCTTGGCTTATCCTAAGGCTTATCCTATGGCATATTATCAGTACTTACTTACTATTGTTATTTAACTATTTTTATCCCTGCTTCAGCGATCTGCATCCATTTTTATCGACATTTTCTGACTCTCTTACCGTAGATCTTTTTATTCTTTCTGTACCTATGTACACGTGAACATTTGTTTGGAATGGAATCAGAACAAATTTGAATTTGGAACCTTTTTCTCGGCAAGCAAACGTCACTGTTACATGGGATTAGCGTCTTTAGTAACCAATAACAAAATATTGGGTTGCCTTTTCGCTAGCAATTTGTTCGGGTGACGTCATAATATTGCCTATCTCAAATCATGTTCTGAATCCATTCCTTATGATTATGCAATAAATATGAAAAAAACTTGATTAATTGTTGCATGTATATATTTTATTATTCTTTCAAAACATGAATTTTTTTAAGAATGAATTTATTATCTATTTATTTTATAGGAATGAAGCAATAGATACATAATTTTATAAAGTATGATAGATACCTATATTATTAAAAATCTAATGATGAGATGAGTGAAGAGAAAATAAACCAAATTAATTCATTTCCCAGCCATTGAAATGATTTAAATGGTTTAAAAAATCATCTTCTTAAATAAAGCATTGAAATAGGTTTATTTCAAAGATGAAAAACAAAAACCATCACTGAACATTTATGTGTTCAAAATCTCCATCATTGCATTAAAAAAATTAATAATACTTTCCATCACATCATTTTAAAAATAATTGGCACTTAAAGTCCAACAAATATAAATATCACATTTCAAAATGTAGGAATGTATTTTCTAGGAACATCACAAATCAAAAATGTATCAAAATCGTTGAGTTAAATAAATTGAATAAGGTAAAGTGATAAAATTTGAGGTTAAAATATTGTATTATGAAGATGAAACAGTGAAGTTCAATTTTTTCTTTCTTTTTCTTTGTGGCAAATTCCCAAAAAGAGTAGGGGCGCCAGTGTCAACTAGACTTAAGGGGGGATAGGGGAAGCAGTGAAAAAGTTTCGTAATGTTTGTTAGCTGTAATAGGCAATTTAATAAGTCAATCATATCGTTATTTCTAAGAAAAATAATATCAGAATTGAAATGTCAGAGCATGTAAAAAAACGTTTGTTTTTGTTTGGCGTGCATCCAGTTGAATGTTTTTAGTACAAGTAGGTACCTAGTAATTCTTTTGTTCACATTACTGTAACGACTTTAAAAATGTACATTCAGGAATTTAAGTAAAGCATGATAATGAAAACTGAATATATTTTTAAAGCGAAATTACTCTCTTACGACTTTTTAGGTCTGAAGTATCCGTCAAATAACAAAATAAACGGTTGATCGAACTTTTTAACAGGAATAAATGTATTTTGGATGGGATATTAATGTAGAAAAAACAAATGTTTTCAATGCACGGTCAAGGCCGTATTTTCATTATTTTCTTTTTATGCCTCTCAACCAATATTTAATCTCAGTATTGTACTTTTTGCACCGATTAAACCTACATACATATATAATAAAAATAGGTGATGACAAAATTAGCTCGATGTCAAACATGATTCTTTTTTAAAAATAATTAATTGAATATTTAGTAGACAGTCGTTTAAAATTTAAAAAAGCAAGGTAATCGGGAAAAGTATATCAACATTAGTCACAATATCCAACCATTAGTGAATGAATGATGTAAAAAATATAACAAATCTATTTTATACCTTTTAATTTCCACACAAATTTCACAATCGAATTCACAATAATTTTCATTCATTCTTAAAATAGTGTTTCCACAAAGAAGTTTTTTTATCTTCATAAAATGGCGGCTGAAGGTTAAAATCGCAATAAGTATGGCATTACTCCATTCTCACAAACGTTATTTTTCAATCGATTATTTTGTAAATGAGCTCAAAAAATCAGAAACATGTCCGAAATGCAAAACATTTTCAGAAAAACCTGCCACCTTCTATTTTCCATTAAAAAAATGGAATTAAAGACATTGATAAAAAAATAACCTTCGAATTCATTCCATTCCAAATTCAAATTTAAATACTATTCTCCCGATTATCAATTATTGTTGTGCATGATGTCTGTGTTACCCATCAGTTGATTAGTTGGGTCCGTTTGGGATGAACGCATCGCTGCCGGGGTTGGTGAAGTAGGTGACTTTTGGAGTCGGCCTGTTACTGATTTCTATGCATCTCTCCTTGGCGGCGCATTCGGCAGTGATCAGAGAGCAGCCGGCACATCTTCCGCATTCGCAGCCTGTGCCTGATCCACACAGACCTTGGACGTTTGTGAGATCATAACCACAAGTTTGGCCGGGACCCTAATGCCGAAAAAAGAATAAAAGCATCTATCACAAAGTTTTAAACTTTCACTTTGATGGTCGGTGTTTAATAATATAGTTTTTCTCGGGTTAGACCATTTTCTACTCGCAGTAATTTTGTCTGCCGACGATGTTGCCAAAAGTAAACGGAGGATAAAGGTCCCCCGTCGCTACGAGCCTTGATAATGTTCCCCGCTCAAAGGAATGAACCATCGGCAGACAAAATTACTGCGAGTAGAACATGGTCTAACCCGAGAAAAACCATATATCACAAAGTTGGTCTGAAAGAGAACTTGGCTTTAAGGTCGGTACCTATGAGAGGCTGGCAACCCATACTGTAAAAATTGGCTTTGTATGTCACTCCTGTTACAAGGATCGAGAAAAATCTTCAGAAGTTCTGGACACCTGTAGCGGAATGGTGACATAGTCACAGCTAAATAAATAGGAGGTGGTGCCTACAAAATGTAATGGTTGTGAAGGATTTAGAAGAGCTGTGGCAGGCGAAATAATAATTCTGAAGTTAAATAAAGTTGGCGTAGGTACATTCCAAATTTCCTTGTGGAGCGATGCCACTGACTTAAGTGACTAGGGTTTATAAAAAATGAAACCAATTGGTTATAAACTCGTTGAGGTATTCCCAAGCCTGTTTTTTCTTTCTCTTCATGGACTAAAACCAAATTGCCCAAAACTCGGATTTTCGTATACTGAATCTGGCCTTTGACGTCTTAAATTGAATGATTATTTTGAAACGTAGCTTACTCTGTAACATCTGACTTCGCAGGGTCTAGGGGAATAATATCCATATATGCAGTCTCTCTCCGCTAAATTCACAGCCATCTGACACGTCCGAGGGCAACCCGCGCACGACGAAGGCTGTCCTTGCGACCTGGAAAAGAAACCCATTATTAAAAAATATGTTAAAATTCAACATCACATCAATGGAGTTCAACCATTTAAATATCCCTCACCCTAAACACAATGCGCAGCGCTTTAAGCTTTTAGTACATTATATAAAATTGTTTAGAAGTCTGTCTATGTCTGGATATGACAAATGGTGCTCTGTAGCTGCCACTACATTTGTCAGATCTCTGCTTGTTTTTTTGTTTTTTTCTTGTGAAGAAGTGGTGCAAAAGCCTCACGACAGAAGCAACAATAATTCAAGCAACACCTCTGCGGCACGCTCCCAGAGTAACATAGACTCCGTCTATGAGAAAGACGACTTTCAAGAACTGGGTAGCCTCCCGCACAGGTTTCTTTAAAAAAAACCGGCCAAGTGACGTCCTTTTTCATCCCCTTATGCATAAAAGAGTTTTCATTTTTAAATAAGATTAAAATCAAATTCCCATCCTAAAAAGTGGGTTTAACTTTGGTGGTTCAACCAATTCAAATATGGCCGTAAATGTGACTCCATTAGGTACGTATAGTATGACCGTTTTTGTTTAATGGTGCAGCTCTATTATTTTGTTTTTTATGGTTAGCAACCTTTTTAAACAAAAAGTTCATATTCTTAGTGGGTTGGTACCAACTGAAAACAAACTGTTTCCGGTTTTCAAAATTGGAATGTTTTTTTAAATTTGTATGGCTCTATGACTTGGGTATTTTCATTCATCAGATTTACATTAAAGATGAAAAAACCGTTTGCATATACATAAATTATAATGAAAACTTACTCTCGGATGAATGTATTGCTGGTTGCAGAAAACATGATAACAAATAAAATAGCCGGGAAATTCATATTTGTGGTGAATGAGTACCGACCTGAAACAATAAAAAACAATTATTAATGCTTCCCTCGATGACTTCATCTCACATTTCCGTTCATGTGCTAAATATTTTTCAAGAGTAATTTGCCTCTTACGACTCTTCAATAGGGGTGGCGAAAGCCTCTGCAAAATCGCATTCTATTTCCCTATCCTGATGTACCTACTTTTATTTCTGTTCTTCTGCTCATTTTGCATTCACTCTGGACGTTATGCTATTCTCTAGCAAATTCACTCCTTTTTAAAAGACCTTCCAATCCTCCTCTCTTACTATTTACATTAAATTGTATCGAAACAAAGGTGGTAATCTAGACTTTTATTGTACATTTAGATAAAAAGGTGGACTCATTATTAATGATAATTATCTAAACAGCGGTATAGAATAAGCTTCATCGTCATCATCATCAAATAGAAAGAGATACAAATAGTTTTGACGTAGTACAGGCACGTACATGTATTTTCATCCACGTGGCACTGAGCTACAGACCGGGATTATGCCCATCGGGGGCCCTGGTGCTAGGAGAGACATGCCCACTAGAGTGGAGTGAAATGTCTTTTTGCGTTTTATCAAAAATGTATGGCGAAGAAAAGGTGCCTTTTAGGATCAAATTCACTAATTCAAAAATAAACTTGAGTAAAAATGAGAGAAACTTCCCGCACAACGCCATCGAATGTTCTGTAAAAAAAGTGATTTTAAACTCATGTTTGACGCTGTTTAAAAATATTCAAAAAATTAACTTTGCTATTTATATTTGCTTCATTAATTATTTCTGAAACGTTTAGTTCTTCAGATGACTGTACAATCGCATAAAAGGAAGAAATTTCTGAAAAAAAAATCACATTTTGACCTCCCTACAGGATTGAGGACACGTTACGGGTGTGCCAAGCAGGGCAGCAACTGCAATTGCATAATATGTTTTGTTGGAAATTAAGGCTGATGATATAATTGATAAGACACACAAAACAAAGGGAGAAAACCTTATAAGGAAAGTCAAACATTGATGGAAGAGGTTTTTCATGAAATATTGGAAGCAAGAAATATTAAATATTCCTGAAAAAAATGGTAAATGCTACAAAAATAAAATTTTAAGAGCACATTACGCTAATGAAAGAGACGTGGGATACGTAGTACCTAAGATGGGCTCAGCGGAACATTTTTCAGATGAAAATATTTCTCAACGTACCCTGATGGCAATCGACTGTGGTGGACCAAATGTTAACATCGGAAAGGATGGTAAAATCATAAGACTGCTTAAGAAAAAACTGAAAGACTACTGCAATGGATATTTTTTTAACAACAAAGAGATTTCTTATGTTCTTATGTATTTTTGACAAATTTAGAGTATTTTGTAGCCTTCATTGCCAAGTGATTAACTGAAACTTTTTACATTTTTTTTCAAGTCTTTAGGGACACCTTGTAATCAGGGGCCCCGGTGTTTTTGCAGCCCTCTAATGCCGGCCTGCTGAGTCGTTCGCCGATTATTTTTGTGCCAAATTTTAATAATACAAATCCAGTACAGTGAATGACTCGTTTAGAGAACATAAGATTAAGTCCGAGTCATGCTTTGTTCATCGGATCATCCAAGGATTAAAGTGGAACCTCTCATAGCGAGTTAATCAGATAACGAGCAAAACATTTTGGAGAACGAAAGGGGAAGTCCCATATTTTTTCGTAATATTAAATTATAATGGTGTTGACCGGTATGTAGTCCAGTGCTTAACGCTACGGACTGATAATTGAAAAGTCGTCAGTTTAATTCCTGGCGGAGCACAAAATAATTATCATTTAATTTTTTAACATGCTCTTTCAGGGAAACCCCTGTTTCAGGTAAATGTGGCAAGACTTTCAGGATTTTGTTCAATTGAGGTTTGTTTTTTTCCATGGATCAAACATACCTACATATTGTGTCTGTTAGCAACATACTCGTATGTAGATTAATGTTGTATTTGTATTAGAAAGATTTTTCCATAAAAAAATGTTTATTTGGCATTCACACTTAGAGTAATTCCTTGACTTATATGTAGGTATGAGGCT